>JAREIS010000264.1:385000-962841 GCA_030060385.1 Muscicapa striata striata | reverse complement strand
ATGCTCAGCAGAAGCAGAGGCAGCACCTGCACACATTACTGATGGTGGGCTTTACTGGGAGGGTTTTTTAAAGGTACTCAGTAAATGTTCCACTCTGTGCCAGAGCAGCAGGTTGGTGCTGGTTTCCAGTGAGCAGGGTCTGTGTGTGTGTTTCTGGATGTGTCCCTGTGTCCCTGGATGTGTCCCTGTGTCCCTGGATGTGTCCAGCAAACCACAGCACCACAAGGCCATTGCCCAAGGCAGGATGACACAAGACCCTGGGCTGGAATCCTTCTCAGAGGTGTCCCAAGAGAAAACTGAAGCCTCCTTTTCTCTGGTGCAGGGGGAGAAACGGGAACAGGAACTTTTGGGCTACTGGTGACTCCAGCCTGGCCTCTGTGCTGTCCCCCTCCTGATGCTGCAAGGAGCAGCAGGAAAGATAAAAATGAATTGAATGTTTGGAAAAATGGAGGGTTAAAGTGAAGCTCCAGTGAAGCTCTGCTACGGATACTGAGTACTCCATAGACACATAATGCAGGTTAAAGTTTGGGTTCAGGGATTTCTTTTATCCCTATCACTGCCATGAGTCACATGTGAATTCCCTGTATGTCTATGCCATGCTCCCTAAGGTTCCTCACCCCACATCCCTTTAAGGACTGGCTCCTGCTGCAGCTTTTGCAGCTGGGACTGGAGCTGGCACCTTGTAACAAAGCTGTGGCTATTTTAGGGATGGGGTTTTGCCATTATGTCCAGAGTTCCCAGCCCTTGTCTTTCTGAAACGGGAGTAGGGTCCTGAGAAAGAATATATCTGGGACTATAAACACCAGGGCAATGTTCCTGTTCCTGCAGAGGGAGAATTGGCAGGGCAGCTGCAGCACAGGCAGCCAGGCAGCCCGGCCCAGCAGGCACTGCCAGGCTCAGCGTCCCCAAATGTGGCCAGGCAGGAGCATCCCCAGGGACACAGGCGCTGCTCAGCCCCAGCACCATGCCCAGGGCCTTGTGCTGCCACCAAGGCAGTGCCACCCCCAGAGGCAGCAGGCACAGCCCCTGCAGCAGCAGGACACGCACACACGGCCCAGCCCTGCAATGCCAAAGTGCTCCAAGTCTTTATTCAAGGCGGGAAAAGCAGCCCCTGCCCCAAAGAGCCCGGGGCTGGCAGCACAGGGCTCCAGCCCAGCAGCACCCAGCAGGAGCAGCTGCCACTGCTGCTGTCAGCCCAGCTGGGCACGGCACAGGCAGGGAGGGCAGGGGACAGCAGCACAGGGGGCCACGAGACAGAAGCCAGGGGGATGCTCTTCTCAGCAATTTCAGGGTTTCACACCCAGTTACTGTAAGAAGAAAAGAAACAAGCACATCAGCTGGTGTAACTTTCCCTGCCTCTGTGTCCCCCTGCCCTGCAATGCCCAGGTGTGGGGCAGCAGCCTCAGGCTCAGGGCAGGTGAGGTGCAGTCCTTAGTGCAGGCAGGCTGGAGCTGGGCTGTGTCAGTGCTGGCAGCCCTGGCTCCAGCTCTGTGCAGGTGCAGCAACACCTGCATCATGTCCTTGGTGCTGCCCAAGGACAGGGAATGTTTCTCTCTTTGATGGCTTGGGTGAATCCTCTGCAGAGCCTGAATGAGCCCCTTGGGGATTGTAGAGACTGGGGTGGCCCAGGCTGACCTGGGGCTGCTGCTGCCCCACTCTCAGAGCAGCTCCAAATCCCATAAGGGCTTTTCCCTCCCATCTTGGGCATCTCTCCCACAAGGAATAAATAGGAGATCATGTAGCAGACATTCACAGGAAATAAATTTGCTGCATATTTCATTGTGAACAAAAGAGGGAACTCTCTCCTCAGGCAGGATTCCAGACCTTATCTCTTGCAGCACACGCTGTACAGAGTGCATCTTCCAATGGGTCTCGCAGGGAAGCTGCATCTCCCATAAGTGCAGTATCCCCCTCTCTGCCTGCAACCAGCTGCATGTTGGGTTTCCATGGGGAAAGAAACACAGAGAACAATTAAAGCAATCATCTGTGAAAGCAGTGTGTGGTTGCAAAAAGCTGATGGTGTTTGTGCATTTCTGGCCAGTGGATGGATTCATCTCCAACCTCCCCACAGCAAAGATCACACACAGGGCAAAAGAATATTCAGAGAGTGTCCACCAGTTGGGTGCAGAATGGAAGCCTGAAACCAAACCCCTTCCTGACCCACCAAGAAGCCAGTATTCTATTTTCATGGGCTCTTTCCACCCCAGCTCTTTGTCCTATAGAATTATCACTGGAGAAACACCTTTCTTCTCAATCCCCCCTTACCTTTAGGTCACTCCAATAAAGTGCTCACTTCCCAGGACATGGAAAACCCCAGTAATGGAGGATCAAACTTCTCCCCATCTCACCACTTCCCCTCTCACCTGCAGCACCCTGGACCAGCAGGAGGATCAGGGGGAAGAGCAGGAACAGGATCTTCATGGCTGCTGCTTCTCCCAGGTCTTCACAGGGCTGCAGAGGGACACCAAGGCAATGGGGACATGCAGGAGCCCAGGTGGGGCAGGAGCCTGGGCTCTGTGCTTCACCAAACTGCAAAGGGCTGCTTCCAGACACAGCTGATGGTGTTTCCTCTACTTTTCTCTAAAAAGAACTCTGTGGTTTGTGCCACCTTGCCAACCTCAGGAGCATTTAATGATGTTTCAGTCTCTAGGAAATCTATAACCTGCTCTGATCCTTTTCCAGGAGACCCCACACTCACCTACCTGATGAAAGTCTGGGTGTTCAAGCAGCAAATACCCAAACAGGAATCACTGTATCCAGTGGCCCTTGGATTCAAGGAACACTTTTTTTGGCCAAACCACTCTGATTTTATATTGCTGCAAGCTGTGGGGACATTCACTGATTTTTGCTGACACATCTTCTCTTGGCCAATCAGAAAACCACCCACCCATGTGGGGATGCTGGGACTCCTCCTTATCCCTCCCTAATGCAATAGCAGAGGCTGAGGTGCCTCCTGGGGCTGTTGCAATCAATGTCACCGTTGTCCCCATGCAACACCTCTTGTGACACCCGTGCCACAGAGGCACCCCAGCTGTGGTGGCATGGCATGAACTGCCTGGGCTGGACAAAACAGGCTGGTGGGTGCAGGCAGAAGTTGGAACCAGTCCCAACCAATCTCTCCTGTGAGGGTGCTGGGGCCCTGGCACAGGGTGCCCAGGGAAGCTGTGGCTGCCCCTGGATCCCTGGAAGTGCCCAAGGCCAGGTTGGACAGGGCTTGGAGCAGCCTGGGATAGTGGAAAGTGTCCCTGATCATGGTGGGAGTTGGAACTGGATGACATTAAAAGTCCCTTCTTCCCTAAACCATTCTGAGATTCTTTGATAAAGTATCTGTCTCTTCCTGTCCTGTCAGTTTGCTTAGGGAGCTGCTGCTTGACAGTGTCAGCTTTTTTCTTCTGCCTTCACTCAGAGCCAGGATTAAATTCTCAAGAGATGGATTTCTTGTTCGGACTTGGTTATTTACTAAATCTTATCTAAAGTACAGAGAGTTCTTCAGCACTTCTAGCTATCAATCCAAAAGCAAGAAAATGGAAGTGTAACTAGCTAGTTACAAGGTCTGTAAAAGCCTAACTATCCAATTAAAAGCTAACACCTATATTATTTATACTTTTGACCCAATAACTGAACACCTGTGACCCACATTTTGGGACCTTCTATCCAACCAAAAGCTGCCACCTGAAATCATGAAGAGGATGAAGGAACAAGAAGGAAGAAGAGACAACACCCAAGAACATCCATCTTGTCCCATACATATTACTATATTCTGAAACCCCAAATTCAAAACCCTTCACCATGTGAAATTACACACTTCTAACTACAAACCAGTGATTTTAGCTCTATCACTCAAATTTTGAAACCTTCTCCAAGGCCTTAAGTTAAAAGCAGTGTTTTTTTGAGGGCCTGTGTCAGAAAACACTGAAAGTTTAAAACTCCCAGGCTTCAAGGTTCCAACAGGTGCTGTGTGACACGCAGAAACATTAAAAAATCTTGGTTTCCTTCTCTTTTAACATCACAAGAACAGCTTCATCCTTGCCAAGGTGACTTATATTCCACCTGCCAGGAAGTGGTAAGCCTAAGGATGCCTTTTTGATGTCCACTCAAATAGTCAGTATAATAGTCAATATAATAGTCAGTATAATAGTCAATATAATAGTCAAATAGCAGTGCAAAAAGGAAATTAAATCAGGGAAGACCACATCTCACTTCATTCTGTCTGAATCCACTGCTTTTGAAACTGTCCTGCTCGGTACAAAAATCCACAAATGTGGTTCAACATCAGCAAAACGCTGTATAAAAATGTGCAATCTATGGGAGATTAGTGAAGGAAGGGGAATAGAGTCTTATCAGGCCTTAGAGGTGTGGACTTGATCAGGAGAGTTTTTGGATTTATAGAAATTCTTTGAGGTTTCAGAAGGATAAAAATCAAGGTGGCTCATGGAGGAAAGATCATTTGAGAGAAAGAAGCAATGTATCCACGGCTGCTTTCTGGCCACGCCCTACATCCATCTTAGTACCTGTCCTATATTCCTTGTAAACTTTTTTGTAACTCTTTTTGTACAGTCTGTGGTGTGTCTCCAGGGTGCTGGTCCATTGCTCAGAGAGACCAAAGCTCTTGGAGCTGGGTCCTGGAGAGGAGAATGAGACTTGAGGTTGGATACATCAGGGACATGGGGTCTGGTGTCATCTCTCAGACAGATATGAGGAATCATGGAATGGTTTGGGTTGGAAGAAACTTTAGAATTCATCTCATTCCACCCACTGCCATGGCCAGGGACACCTTCCACCATCCCAGGATGCTCCAAGCCCCATCCAGCCTGGCCTTGATGTAGGATGGGGACATCCCTTGAGCATCAATATGTAGAAGTAGGATCGAGTGTCCATTGCTGGGTCCTTGGAATATCCTCACTCCTGGAGGTTTGGAACCAGACTCAGTTTGGAACCAGGGCCAGCACAGCCAGGGATTGCTGCTCATGGTGTGGAAAGGGCTTCTATAATCCCTAGTGCAGGGAGGCAGTGTTTGGGGCCAGTCCTGCTCTGGGAAGCTGCTCTGACCTGGGGATCTTGTGCTCAACCCCATCAGAGCTGCAGCTTGGCCTTGCTGATCCAGACCCAGACTTGGACCCACTGCTGGCACCCTGATCTGACCTTCCCTGTACCCACAGCAGTGCCAAATTCTCCAGGAGAGGCTGCTCCCACCCCTGGCTGCCCTGCTCCGTGGAGGGGAGCAGTGGGTGTCCCCTGTCCCAGCATCCCTGTGGTCACTGCCCCATGGCAGTGCAGGGCACCCCTGAGCTGAGCATCCTGGATCTGCCACACCAATCTCCCACAATGACCCAGCTGGGCTCCTGACTGAGCCCCCACGCCTTGAAACCCTCTCAGCCCTGACCCCCAACTCAGTCCTGAGCTCCTGAGCAGCCCCACGACATCAGTCCCTCTTCCCTTTGGATGCTCCTGGACCCCACAACACCCTCCAGTGCCCCACACCCAGCCCCACAGCTGGACCCAAGGACACCAGGCAGTGTGTGTCCCATGGAGCAGCCCCACAAGGACTCCTGACCCAGTCTGGGAGCCAGAGCACAACCAGCAGGTCCCCACTGATATTAGGGTGGTGCTAGCAACCCCTCCATCCCTATGTGAGAGGTGCTGGGTCCCCTTGCTGAGCCAAAACACTGGAGTTGGGGTCCCTGTGAGTGTCCCATGTGTCCCCCCTCCCACCAGGATTGGAGATGCTGGTGTGGCTGAGGCCAGGGGACAGTGTTCAGGAATTCACCACCCTCTCCTCCCTTCCCTACACACAAAGGAAAGAGACACACACCCAGGATGCACATCTTGGCAGTGGGAACGACCACCACCTTGTATTGGGGACATTGGGGAATGGGATTCCCATGGGATCCAGGTCTGCTGGCCCTGGCAGTGCTCGGTGCCTCCAGGCAGCATCACAGGAGGGCACGGCTGGTGTCGTGCTCGGGGCTCCAGGAGCCCATCAGGGGTACCACCGCCTGTGGGAGGAAAGAGGGAGGGTCAGCAGCGTCCCTGTACCCTCCTGTCTTGGGTTGCAATACAGGATATGGCCAGAAATGTGAATTCTGTCCCCATCTGTTAAACCAGCTGGGGCAGTGCCCCTGATCTCCATGGCACACATTATCTGCTCATGGGCCAGCTTTAAACCAGCTGGGGCAATCATCTTTATCTTTGCCACAGCCCATCCTCCCTCCAGGAGAGATCTCCTGTTCATGGCCATTGAGTCCCAGGGCATGGCTGATAAAATTCCATCATCCCATGGGAGATGCTCCAGCCAGGGGAGGAGCCAAGCCTTTCCTACCCAGAGAAAAACTGACATTTGGAACACCAGAGCAGCCTTTGCCACTGCATTCCAGAGGAAAACTGGACCTTTCCACATCATCCCTGCACCTTCAGAGCAAACTGCACCTTCTCCAGGAGCACTGCTCCAGCTGAACCACATCTGCCACTGCAGGAGGATGCAGCCACCATGGAATGGGACTGTGCCAACACCCTGACTGACTGACGGGTGTCAGCTTGGATTCTGACTCTGGCACTGTTTTGGGATTGTTCTTTGTAATCCTGTATTTCTATTTTAATGTTCCTAGTAAAGAACTGTTATTCCTAATTCCCATATCTTTGCCTGAATCCCCTTAATTTCAAAATTATAATAACAATCAGGAGAAAGAGAGTTTACATTCTCCATTTCAAAGAGAGGCTCCTGCCTCTATTGGCAGACACCTGTCCTTCACACCAGGACCCCTCGGGCTGCACATTGCCCGTTTTTCCCCCCGCCAGGCAGGACCCTGAGGCAGCTCACATCCTGCAGCAGAGCTCCTGCTGGGAGCAGAGCCCCACGCGGCCGATCCCCGGCGGGCAGGAGCGCTGCGAGCAGAATCCCCCGCGGCGCTCGCACTCCTGGGCTGATGCTCCGACCGGGGACAGCCCTGCAGGGCACAGACAGAGGAGAATTTCAGCCAGGATGCTGAGCACAGCCCCTTGCACAGCCAGCGTTACCCAGCCCTGCTTATCCCCTGCCACAACTGCTGAGCAGGTGGCTCCAGGTGAGTTTATGGCACTTGGATGGGTGTTGGGAGTCAGTGAGTCAGGGTTCTCTCTGAATTAATTCTTCAGAGAGAAATCAGAGTGCAGGGATTGAATTAAAGCCTTTGGATGGATTGAAGTATATTAAGCCACTCACACATAAAGCAGACATTTAAGTAGAAGTAAGTCAGTAATTTTAGGGTGAGTTCTAATGCTTTTAGTGAGTGAAAGGTTTCAAATGCCACAGTAGCAGTGAGAGTTCTAGTGAAGGTTGAAACATACTGATATCTTCAGCAAGAGGCTCCAGGCCCACAGTTTTAAACAGTGCTTAAACATAATAGAGCTATAGTAAGAATATTGCTTACATTTTTCACATAGAACAAGATAGGTTGTATGAGTAGTTCTATACATGACCTGGTGTGCTAAGAAACTGGAATTCTAATAGATTAAGGAGTGGTGGTCTGAGTTTGTGTCTTAGCTTGTTGGGAAAATCCTATATAAGAGTATTGAGGAGAGTTAGTGCTTTTGTCCTTTGGCTTTTGCCAGGCCTTTTAGCTATCTGCTTTTTGCCAGGCTTTTGCTTTGCCACTGCTTTACCATTGCTTTTTGCTATTGCCTTTTGAGACTGATGTGCTTTGTAATAAAATGTGCTTTGTAATAAATAACCTTTTTAACTATTAGCTGTTTTGCTTATTTAGAACATTACCAGACGAAACAGGAGCCAAGAGCTCTGGAGTTGATGCCTTGGAGCACTGGAGGTCCAAAAACCTCACAGATGGGAGGCAGTTGCTACACCCCTAAGCAGGCTCTGGGAGAGGTCCCCATTGTGCCTGCTGCCTCCTTCCTGGAACAAGGGAGAGCTCAAGGGTGGAAGCAGGATTTCCCTTCCTCCCCACTCCTCCTCCTCCTCCTCTCCAGCAGGGCTGCTGACTCATAAATGAAAGGGTCAGGAGGCATAGGTGATAGCGTAGGGTTAAAATGTTCCTAAAATATGGGAATTGTGTACAATAGATTCAGGGGGTGGAAAGAAAGGCTGGGTCTGGTAGGCCTGGGAAAGGGAACTAGGCCCTGGGAGTGAATGTTGAGCTTTGTCTGCATCTGCACCTGCATAATCATCATATGATAAATAATACAATTGTTAAATATAATAATTGTTTGGTAATTGAATATAATTATTGTTTTATTGTAATAAGAATCATGAGAAACGATGTAATCGTAACAAGAATCATGAGAAAGGATGTTTGGGGGGTCCTGATGAAAACTGCAAGAATACATGCTTGGATAAGATCAATGTATACAATAGAACAATATAGTTTTATAATTAATATACAGTTATATAAAGAAAAGGGTATAAAACATGTCCATGTGGAATTCATGTGGGAGTCAGATTTGGGTTTGTACCCCTGATCCCCAGAGCTCTTCAATAAAAGCACCTGCATGTAATCATCCCATGGTTGTCTGTTTCCACGCTAACATAAGAGCGGGGTCAAATCCCAGTTTTGGAAGGATGAGAGCTTTAATACCATGCCCCAGCTCTGGTCCCAACAGCAAAACCTGCAGCTGGAGCCTTTTCTTAAAGGTGTGGGGTGAGAGGAACAGCTATCAGGAGAACTCACCCGTGGCTCATCGGCTCAGGTGACAAATCCTCCCTAAAAAACCCTGACAAAGGACAAACCCTGCACGTTTCTTACCTGTCACTCCCTGGAGCATCAGGAGCAGCAGAGCACAGAGGACAGGCAGGATCCTCATGGCTGGGAGTGGCCAGCAAAGTTGCAGCTCTGGAGAGAAGAGAAAGGAGGCAGAGGTGAGTGGGAGGGTCCCTTCCTGCAGGTCCTGAAGAACCTGAGGGACAGAACTGAGGAGAGGGGATGTGCCCAGTCACTGGTGGGAGGATGCACCCAGAGTCAGAGCTTCCTGGCACCAACAGCAGCAGTTTGGTCTCTCCACCTGGCACAAAATCCCTTGGGATGGCTGAGTCCTCAAAATGTCCAGCCCCAAAGCTCCTTTTTCTGTTTCTTCCCCCGACAGAGAAAAGCCAGCAGAGCTTTCCTCATCTGACACCTGATTCCCAGCCCTCCAGCCCAGGATCTTGTGTCACCCCACCTTGCGTAAGGGCTGCTCGGTGCTGTGGTTTGCTGGACACCTCTGGGGACACACACACAGCATCCCTGTTCCCTGGGCTTTGGCAAACCATCAGCTTCCATCACACAAAGGAGCTCTGTCCTCCTCCCCCCGCGGGAAGCGCGCTCGCTATGCTCCGCTGGAAAATAACTGGGCAGACGCCACTTGGGATGACATCCCCGTCCAACTGGCAATCCCAGGCTTTAATTGTGGCTTTGTTTGGGGGAGTTTGCTGTGTGTAACCCTTTGCTGTTTGATGGAGCACCTTCATGAATGTTTCCAGCCTTGCTGCAGTTATGGGTACGTGTGTGGGATGTTAAAAACACACCCGTGCCTGGTGTGTATTCACTGAGCGCTCACATGGATACAATGATTTGGTTTGGAAGGGACCTGGAGGTTCCAACCAGCTGCCATGGGCAGGGACCCCTTTCAAAAGGTGCTCCAAGCCCCATCCAACCTGTCTTTGAGCCCTTTCAGCTCCTCTGGGCAATACATGAATATGCCTTTGATCCAAACAGCTCACCATATTTCATTGCTTTTTCACTCCCCAGGGAGGGACATTGTACAAACTATTTGCAGATCTGTATCCAGGGGGATCACCACTACTCTGCCATGGCAGTCAGAGCACTCAGGACACCTTATTTCCTTATTTCCTTATTTCCTTATTTCCTTATTTCCTTATTTCCTTATTTCCTTATTTCCACTGAAGGAAATCCTGATCCTACAGCTACAGCCAGAAATAGGGAAAAGCCCATGCCCCATTTTTTTTTTTTTAATATCTTGGCATCAAAACCCCAGGAGGAAAGGGACTGGGAGCAGCTACATCCAGCAATCAGGTTCCTTACAGGGCTTCATTAGGGTGGCAATTAGCTTCATCTCTGTGCTGTTGCTCTTTAGCACATACATCACTTAATCCCTGCAAGTGTCCAAAGCCAGGCTGGATGGGGTTTGGAGCAATCTGGGATAGTGGAAGTTGTCCCTGCCCATGGCAGTAGGGGGTTGGATCTATGTGATTTTAAGATCCCTTCCAACCCAAACCATTTAATGATTCTCTGGTTCTATGAATTTGAGGTGTAGAGTGCTGGGGAGATGGGATTGGGATGACAAGCAGGGACATGTGCAGCATGAATCCTGGGGGTTTCAGCCTGTTTCACTTTAAAGTGGCTCTTGAAGCCATTCCCTGGCCATAAAGGCAAGGACAGCTCTTTGTGGTGGTGAGCTGAAAGCATGATGAGACTGGATTCTGCATGATGCTGGCTGCAGACAGACGAATCTAAAATTACAAGGGCTGAACACTCCCTGCAAAGCCCTCAGCACTTGAGCAAAAATCTTGTGCCATTCCAGTTTGTGAAACGCTCACCTACTGTGGATTGTGCAAAAACCTCTTAGGACATAACTGTAAATTGCTGGTTTGGCTCCACTTGGCAACTTCCTCAGGTTTCCATGCAGGCAGATCCCTGGAGGGGGCTGTTGGCCCAGCTTCCTGCCCTGCACAGGGCTGTGGTTGCAATGGTGCCAGAGGCATCTGCAGAAACATCTGCTTTGAACAGGCCTGGGAGTGAGGAGCTGTGCCTGCTCAGTCTGGAGAATACTGAGAGGGGGTCTCAGTAATCCATAGAAATATCTCCAGGGGGTGTCAGGGGATGGTGACTGGCTCTCTTCAGAGGAGCAATGGCCATAAACTGAAATACAAGAAATTCCACCTCTACTTGAGGAAGAAATTCTTTATGTTGAGGGTGGCAGAGCACTGGAACAGCTGCCCAGGGAAGGCGTGGAGTTTCCTCTTTGGAGATATTCCAAACACACCTGGATGTGTTCCTGTGTCACCTGCTCTGGGTGACCCTGCCCTGGCTGGGGTGTTGGACTGGATAATCTCCAGAGGTTCCTTCCAAACCTAAAAATTCTGTGATTCTGTGAAGGGTGAGCAAATGCTTTGCAACTAATGGGCAGCTCAGGGTTTCCACTCAGTCCTTTGCACTTGGGTTTGCTGCTTCCCTTAAAAAGTCAGCCAGTACTGCTCCTCCCTTCACAGAATCCCTGAATGGTTTGGATTGGAAGGGACCTTAAAGATCATCAAATTCCAACTTCCTGCCATGTGCAGAGACACCTTCTACTGCCCCAGGTTGCTCCAAGCTCCACCCAGCCTGGCCTTGGACACTTCCAGGGATCCAGGGGCAGCCACAGCTTCTCTGGGCACCAAGGATTCCTTGTCAGCACAAGGATGCTCCTGACTGCAGGAGCAGCTGCAGAGACAGGAGCTCTGTGAGCAACCTGCACCTTCTGGGTTTTCTGCTGTGGTCCAGGGCAGGACAGGCTGAAACTCTTAGAAGAGATCAGAGGCACAGTGGGGTTGGCCTCTCTCAAACGTTTCTGTAATTGTCTCAAGCAATGTCACAGGTGTAACTCTGATCTCCTCATTTGCAGCCAATATACATTTTGCAGATTCACTCCAAATGTATACGAGATACAAATGCCAAGGGTAAAATCAGACTTCAGATTACCAATTTGTCCTGCTCAGTGTAACTTTAGTTCTCACAATAAAACAACATGCTGTTCCCACGTGGGAAAGCTCTAGATCAGGAGATGGGAAAGCTCTGGATCAGGAAATGGGAACCCAAAGTTTTCAGAGCAGAGGTGCTGTGAAGCATCACACTGGAGAGGACTTTTGTGCTCCCAGTGGAAATGGTGACTGATCTCAGTCTTAGTCATGACAGAGAATTCCCTAGCAGGCATGTGTGGAGAGCTTGCCAGCACCCACTCAATCAGCAGCCCAAGAGGGGTAAATATTTTGGTGAACTACACATTCCTGGCAGGTTTAGATTGATTTCAGAACTTGTTTAAAATTCTTAATGAAAATAGGACTTGGGAAATGAATGACTTTTGGAAATGAATGACAACACCACACAGGGCAGCCATGCAACCTCTCCAGATCTTGCTTTTATTGAAAGGAGAATGACAAATCCTCAGTGGCTGCTACAACAATTCCTTGAATCCAGCGAAGTCAAAAGCAATCACTCCTGGAGATTCTCCACAATTCACCACACTACAACCTACACAAAGGAAAGGTATTTCAGGCTTTTCAGAATAACAATTATGAGGAAAATCCCACTGCTTGGGATTCAAATGATAATTTGGGAAGTCACCTTTGCCCCAGATAAATCTTGAACTTACCACCTACAGCAGTTAAACCCAGAACGACAGGAGCCCAGGTAATCATTGCCACGAGGGCATTTCCCCCTGTGGCAGAAGGTCCCACGATATCCACACTGCATGAAAGGTCTCCTGGGTCTTGCCAAGCTTCTACCTTATGAAAGAAGAAGTAAACCAACAAAAAAACAAAAATGGGAGACATTTTATTTCTGGCAGAGATTTTCATTTTGCTTAATCCCTGTGAGCTGGCAGTTTAACCCTCAGAGGAGGAGGTCTGTGGGTACAACAACCAAGCAAACACTCTAATTCCTTCTTCTGATGTGTCTCCAAGTCCAGGACTTCCTTGGGAGCTCAGATTTTAGGGATGGACATCAGAGACCTGATAGAAAACAGTAAGCAGGCTCTTAGCAGCTCTTAAAACCTTGTAGGTCACAATTCAGGAGATGCACCAGCTCATCTGGGAGACTCCCACTTGTGTAAAAAAAGAGGGGAAGAGACTTTTGATGTGAACAGTGACAGGACAGAGGGGAATGGCTTTAAACTAAAAGAGGAGAGATTTAAATTAGGAAGAAATTGCTCCCTGTGAGGGTGGGGAGGCCCTGGTACAGGAGAAGCTGTGGCTGCCCCTGGATCCCTGGAAGTGTCCAAGGCCAGGTTGGATGGGGCTTGGAGCAACCTGGGATAGTGGAAGGTGTCCCTGCCCATGGCAGGGGGTTGGAATGAGATGATCTTTGAGGTCCCTTCCCACCCAAATTAATCCCCAAATCCATGATTTTACAGATTTGGTTGTTTCCCTCCCGACACATTTCACCCAAGTCTCAAACAGGTCCTGGTGTCCAGCAGACCATAGGGATGGCTGCCAAAAATCCATCAATGCCTGCAGAACAACATTTCCATATCACCAAACCCACCACACCAGGCATTGCCCTCTGGGGCTGAACAATCTGGAATTGCTCTTCCCTATGTGATCAAATGGAATTCCCTGCTAAAATAGGATACCCACATTTAAAGTGCCTTTTAGGAATGGCCACCAGCCATTATTCCTGTGCTATTCCCAGAACAGGTTTTATCCATGAAGGTGCTAATTGTCAGGGATCAAAACAACCCCAGGGAGCAGACCAGCAATTAGGCAGGAGGTTGCCTGGCCCTGTTTGGTCAATTAATAAAGATGTGGCTTGGCAGCTGAAGTGTTCTGGATGCACCTGACTGCACATGAACCCATTCATTCCAGTTTCCAGCTCATCCATGGAACAACACAAAGCCCAGCATATTCATAGAGAGGGCAGCTTGTTCCAGCAGATAATTGATATTACATATGTACAATGCATCCAGCACATCCCTGGTGTGCTGGATTCCCAGCATGTGAGGAGAGTGATACATGCACACCCAGAAAATCCCAGGGACAAATAAAGGGGGGTTTAAAGGGTAAATAAACCACTCCTGGTCACAAAGGAGTGATCTGTGGGGCACTGCAGAGGTGGCTGTGAGCAGTCTGAGCTCTCAGAAACACTTTTCTTCCCAGATGCAGATACATTTCTGGCTTTATTATACCCAGAAGGTCCCACTGAAAATAGCCCAAACATCCACTGTGTGTTAAATAAGAATATAACACAGACCAAAGGAACTCTTTGCCCAGTGTCCTGCCTCTGAGAACTGGCACAGGCAGAGCCCCAGGTATGAATAACATCAGACAACCACATAAAATCAGAGAAATCAGGCTCATTTAGGTTGGCAGTAACCTTTAAGATCATCAAGTCCAATTGCTAACCCAGCACTGCCAAGCCCACCACTAATCCATGTCCCCAAGAGCCACATCCTGGATGGCTTTTAAATCCCTCCAGGGATATATATGACACTTTTCCCACATTTCTAGCATTTCTGCTGCAGTTCATAACAGTCTTTTTCCATCCTTAGTTCCCCAGAGGACACTTTCCACCCTGCTCCCACTGAGATCAAAACTCCACCAAGCCTTTGCTTGTGCACAGAGCACCCTGCAAATGTAGCTGTTCCAGTTTCAGGGCTGATATAAAAATAAAATCCCTTTTTCTGGACAACAGAGTTGATTTGGGGATCCAGACTCTTTTGCACTCCTTTTGTGCCTCTCCACCCTATGTCCCAACTCCTAAAGCAAAGGATATCTGAAGAACATGGGGCCAGATTCCTTTTTTTTTTTTTTTTTTCTGTGTGGTTTAAGAATATTTGATCATTATTTAATTTGTTTGTTGGGTGACTCAGAGGCAAAGTGATTTAAGCACAAACCTGCAGGGTTTAACAGGGAAAACATTGGTGCTGAATGGTAATTTTGGGGTTGCCCCCTTCAAAGTGATGCTTGGACTATTTGCCTGCTAATTTCATTTCTCATCTGTAAACTCCAATGAGTTTTGATGATTTATGTGAGAATTCTTGGCAGGAGGCAGCTTGGTCACATCCCAAAGGGGACAGAAGACCTTTCTCTTCTCTCTCATCTTTTCTCTAGTCCCTCACCTTACCTGCAGCTCCTTGAAATGCCACCAAGAGGAGAACAAGGAGAAAAGGAAGGATTTTCATGGCAGAGGGTGGGCTGGAATCTCAGGTCACTGCAGAGAAAGAAACCAGGACATTGGTTAGAGCCTTGTCCCTCCACAGTCCCAGAACTGACACAGAGAAATGTTCTTCAAGATCTGAAAGTTATCTAAAAGAGGTTATTACACATTTTTGTCATGATCATGTCTATTGTCCTAAGATTTTCCTGGAGCACACGTAGGATCGTGGCATAGGAAAAGACTTCCATGCAAAAAATTCAATTTTAAATCCCCTTTTAATCAACTGATCAGCAATTTATCCTGTATTTCTTGATAACTTGCAATGCATTGCAATAAATTTGATTTGCCTTATGGAAGTTAAAGCTGTTAATTCAGAAAATAAGACAACTTTTGCTAGATTTATACAAAACAACCCCATGGGCTTTCTACAGCTTTTCTACTAAAAAAAGAGCAGAAAAAGCAATTTTTTTCCTAATTAACTCAAAAACCAACTTCTCCTTATTCTTGCTTAGAGGCTGTTGTTTATTCTTCCCCTCAAGAAGAACATTATTTCCAGGATAAATTTTTGAGTATTTGCATTTCCTGCAGCCAACAAAAACTCCTCTCCCTTACCAACATTTGTCACCTCTAGAAGTGGCTCATGACAGACTGGAGTCACTGCACAGTTAAGGCTCCAGAACAAAATGCAGATAAAAATAAAAGATATGAAGTCTCCAGGCCATTTAAGAAGGACAAAACCTTTTGAGAGAGGCTGAATAATGAGAATATTTTGGTGGTTACCAGGCAGGAGGAGCTCTAGGCTGGAACAGTCCCAGATCAGTGTCAGCCACCTGGATGAAGGAGGTTTTGCTCTTTCTGCAGGGTGGTGAGGGATTTTGGACCTCCACAGCCTTCTGGTGGCCAATGAGGCTTTGGGGAGCTCTGGGGACACCCAATGGATCCTCTTTGCTGTTGTCCTAAGAGGAACCAAGGCCTGGCTTTCAAACCATTGCAGCATCACCTCGGGAAATGTGTTGAGATGAGGAAAACCACCCTGGGGCTCCTCCCTTTGAGCAGCCCTCTGGCCACAGCAGCTCACTCAAGGTTTGTTTCCATTTGTTTTCAGAAGTTTTACATTGCCTTAAAAACATGAACAATATATCATCACAGAAGTAAAATAATCAGCAGCTGGAATTATGTTAAAATAAAACCCACCAAACCCATGTTAAATGGGAAGTTCGTTCGTCTTTAGCTCTTCTTCTTTAGTTCTTCTGAATTTAGAAATTCAGGAAGAGGGTTAAGGGGCTGTGATTAATTCTACATCATTACTGCTGTTGGAGAGGAAAATCTGGACAAAGAAGAACGTGGAAAAGATCTGCACTAGGGAATGGTAGGGGAAAAAAGTGAGGAAAACAAATCTAAGAATTAAGAACAATAAAGGAAAAAGTGGTTTGGGGTTTTTTTTCAAATTTTTGCACCAAAACATTTCCATTACCAGGTTACCTGCATGACATTTTTATGCCATATCCATTTATGGAAATGATTACAGCCCATGCCCAGCAATTTTAGTTTTATTATTATCTTTACTCTCTTGTCATGGACAGAAAATTCTCTGAGCACAGCATCCTCCTTTCCCACCAAAGATTCCTCCAGGGGCTCCCTGCTTTTTATGCATTCATTTACAGACATTTCTATAAATCCAGGTGCCTGTTGCAAAGGGACCTTCACTTCTCTTTTATCTCTCTTTCCTTCCTGAATCCAGCCCCATTCCATGGGAGTTGCCTTTCTGCTCTGGCAGCTGCTGGAGCAGGGCTGAGCTCATCCCTGCCAGAGCCTCCCTGGGCTCGCCCTTCATGCCCTGCAGGGATTTTTCTTAGATCTCTTTGTTTGCTTTCCCAATCAAAGCAACTATTTCACTGAGGTTTCCAGCAGAGCCTTTTCAGCAGCTTTCAGGCTGCCCGCAGGCTTCTTGTTTCTCTGGGCTGCTCCTCTGGGTGCTTTTCTTTCCCAATTTTTAATTATATTTTTTAAATTTTTGAGATTAAATACTCTCGTGTTGAACATGCTTAGTCCCACAACGTGGTTACACATAATTGTGCTGTGGTCACTTTCACAGAGCAGCTCCCACAAACAGCTTTGGAATTGGGATCTTGGCACCTAATCCAGGAAGGTAAATGTTCTGGTGGATGCCGAGACCACAAGAAAAATGAGTGTTTTACAGAGGAAAAATCGAATGTCTGCATCTCCTGGCATCATCCACAATCACCTGTGAGATCTGCTCTGCTGCATCCCCTCAGGCAAGGGAGGCACCTGCCCAAGATGTGCCCTGGTCCCGAGTCCTTTAGGGCAGGGCTGCTGCTGAAACCCCTCCCTGAGGTGTTTGCAGACAGATGTGCAGCCAAACATCTGGGCTGAAAGTGAGGAACAGCTGGGTCTGTGTGATGTCACCTGTGGGCAGCTCACCTGGAGCACCAAATCCAGACCTGAGGGTCCCCAGCAGAGGAAAGGCTTGGAGCTGCTGGAGTGAGTCCAGAGGAGGGCATGGAGATGCTCCAAGGGCTGGAGCCATGGCCAGGGACACCTTCCACCAGGTCAGATTCCTCCAAGCCCTGTCCAGCCTGGCCTTGGACACTGCCAGGGATCCAGGGACAGCCACAGCTCCTCTGGGAATTCTATTCCATGGTCTCCCCACCCCCAGGGAAAATTCCTTCCCAATATCCCATCCATCCCTGCCCTCTGGCAGTGGGAAGCCATTCCCTGTGTCCTGTCCCTCCATGCCTTGTCCCCAGTCCCTCTCCAGCTCTCCTGGAGCCCCTTTAGGCACTGGAAGAGGCTCTGAGGTCTCACCTCCCAAGCTTTCTTGGAGTTTTGAGGAGTTTTTTTAGCACAAGAGCCTCCTGGGTGCTGAAATCCAGCAGAGAAAGTGCAGCCAAACCGGTGGCTGGGAGGCAGCCAGAGCAACTGGGAGCTGGCAGAGAAACTGGGGAGGGTGGCTGGCTCTGGGAATATCTTCTGGAAGGACTTCTGGCTTCCTCCTTCTCTGCCTGGCAAAGTTCTGGGGTGATGATGGCACAGGATTTGTTCCTGGCTTGGCACACATGAGGAGAGACTGAGGAAAGACAGCTGAGACACCCCAGGGTGGAATGATGATGGTGGGGGAGGAGATGATGAGGTTCACACGCCTTCTGTGGGTGACAAGAAGGGTGACACTGTGCCTGCACAGGCCCTGGCAGCATCTGCACTGCTGAATTTGCAAAAATGGCTCTTCCACATCCCACTCTCAGGTCTGGAAGAGGCTTTGGTGCCCATTAAGGTCTGAGCTGTGCTTTGTGTGCTAAAAATTCGGGTTTTCTAGGAATGGGCCACATGGTATTTACTGCTGTGGAGGACAGAGACAGCCAAGGCTGAGCTTCACTTGGCTCCAGAGCCCTAATTACACCCCCTGACTTTATTAAAATGCTTCGCTGGAGCTGGGCCCAGCAACCCATCATCATTAATTAATGAAACACAAATACAGGCAGGGCAGTGGGACAGGAGGAAAAGTGGGTTGTCCTTTACACCCAAAGGGCTCCCAAACCCAGTCAGATTGAGCTGAGGCTGTAAAGATGCCAAGTTCCAGGTAAAAAGCAGTGCTGGAGACCCACAGAGAGCCTGGGGATGCTCCCATGAGTAGGGAAAACAAGACAAGGACATTTCTGAGCTGTTTCATGGCTCCTGTTACACAGCAGAGATGGGGCTTTATTGACAGAGGTGCAAAAAAACTCAATAAAATTTTAAAAAGCAACAATAAATGTATGAAAGTCCCAGAACACAGGTACATCCAACAGCCCAGTTGATGTACAAAGTGTTGGGAGCTTCCTGCAGCATATTGGAAAAACCACCAAAACCAGAGGTGATATTTTGACTTAATTAAACCCCTCTTTGTGTTTTTCCTGTAGTGACCTGCTGGGAATTTATTTTCTAAAAAAGTATCAGGGCTGGAGGCTGCAGGGCTGGAAATTGGGATAAAAAGCAAATGCACACAAGAGGGCCCCTGCAACCCCCGATGCTCGGGATCTCATTCCACAACGGTTTCATCTCTGTGGTAGGGAAGGAAAACAACGGGATTAATTTATGGCTCTGTGCACACCATGTCTCAGCTGCCACCTAGTGCTCATCCCCGCGACACGGGGACACGGGCATCGCACGGGGACACCGGGGCGGGCGTGTCCCCGTGCACAGCAATTTGGGGGATATCGGGGTGAACTTGTGCCACTGTACAAGAACCCGGGGGATATCGGAGTGGGCTTGTGCCAGTGCACAACAATTCCAGGGACATCAGGGGTGGGTTATGCCACTGCACAACAATTTTAGGGACATCAGGGTGGGCTTGTGCCAGTGCACAACAGCACAGGGAACAACGGGGTGGGCTTGAGCCAGTTCTGAAGAACACAGGGGACATCAGGATGGGCTTGTGCCGCTGCAGAAGAACCCGGGGGACATCAGGGTGCGCTTGTGCCGGCGCACGACAATTTGGGGGATACGGGATGGGCTTGTGGCAGCGCACAGGGGTCTCGGGCGGGTGAAGCCCCGCTCGGTCCCTGTGTCCCCAAGCCCCCGGGGGTGACGCAAGCACCGTGATGTCACACTGCCCGGGGAGGGGACACTGGGGGAGGCGCCCGGGGAGGGGCGGGCGGAGCGGGACCGGCCCCGGCGGCTCCTTCTTCCTCCTCCTCCTCCACCTCCTCCTCCCTTTCCTCCCTCCTCCTCCTCCTCCCTTCGTGCTCCCAGGATGCGCGGGGCCGTCCCCAGGCTCAGCCTGACGCTGCTGGCGGCGGAGAGCGGCGCCCGTGAGTGAGCGCGCAGGATGCGCGCAGGATGCGCGGGGGGCTGCGCTCCGGCCGAGGGCAGGGGGAAGGGGATGGGATGCTGGCAGTGACACCTTTGCGGCCGTTTCGGGGGTCCCGAATCACCTCCATGTACCAGGAGGGGAGGGGGGATCATCGCTGCGCCCCGCGCTCGGGGAGATGCGGTTCTGCGTTCTTGCTGTTCTGCGTTCTTGCTGTTCTGCATTGTTGCGGTTCTGCTCCCGGCATCCCGGCTGGTCCAGCCGCCCTCTTGGATTTTTTTTCATATTTGAAAAATCGATTTTTTTTTCCATCCACTTATTTATTTACTTGTTAATTTTGGAGCCCGAGCTATTTATCAGAGCCTTCCTGGGGGCCCGGCCCTTCGGTGGCGGTGGCTGTGCCTCAGCTGACAAAGCCACCGGGAGCCGGCAGCTGGAGATAAGCCCAGCACAAGGGCTGCGAGCCCTCTGAGTGGGCTGGGAGATGGAGTTCTGGCGGGAATGGCTTTAAACTGACAGAGAGCTGCTTTATATTGGATATTAGGAGGAAATTCTTCCCTGTGCGGGTGGGGAGGCCCTGGCACAGGGAAGCTGTGGCTGCTCCTGGATCCCTGGAAGTGTTCAAGCCCAGGTTGGACGGGGCTTGGAGCATCCTGGGATGGTGGGAGGTGTCCTTGCCCATGGAATGGGATGAGCATTAAGGTCTCTTCCCACCCAATCCATTCCGGGATTCAGTGGTTATGAATGGCACCGCTCAGTTCCTGGGGGGTGTGGCTGTGCCATCTCTCAGCACCGCCTCTCTGCCCTTCTCCAGGGCTCTGTGCCATCATCCACTACCTTGTCCGAGGGCAGCTGGGCTGGTTCGGGCTGACCACCGCCTGCCTGGTGCCCGGCTACGCCGCCCAGCTCCTCAGCATCCTCTGGTTCCGGGCAGACGGACACACACCCGGCTGCTGGCTCCTGGCGCTGCACCTCCTGCAGCTGGGGCTCTGGAAGCGGTGAGAGACACTCCCCTCCACCCACACAACCCCAAAAACCCGAGTGCTACCCCAGACTTCCCCAAAGCAGGCTGTGCATCCCGTCACGGTGGCTCTTGCAGGTACTGGGATGTGCTGCGGGCGGAGGCGGGCGGCGCTGCCGGGGAGCTGCTGGCTCAGCTCGGGGATGTTTGTGTGCTGCGGCTCCTGGAGGCCCTGCTGCAGACCCTGCCTCACCTCCTGCTCCAGGCTTATGTCGTGGTGGCCGTGGACCCAGCAGGCTTCATCCCTGGTGAGTTCCCAGGAGGGTGGTTCAGGTTGTGGAGTTTGGGTGAGGGATGTGTGTGTCCTCCAGATGGAGGAATGTGCTGCAAAAGGACTGGGAAGCCTCAATATGAAGCAGCAGGGACAAGTGAGGCTGTAAAATTTACTGTGGCTGAATGCAAAAGGGGCTGCTTTGCCCCAAAGGTGAGCTTTCAGGTGTGCAAAGAGGGATGTTGAGGTGTGGAGTCACGGCACGTGCAAGGTCACACTCGCTCATTGTGCATCTCTGGTCTGATGGCAGTGACTGGGATGGAGCTGCCCTGGGGCTGCAGAGCTCTGTCCATGGAGGCAGCACTCAGAGGGTACCCAGCTGAACACTCAGATACCAGATTTAGCAGGATTCAGTTGAAATATTCCAGTTTCATCCCTGGTAACATTCAAGTCAGGTTGGACAGGGCTCTGAGCAACCTGGTCTGGTGGAAGGTGTCCCTGCTCATTGCAAGGGGTTGGACTGGGTGTCCTTTAAGGTCCCTTCTGTGATTCCTTAATTCCATGATTCACTTGGCAGGGTCAAGGGGTGTCTGGCTTGTATGGGGGTGCTGTGCTACCAACACCTCCTAAGCACAGAGAATTGGCCCTGCAGTGCCTTTGGGCCTCCATCAGAGCCCTGACTGCCCCTGTCCCCACACAGGTGTCAGTGCAGGGCTGTCCCTGCTGTCCCTGGCCTGGGCTTTGGTGTCCTACAGCCACTTCACCTGCCTGCTGAAGCCTGGACACCTGAGCCCTCCAGCTGCTGTCCTGCTGTGCCTGCTGCTCTGGAGGACAGGGATGCTGGGGACCCGGGTCCTGGCCCTGGTGCTCTTTGCCAGGCTCTATTCCTTCTGGGTTTTTGCTGTGGCAGGTAAGACCTGAGATCCTGTCCCCCCACATCCCACCCCAATATCAGCCCTGTGATGCTCCTGCTGCTGGGATTGAAACACTAATCTTAGAAAATTAGGATTTCAGTTACCTTGCTGAAAATAATTAAAAGTTAGACGTTAGAAGGGAGTAGTTATCTGAAACTTAAATAATTGATTGTGTGTCATTTCATGTTTACTCAGCTGCGCTTACAGTGGGAAAAGACAAAACTAGTGAGCAGACCCAAAGAAACACAGACAATGCAACCAGAAACCCATGCTTTGAAAAACTGGGCTATCCCCAGAAATCATTTGTGTTGTCATTGATAGAAAAGGTCGAGAGTTTAGGGTGAGGAAGACTCGTCTTACTTCCTCCTTTTAAGACCCCTCCCCACAAAAACGACCTCAGACTTAATTTAAGAAGTCAATCAATGCTTAATAGCTATTCAAGCTAATTACCATAGGAAGCAGGGGATGGGAGGGGCTGTTATTATGAATATGTATGTGTTTGAATCCTTTGCCAATAAACAGATTTTTTGATCACCTGTGATTTTGCAGTGTGTATCATGCTGGATAAACAAACACTTTCTAACTTTAAATTGTTAGAGAGTCTTTTGTCCTTCACAATCAAGTATCGGTATTAGACCAATACTCTTATTTTGGTAAATCAGGATTGTTTGCAGCCTCCCTAAGGAATGGCTTTGAAAAATTCAGTCCCTTCTCCCTGCAGGGGTGCACTGGCTGCTCATGTCCTTCTGGCTGGGGGCCCAGCAGACAGATATCGTGGCCCAGCCGTGCCGCTGGAGGCTCTTCAACTGCCTGCTGGGAGCTGTGTACATCTTCTGCTACATCAACGTCCGCCCCGGCCCCTCTAAGACCAGGGTGGCCGTGTTTTATGCAGTGAGTACCTGGAATGTTTTGTATTCCACAAAAGCAACAGCTTCAGACTCTTGGTTTTCATCTCTCCCATCAACACTTGCTCAAAATCCAGCGTTTTACTGTGTCCTGACAAAGCCACAAGGTCACCGAGGCAGATGTGATTTCTGGCTTTGATTCCTTAGAGGCAGCCTTTACAATGTCAGTGGTAAAAAATAGGTGAAGACCTTGCAGAAAGTTCAGTTCTATGTTTTAACTGATAAATTAGGTGCAAAATACAACAGGAGAAGTGCTCAAGGCCAGGTTGGTGGGGCTTTGGAGCAACCCAGGATAGTGGAAGGTGTCCCTGACCATGGCAGGGGGTGGAATGAGATGAGTTCTAAGGTCCCTTCTGACCCAAACCATTCTGTGATTCTAAAAATCTATGAAAATCTAGAAAATGGGTGTTTTCAGTTATGAGAGGCATATCTAAAGCCATCAGAATGTAAGTGATGACTCTCTTCCCTCTGCCTTGCAGATAATGCTGATGGAGAACACGCTTCTGCTGCTGCTGGGCACCCAGTTCCTGCAGGCAGAGCTGAGGAGCAGCCTGACTGTGACTGGGGCTGTCATGTCAGGGTTTGTAATAGGTAAGAACATTGATTTTAGAGTCTGGATTGCACATTTTGAGAATAGTTTGAGGAAATGAGTATCCAGACTCTTGTCCCCAGTCCTCTCCAGCTCTCCTGGAGCCCCTTTAGGCTCTGCAAGGGGCTCTGAGCTCTCCCTGGATCCTTCTCTTCTCCAGTGAGCACCCCCAGCTCTCCCAGCCTGGCTCAGAGCAGAGGGGCTCCAGCCCTGGGAACATCTTTGTGCCAAGCAGGGTTATATTTTCCCAGTGGGATGGGGGCAGAGAGAAGTTGTACAACTCCCCAGACCCTCAGATCAACCATGTTAAAGAAATGGGATGGAAAAGGAGCAATTCCTGTGGTCTTGAATGAATTTAAGTTATAAGTAGGAAGCTGTCTTAAAAAACCTGCTGAGGTCTCATTTAAAGGCCAGAGGATGGGGATGCTGTGGCATGGAAGGTTTCCTGCATCACCCATCTCCTTGCTGGGCAACTGTCAGTTTGCAATTAATCCAGATTAAACTTGGGGTTGAGTGTGCACTTCTTTTGCCAAAAGCTGCTCAAGTGGGATTCTTGCATCCCTGTAAATGGTTGAAATGTGTGCTGCTCATACACCCAATGCTCAGCAGCATCTTTGCAAAGGTCTTGATCTGGAGGTGCAGCAGGGTCTGGCCTCTTCTCTACACCTTACCAAAATGCTGCTGGGACTCCTTAGTGACACTTTTCTGCTCCTTCCCAGGTGCCACAGCTCTGGTGATTTATTACAGCCTGCTCCATCCCAAGTCCACAGAGATCTGGCAGGGATTTCTGGAGACACTCTGCAGTGCTGCAGCAGCTGGGGACGAGGAGGTGTCTGGAGAGAGCTCCCAAGCTGGGACTTTGGGAGATGAAGAGTCCTTGCCAGGGGAAGGGACCAAGACAGAGCCCAAAAATGAGCCCAGTTCATCGCTGCTGCAGTCCAAAGGGGGTTTGGAGGACAGCTGGACAGAGCATCACCACTGGCTGCTGGTGAAGCTGGCCTTGAAGACAGGAGATCTGTCTGTGATCAACGCAGCTTTTGGAGATGGTGGCGTGGGAGAGGCTTTTCCTGGAGGATGGATGATGAGGAAACCCCCTGGTGTTGAGCCTGGGGCAGACTTTTCCCTCCCCATGAGGGACATCCATCCCTCTGGACTGGCAGTGGGGAATGGAGGAGGCATCAAACTGAGCCCTGGTGCTCTGGGGATGGCACAGGAGGATGGAGCAGGGCAGGAGCCTGATTTTCCCCCATCCCCATCCCATCCCAGTGGCTTCTCCCCGGATTCAACTGAGAGCTCCTCTGTGTATTTCAGTGCAAGTGCAGGAGGCATCGCCTCGCCTGGGCCAGGGACAGCCACAGCCACAGCCACAGCCACAGCCACAGCCACAGCCACAGCCACAGCCACAGCCACAGCCACAGGCATGGCCCTGCTGCAAAGGGACAGCGAAGCTCAGCCTCCCCCAGGCTGCCTGGGAGAAGGAGGAGGAGGAAGAGGAGGGGATTTATCCCTTGGGATGGTCAGCATCAGCCCAGTCCTGGGTGCTTGTGCCCACAACTACCTGCAGAGAAGCTCTTCCTTTGGCAACACAGGCAGCTGTGGGGTGGCAGGTCCCCCCAAAGAGGGCTCAGAGCCCACAGGGACAGAGGGTGCCCTTGTGGGGTGCCATCCCCTTTGGGACACCCACCCTTGTGGCCCACAGGGGACTGTGGTGAGGAGCAAGCTGAGGTCACCGTGCTTCACCTCCACCCCCAAGGCCAGCTCTAAATGTCCCCAGCGAGGACTGGGGGAGCTGGGAGAGGGGACAGACCTGTCTGGGTTACCAGAGTGACCCTGCAAATGGCTGCACTGACACCTTGGGTCAGCCTTGGGGTCACTGTCTCATCAACAGGGTATGGCAGGAGGTGGTGGGACAAAGACAGTCCCCACGGTGCCCCTGCCATGGGGCAGATGTGCTCCTCCACCACTGAGACATCACCTTCCCTCCCAGTACATCTTCTACTGGCAGTCTTGAAGAACTTCAAAAGCCTTAAAAAGCCCTAAAAGTCCAGGGCTGGTTATTTATTGAGATTACTTATGTCACAGACCTACCAGGCAGCTGGAGCTTTCTGCCTTTGGTATTTGTGACAGTGACTTGAAGTGTGTCCTTTAACCAGTGCCTGCACAAGCTGCTGGCCTGTCCCAGTGTGGAGATCTGGTTGCTGTCTCCAGGGGCTGCAGTGCTGGCCAAAGCAGTTTTCTCAGGACAAATAAGTGCCTAAATCAGAAAAATGATGGCTTTTACTCTTGGATGTCCTTCCTTCTGGGCAGAGTAAGGCCTCAAGTAAGGCTCAGCATTGCTTGATTTTTTTTCCCCCACCAGGTTTATCTTGAGGCCTTTACCAACTCCATTTTTTGGGGTCACACAGGATTGCAGATCTTCTTCCTGCTGCAGACCAGAACCTCAGAACCTGGAATTACAACCAAAAGCCTTGTCCTGCTGCTTGCCCACTGTCCTGCTTCCTCAAGTGGTCTTTTCTCTCCAACCTCCTCCTTGTCCCCTTCCAGCTGCAGATCACAGGATCCCAGAATTATTTGGGTTGGAAGGGACCTTAAAGCTCACCCAGTTCCAACCCCTGCCACATGCAGGGACACCTTCCACTATAACCACCAGGTTATAATCCACATCTGCCTGGATGCTCCCTCCCAAACTCAGCCTTAGGCCAAATCTCAAACCAGTTCTAGTGCCACCATAAAACCCCCAGTGCAAGCAGGGTTTATTTGTGTCAGGAACTAAAACCATGAATACCATGATCTCAGAAATAGCCAGTGCTTCCCACCAGGCTGGCTGGGCATGGATTTGTGCCCAGGGCACAGGTTTGTGCCCAGGACATGGCTTGACAAGTTAACTGAGGTGTGATCAGCTGGATTCACCACCAAGCACCTGAGTGCCAGCTGGAGCACATCTGGCTGTGCTCTCCAGCTGTTGTCCTGCTGTGAGCAGGACTCTGGTGCTGCCACAGGGCAGGAAAGGCAGCAGGAAGGGCACAGGCATGTGATGAATTATTAAAAAAAGCTTCCATGATGCATTCACTGCTCAGGGCTGACCCAGCCAGATGTTTCCTCAGGGCACAGAAAACCCAGTTGGTGCTGAGTATGGAGTGAAGCTGCATTCCAAGGGGATGAAGGCTCCCTGTGTCCATCTGGACCCCAGTCCCTCATGCTGTGACTGTGCTCTGCAGGCAGGAGCAGTTCCAGTGGCTTTTCCAGAGCCCTTCTCACTGTGTGGATCACACAGAGGGCAGCATTGCTGTCAGGCCACTACAGGAATTTTTATCTTGCTTGGTTTTCTACTTTTGATAATATACAATTATGCTTGAAGACACCCCAAACCAGTCTTTGCTCTGTCTGTGTCTCATGTTGGGTGTGAAAATAAGTGTAGAGGGGTCTCCCTTCCCACTTTTGCAGCCCCAGGATGAGTAGTCTGTCAGGATTTCCAGTGGGAGGGTGAAGAAGGGACCTGGGCAACAGGATCTGAGGGAATGGCATGAAAATGTGTCAGGGAAGGTTAAGGATGGGTGTTAGAAAAAGATTCAGCCAGCATGAAACTGTCCCACAGGCCAGTCAGAAGAGACAATTTCAAGAAAGTAAAGAATATTTTTGTGCACAGGAGTCAGGTGTAAAGGTGGACTTTGATTTCTCAGAGCACATTCACAGTGCAGAGGTGCACTGTGAGCTGACAGCCCTGACCTTGGATGAGGTGTTTGTGTGAGGGCTGTGCTCCCATGGCTTTGCTCCCTGATGATGAGAGGTGAGCCATGCTCCACCTTCTCCTTGGGAGCAATGTGAAATCAGGGGGGATGATATGGATTGTCTGTCCCTAAAGGCTTCCAGCCTGTGTGAGAGCCCTGTTGCACTCAGGGTCCAAGTTCTGCAGTCCCATTACTGAGCCACAGCAGAAATAACCTGTATTTAATCAGAGAATCACAGAATGGGTTGGGTTGGAAGGGACCTTAAAGATCATCTCATTTTAATCCCCTGCCATGAGCAGGGACACCTTCTACCATTCCAGGCTGCTCCAAGCCCTGTCCAACCTGACCTGGGACACTTCCAGGGATCCAGGGGCAGCCACAGCTTCTCTGGGCACCCTGTGCCAGGTTCTCCCACCCTCACAGGAAGGATTTATTCCCTATATCCCATCTAAACCTATTCTTTAGTGAATTCTAAAGCCCAGTTTGAAGTAGGAGGACTCCAACAGCAAATCACAGCTTCAGACATCCCCATCCTTCCTGTCTTCTGGGGGCAGAACTGAAGATGCCCCAATGACCTGGTGCATCTCCAGATTTTTCCCAATGCTGCCAGACTGGGGAAATCACGCTGGGGAGGAGTTTCTCCCCCAAACTCCTTGTTCCTTTGCCACCAGAGGGAGATGCTGCTCAAGGTCCAGACACTGTAAACCTCCAGTGCCTGTGTTACAGAATCATTCAGGTTGTAAAAGCTCTGAGCTCATCCAGTCCAACCATTCCCTGCCAAGGCCACCACTAGCCCCTGTCCCCACGTGCCACATCCACAGGAGTTTTGAATCCCTCCAGGGATGGTGACTGGAGAGGAGAGGGAGGTGCAGGACATTGCACTGGGAGCCAGTGGGGGTGAAATGGGGAGCTCTGGGATACTGGAGGTGCAGGAATGAGACCATGGCTGCGGGCATCTCCTTTTACCTCCCAGGCATCACTGGGCCATGGGAATGTTTGAAAATCACTATTAGCCCTCTTGAGGAGAAGAGTCATTGACCTGTAACTATCCTGTGGTGCCTTCATGTCCAAAGGTGTGTGTGCAAGGTGAGATGCCCCAGATCACACAGGATGCACGATGGGACCCTGGGGGTTTGGTAGAACTGGCTCCAGCTGTCACCATCATGGTGCTGAGTCCTGATTTTGGTGCTGTATCCTTGGAGCTGTGCCTTGGTGGGTGATCTGGTCACCCCACACTCTGGTCTCTCTTCACATCAACCCATGGGGTGCAAATCCCATCCTACAAATCCCAGGTCACTGCTCTGTGTGGAGCAACGTGGAGGCCTGGGCCAGTCCAAACCCAGGGTGGAAAACTGCAGCTGGCAGAGGGGCAAGGGAGCAACTGCTCCAGGCAACCTGCTGGTGTTATCTTCCAAATGTCCCAAATGCTTGAGGAGACCTGGCCAAACCCTCTGCTCCTTCTGCAGCATCTCCCATGGAGCTGTTTTTGGATGAGGAATGATCCTGAGCTAGACCAGGGTCTGCCCAGCTTTTGGGGGTACTCATCACCAACATTTGGGCTTCAGCCACTCACAGAAGGGCTGAGTGAGGGAATATCTCCATCCTACTGCACTCAGATTGCCCAGTGCTTTTGCCTGCTCTGGAATAGAAATTTCTTCTTATTTGCTCCTGTCAACCTTTTCTTTTCCATTTTGTTTCTTAAGAAACCCTCTCCATCACTTTAGAGAGGTGGAGGGTCATGCTCCAGCCCAGGAGAGCTCAGTGCTACAGGTGAGAGGAGCTGTCAAGGGCAACAAGGGAGTAGGAACCAAGCATGAATTCTGACAATGCAGGGAGTGACCCAAGGGCTCCCCAGGAGAACTGGCCGTGCCACTCTGGTGATCTGAAAAAAGGAGCAAACAGGCAGGAACAGAGGCTATGTCCCTAAGAAATTAAACAATACCCAGGTGAGTGCCTGGGCTTGGGAACGTGGCTGTCCTGACCACTGGCACTGCTCCTTGGCTTATTTTTAATGGGTCACTCTCGTCCCTTTTTCAAGGTGAAATAAAATAAAGCAGGATGCAGTTGCACCAACAGGGCTTGAGGGCGGGGCAGCAGCCCTGCCCCAGCAGCCCAATTTCTGAGCACTGTCCGTGAGTGCCAGGTTTTGGGCTGGGTGAAAAACATTCCCTCCAGCTCCAAAATGATGTAACACCCCCCCACCCTCCCATCAAACTAGCCCAAGAAAGATTTCCCCGGAAAAAACACCTCACTTCCAACAACATTGAAACACAATACTTGGATATTACAGAAAATAGAATTACCTGCCCTGGGGCTGTTGTTATTTGTCTGTTTTTTTCCAAGCTGAAACTTTGGATATTTTTTCCTCCTTTAATTAAATTTGGTTTGCTGCAAATCCCTTTCTGGTGCCTTCAATGTTCCTATAAAAGGCAGGGCCCAGGCTGCAGCTCTGTGCCCATGGCTCCAAGGCTAAACAATACCACGGAGGGGGGGAGCAGAGGGTAAGCCCAGCTAATCAGGACTTGCCTAATAGGACTGAGTGCTTAATGAGGACCCAAGGACTGTGCTTCCCTGGCTGGATTTGGCTGGAGGAAATGCTTTATGCTCTCAACACCAGGTTTGAGACGGCTCAGTTCTCTCAAATGTGCTGGAGCAGTGTTTTCTCCCTCCTGTGAATCCATCCTCACTGGACACAAGACAGATCTGTCATGGATCCATGGGGATGCAGGGATGCTGGGGGAACTAAACAAGACCTTGGAAGCAAAATGATCCATGTTTTGCTTGAAGGGATACCTTTCAAATCAAAACACTGTTTATACCTTGATTTTCCTAAGCAACAGCACCAAAGGGCCCTGCCCACTCCCCTCATGTCCTTGGGAGCTCCCTGAGGAGCTTTGGGGGGATTTTTAGGGATTTAATTCAATAAATAACAGCAAATGTTCCACTGTTTTGTCCTGGAGACCTGTTCAGATTGTCTCTGTCCCCACTGGTACACCCCCAGATCGAGCTGGGGTGTGCTTTTGGGAAGGGGGTGGGATAGGGAAGGCACCTCATGCCTCAGGCATTTCCCTGGTTAATGAGGGAGATTTGGGGTCCAGTACAGGGACTTTGGGATGCAGAGCAAGGTGTCAGGGTGTGCACAGGGTGTGTGCTGGAAACAGCTGGGTGCAGAGGTGGATGGGAGCCCAGATGTGCACGGTAACTGGGTGCAGAGGTGGATGGGAGCCCAGATGTGCACAGTAGGTGGGTGCAGAGGTGGATGGGAGCCCAGATGTGCATGGTAGGTGGGTGCAGAGGTGGATGGGAGCCCAGATGTGCACGGTAACTGGGTGCAGAGGTGGATGGGAGCCCAGATGTGCACGGTAGGTGGGTGCAGAGGTGGATGGGAGCCCAGATGTGCACAGTAGGTGGGTGCAGAGGTGGATGGGAGCCCAGATGTGCACGGTAGGTGGGTGCAGAGGTGGATGGGAGCCCAGATGTGCATGGTAGGTGGGTGCAGAGGTGGGAAGCTGTCTGCACACAAACAGTCAGTGGGTGCAGATGCAGGTGGGCAGCCCCACAGACACAACAGAGGGGTTCAAGCGTGTGTGGGTGTCCAGATGTGCACAGTACCGGGGTGCAGATGTGAGGTGGGTGCCAAAACCAGTGGGTGCCTCCACCCTCTGTGTAGTGCTGGGGTGCATGGGGCAAGTGGGAGCTGTGACCAGGGTTGGGTTCTCTGTCTGGTGCTGGGCTGGGTCCTGGGTCCTGGTTCGGTGCTGGGTCCAGGGCCGTGCTGAGCTGGGGCAGGGGCTGGATCCAGGTCTGGGGCTGGGGCTTGGCTCAGGGAAGGGTCCATGTCTGTGTCCATACCCAGTGCCAGGTGTCAGCTCTTGTCATCCATATCCGAGCTTTCCGTCCTGTGGTGGATGCAGGTCCCAGCTTTTGGACCAGTGCCAGAGCTGTGCCAGTGCCAGGTCTGTGTCCAGGGCTGGGGTGAGGTCCGGTTCCAGTACTGGGGCTGGGTCCAGGCCCGTGCCCATGCCCAGGTCCGGTCCAGCTCTGCGGCAGGGTTGGGTGCTGGGTCCCAGTTTGGGTGTGGGTCCGTAGCTGGGTGTGGGGCCGGCTCCGTGGCTGGGTCCCCCTGCGGGTCAGTGCCGATGCCGGTCCTGGTGCGGGACGGAGCGGTGTCGGTCCTGGTCTCGGTGTGGTTGGGGCTGTGCCAGGTCCGGTGCCTGTCCCGGTCCCGGTGCGGGTTGGGTCAGGGTCGGTGCTGGTCCCGGTGCAGGTCAGGGCGGTGCCAGTGCTGGTGCTGATGCCGGTCGAGGTGAGGTCGCTGCTGGTCTCGGTCCCAGTGCCCGTCGGGTCGGAGCGGGGCGGGGTCGGTGCTGGACCCGGTGCGGGCCGGGGCAGTGCTAGTGCCGGTCCCGGTGCCTGTCAGGTCGGGGCAGTGCCAGTGCCAGTGCCGGTCCCAGTGCCGGTGCCGGTGCCGGTCGGGGCGGTACCGGTGCGGATCAGGGCGGGGTCGGTCGCAGTGCCGGTCGGGCCGGGGCGGTGCCAGTGCCGGTGCTGGTCCCGGTGCCTGCAGGTCACGGCGGTGCCAGTGCCGGTCCGGTCCAGATGCTGGTCGGGGCGGTGCCAGTGCCGGAGCCAGTGCCGGTGCCGGTCGGGTCGGGGCGGTCCCGGTGGCGGTGGCGGTCCGGTCGGGGCGGTTCCGGTGCGGGCCGGAGCGGTACTGGTGCCGGTCGGGGCGGTGGTGGTCCCAGTGCCAGTGCTGGTCCCGGTGCCGGTGTCGGGGCGGTACCGGTGCCGGTCGGGGCGGTGCTGGTCTCGGTCCCAGTCCCGGTCCCGGTCCCGGTGCCGGTCGGGTCGGGGCGGTACCGGTGCCGGTGTTGGGGCGGTGCTGGTCTCGGTCCCAGTCCCGGTACCGGTGCGGGTCAGGGCGGTGCCGGTCTCAGTGCCGGTCGGGTCGGGGCGGTACCGGTGCCGGTGTTGGGGCGGTGCTGGTCTCGGTCCCAGTCCCGGTACCGGTGCGGGTCAGGGCGGTGCCGGTCTCAGTGCCGGTCGGGCCGGGGCGGTCCCGGTCCGCTCGGGGCGGTACCGGTGCGGGTCAGGGCGGTGCCAGTCTCAGTCCCGGTCGGGCCGGGGCGGTCCCGGTGCCGGTGCCAGTCCCGGTGCCGGTCCCGGTCCGCTCGGGGCGGTCCCGGTGCGGGCCGGGGCGGGGTCGGGCCGGGCCCAGCGGAGCCGGGCGGGCTGAGGCGGGGAGGGCGCACGGCGGCGCCTGCGCGGGGCCATCGCGGCGCTCCGCGAAGTTCCGCGGGGCCCGGGGAAGTTTGGGCTCGGTCGGCCCGGCCATGGCCTTCCGCCGGCGGGCCAAGAGCCACCCGCTCTTCAGCCAGGAGTTCCTCATCCACAACCACGCCGACATCGGCTTCTGCCTGGTGCTCAGCGTCCTCATCGCCCTCATGTTCGAGGTGAGCCCCCTCCGCCGCCGCCCCCCGCCGGGACCGGCTGTCCGTGTGTGCCCAGCCCGGGGGCGAGCTGAGCCCCCCTTGCTCTGCGTGAGGTGTCCCCCTCTGGGGCTCGGGGCTGTCCTCACCCGGGCCAGGTGCCCCCTGTGGGGTGCGGGACCCCTCGCTCTGGGGCTGGCAGTGCCGCCCCATTCATTCCCCATCGCTCCCCACCGCCGGGCAGGGTCCCCACATCCCCGCGGGGCCCCAGCCTGGTGCTGGCTTTGGGGCTGGCACATCCTTGTGCCCCACTCCGGCTCTGCCGGGGGTCCCTGGCTGGGGGAGCACGGGGGGTGTCAGAACCCCTGCCCCAAACCCTGCCCCAAAACCCCCGCCCCAAACCCCCTGCCCCAAAACCCCTGCCCCAAACCCACCGCAGCTGCCGGGATGTCCCAGGCGCTGAGGGGCACATCATCCCCAGACAGCGAGAAGCCAAGCCTTGTCTGATATTCCCAGCTCTTGGAAATAGAAGGATTTTTTGCCCCCTTTTTTTGGCCTTTTTTACTTTAACAGCAGCCCTTTTCCAGGTGTTTTCTCCGTGGGACGAGCACCGGGGGCTCCTGGGCCTTTGCCATCGCGGGCCGTGGGAAGGCACCCCCGGGATCCCTTCACCCTGCCGGGTGTCCCCGCTGTCCCAGCCCCGGCAATGCCGCTCTCTCCCGCTGCTCCGGCTCCTTCCCTCTCCGCCTTTGCTTTTTCCCCTTCCTTCCCTTGGCTTTCGGCTCCGGGCATCCCACGCTGAGGCTCCGGGCCGTGGTCAGCGGGACCCCCCCCCGCCGGCTCCGCCGAGCCCTCCCCTTCGGCAGTGCCACGTTTCAAAGCAAATCCGGATGGGAAAGGGGTGGCCGGGGGGCCTGGCGAGGGAGGAAAGGCTCCTTCTGCAGCAAATCGCAGGAGGAGGAAATCCATTTCCTTAATTCCGCCCCGCTGGAACCCCCTGCTTTTCTATCCCCCTCCTTTTTTTACTGCGAACTCATTGAATGAACGAGTCTCTTGCAGCACTCGAAGCCCTTTCAGTGTCCTTGTGCCCAAATATAATATAAATAGAAATAGAAATAGAAATAATATAAATATAATGTAAATGTATATGCCTTATATATACTATAATTATATACTTAAGGGTTTTAAAACCGACCCAGGAGGGCCAGCTGTATACCAAAGCCACATGCAAATGCTGCACAGTTGGGCTGCAAGTTTCATACTCGTACTTTAAAAAGAAAATGCCATTGCATCTCTGTCTCAGAGTTTCTCCCTGCAGATGGTTTTGTTGCATATGGGGAGCTCCATCCTGGAGAGGTGATACCTGGACTTGCTGCTGTGGTTCTTTTGGTTGATATGGTGCTGTGAGGGCAGTTTTGAAAAATGATGAACCCCTCGTGGAGGTGGCAGCAGGGAGGGGTTTGTGGTGTTTCTGGTGGTTTTTTTTAAAATATCTTTTAATTAAATCTCCCTTGGATGCTGAAGGCAGCAATTTGCTGCTGTCCCAGCAGACCTCAAGGAGACAGTGCTTGCCATGCCAGGGTGGCTTCCAGTGCTCCCTGTGCCCAGCAGCATCATCCCTGCCTTCCCTCCTCTTGGCATTGGGTTTAGGGCAGCTCTTGGTCCTTGTGGGTGCTTTAGTTTACTTTTATTTTATTTTTACATCTATTCCTTCTGCTTTCTTTTCCCCTGGAGGAGAAATCAGCATCTGCTCTTGCCCAGCCCTCCAAACCATCCGTGCCCGTTTGTGCCTTCTCTGTGGTGAGATTTGGTGGCAGCTCTGATCCCTTGCCAGGGTGAGGAGGACCTGTCACTGTCCCTTCCCCTCCTTCTCCTCTCATCCCTGCTTCCCACCCTGCAGCCAGGCTCCCACCTTCCCCAATGCCAGTGGCCACAGCCAAGCTCAGGCCCAGCGGAAAAGGCCGAATCCTGCTCACAATAGGCCGTTTCCTGCAGGGAAGGTTTTTTTGGGAAGACACAAATAAGATTTTTAACCTTTTCCCAGGCATCCCTCAGGAGCTGACTGCTTCCTTGCACCAGCACCCTGCTTGGGGTGATGCTGGGTGGCTGCCATGGGTCTCCCACTGCCCAAGCACAGCATAAGCTACACCTTGAGCATCTTTTTGGGTGCACAACCTTTCCACATGGATTCACCAAGCTGGCAGTTCCTCTGTGGCAGGGAACAGGTACCAGTCACGGTGGGATTTGGTGGCATGTGGCTGCTCCTTGGTGTTTCAGGTGATTTGATTATTCCAGTGTTGTGTGTGTTTTTGAGGATCATGGCATTGCTCAGGAAGGGAAGCCCCAGGCTTGGAGGGAGTTTCCCCAAAAACAGCTGTCCTGAGCTGGGCACTATAAAGGGTTTTTCCTTCCCAGTCAGCCCTAAGCCTTCAGGGTGTGAAAACACACCTGAGTGTGCAGCTGCACAGTGCCAGAGAGGGATTTTGCCGTGTGTGCATGGCTGCTGGAGCCCAGAAAGAAACCTCCCCCTTTTTTTTTGGTGAAAAACTATTTTGAGTGACTCTGTATAGAAACGCAAAACAGGTGCTTCCCATCCTCATGCAGAAATTACTTTGCATATCTTTTTCTACCCTGCTTTGTAGAAGAATGAAGCAAAGACTGGGTTTAACCTGTGTCCCACCTGGGCTGGCTCCTGTGAGCAGTGTCAGGTTGAGTTTGGGGGAAACTTTGCTGACTTTGGAGAAGTTTCTATATTAGATGGGGGCTGCTGTTGTAATCTCGAAGGTGGGGAAGCTGAGGCTCAGTCTTATGCATGGGGTGATGAAATCAAGTTATAAACCATTGTTTTAGGAGTGGTTCCATGTCCTTGCTGGGCTTTCCCTCTGTGCAGATCGTGGGATGTGAGTCACGGGCTCCCAAACTCTGGGTTGTGACACTGTCAGAAGAAGGCAGCTGACGAATGAGCTGCTATTTCCAGGCTTCCTGCTAAATATACTTTCCCCTTCCTGGTCCCCTCTGTAGTACTCTAAAAATTAAGGCCTTCCCACTGTTAATGAGGGAAAACAAAATGCATTCCTGCCTCCCCTGGTCTTTGCCAGATGTGGAAACCGAGGCATGCGGGCGGCGTAAGGATTGAATAGCTGGGGCAGAGTGGGAAAAAGGTAAAAAAAAAAAAAAAAAGCACTATTTAGGTTTACTTTTAAAAAGGGAAGAATCAGGAGGGAGGGTGAGGCAGTGGAAATCATGTCATGAGTTTGTCTGTGGGGGCAGAGGGGCTGCAACGCCCTTGGGAAGAGCTTTTTGTCAAAGCCAGATGTTTACTTTGAAAGGCTTTGGTCCAAAGTTTGGGCTTTAGTTTACATATAGGGCCTGTGTCAATCCATACTGTGGATCAGCAAGTTTGTCTTTCAATAAACTCTGGCTAGGGGGAGGAAAAGAAACTCAAAGTTGTGAAAAAAGCCTTTGGACAGCTTTTTGTCTGTAATTAGTGGAGTTGTTTTTCAAGCCCTGGAAATATTTTCCCAACTCTTGACTGCACAAAACTCCCCCAGCCTCCCCCGCCAGAGGTTTGGAGCTGCTTCCTTCCTCCAGAGTGGCTTTCACTCAAGCAGGACCATGGGGATGGTGGCATGCCTGGGGGCTCCTGGCTGGGGTGAAAACAAATCCCACTGGGATGAGGCTTTGGAGAAGGGAAACATATTTCATAGAATCCTGGAATTGTTGGAGTTGGAAGGGACCTTAAAACTCATCTCATTCTAACCCTCTGCCATGGGCAGGGACAGCTTCCACTGGACCAGATTGCTCAGAGCCCTGTCCAACCTGGCCTTGAACACTTCCAGGGATGGGGAATCCACTACCAATCTGGGCAAGCTGTTCTAGGAGTTCGTAGAGTGTCCTGGGGAAGGATGCTCAAAAATCATCCCTCATTCCTGAAAATATTGGTGTTTGAGAGTTGCAGTGGGTACTTTCTGGGAGAGGTGCTAAACTGCCTGGATGTGTGTACTTAGACACCTTTTCAAAAGCCACTTGCTCATGTGATCATGGAGTTGGGATTTTGATGTGGAGACTTCAAGGCAGGGGTAAAAACAGCATCTTTTGAATTGCTGGATGGGGCTCTGAGCACCCTGAAAGGTGTCTCTTCCCATGGCAGGGGGTTGAAACATCATCTTTAAGGTCCCTTCCAGACCAAACCATTCTTGGACTCTAAAAAAAGATGGGGAGAGCTTTGCTGCTCTGTATTAGGCAGCAAGCTCCAGGCTAGTGGGGCTGTGGATTTTTCCAATCACCTCATTATCAGGGGGTAAATACCTGGTGGTAGACAGTAAATGGATGGGAGTGCTGGGATTGCTTGGCTTTATCTATAGCTCTGCCACCCAGGGCTGCAAGGTGGATGTGCTGATTTGATTTCTGATCATGAAAAACAGCCTCATCCCTGCCCTGGCTGATCAGGCATCTCAGGAAACTCTGGTCTTGATGGACATGTTGAGTTTTGCCTCTTCACCATCCATGTGCACTTTGGTCCTTGAGTTAGTGGCTTTAACCAGCAGAAAGCCACTTGCTGCTGAGGCTGTGGTTCCTTCTTCATGGCTGTGGAGAGCTCCCAGAACAACTGCTTCCCAAATTTATCTGCTTCAGGCACACAATCATAAAATCATGAATTGTAGGGAAAGCCCTCTAAGGTCGTTGAGTCCAACCATTCCCCCAGCACTGCCAAAGCCACCCCTACCCCATGTCCCCAAGTGCCACATCCCTCATGGAAGGAGAATGAGGCTGGGATGAGGAACATCTTCCTCTGCCTAGGGGTGCCCTTAATGCAGGTCAGAGAGTGGATGAGAAATAAATATACAGCATTTGCTACATGGTCCTTGCTCTTTGTGTCCCATAGACACAAAGATACAAATCCCTCTCCCACCCTCTAAAAAGTTGTGCCAGGGAGAATTAAGTTGGATGTGAGGAAAAATTTCTTTGCTGGATAGACAGTCAGAGATTGGAACAGGCTGGAAGTTGTGGAGCCACCATCCCTTCAATTGTTTAAAAATTGGATAGATGTGGCACCTGTGGACATGGTTTTGTGATGGGCTTGACAGTGCTGGGGTAACAGTTGGATTCCATGATCTTTGAAGGCTTTTCCAACCTTCATTATTCTATGATTCCATGAATTCTGCCCCTGCCAGTAGCAGTTTAGTGGCAGCTCTGGCTCTACTCACTGCTCTGCAGGGCAGAAGTGTGCCCAGCACTTCCTTTCCCATCTTGCTCTTGTTTCAGAGCAAACAGACAGCGAGTCTTGTGCCTCTGGATAATCCTCACGTTGCTCTTCCCACTCCAAACTTCTGCTTTCCCTGGCTGCCTGTGAAATGCTCAAGAGTTTTGCCATCCCTGGTGCTCTTTCCTATTTCCCAAGCCAAGGAAACCTGGTTTTTGCCTTGCAGATGCTTGCATCTAGGAGGTTACATTTATCTTTGGTTTTTAAAATATTTCACTGAGACTTTAGGAAAGCACCTGCTACCCCATTGTAAGGAAAGGTGGAGGGGTGCTGGCGTGGCTCCAAAGCTGCTGGTGGTTCTCCAGCCCACAGGAGGCAAAGGAGGTGTGGAGATGGGACAAAGCATTGCCTGATGCTGGAGTGGATGGAGGAACCTTCCTACCAGGTGCTCTGGGAAAGAAGATAAGGACAATCCTTGGAAACTGTACTGGGGCTGAGCTCTGTCATAGCATCCCACCCTGGAGATACTCTGGGGTCATTTTCCTGTACTCATAGCTCTGTCCTAACCTCCTCTCCAGCAGGTTAGGAGCCTTCACCTGCAGATGTCTTGTTCCCAGCTGTTTACAGCAATGGATGTCAGGCAGGACTCAGGAAGCTGTAAATCCATCAGTGCCTGCTGCCGTTAGCACGTCCATGACACGGCTGCCCATCCCTGCAGCACCACAGCCACCACTGGCTCCATGCCTTTGTTTCATGCCCAGTACCAGCCTGTGGCAAGGTTTGGGTGTAAACTCCAGGTCCTAGATGAGCTGTACAGCTCTGGGATGAAGCAACTTGGCTTTCCCACCCGGCAAGGACTCTAGGAGCCAGAAGTGTCTCCCTCAGCTAGCTTGAAGCCGGGCGATGCACTTTTTCCATTCCCACCCCAAACTCTGGCTATGGTCTCCATCTCCTGCATCTACTCCTCCACAAACAACATGTGGGATTCCCTTTTTTTTTAAATTTTTTTTCTTTTTTCTTTTTAATAGTGGAAAAAAACAATAAAATCCCCAAACACCACAAAAACACACTGTGGAGTTTGCTGTCCCTGAGCTGGGGCTGCCTGCACTGGTTGCTCAATGCTGGTGGTGGCAGGATGGGGACACTTGGCAAAGTCCCCCTGTCTCCCCCAGAAACTGTGGAGCAACTTCCAGCTGGGATTTTAATAACCTGCAGCTCTGAAGCAGTGGGAACCACGTCTGTGTGAAATGAAGCTCATCTCCATCGGTTTTGGCGTGCACAGGATTTTTTTGGGATTGGCTGTGTTTGAGGGTGGGTGCTTGTGAAGCATTGGAGGGTTGGCTGGGAGCCACTGGAAAGGGAAAATCTGGTGACCTGCTGCCAGTGTGGGGCTGGATGGGCTGAAGGCATTTTTGGTGTTGAATGTCTGGATTTTGCTGTGGCCCCAGCTAGAAGGTGCTTTGGTTTGGGTCTCAAAGGTGCAGTTTTGGGGTGTCCTGTGGGGTGGATGCTCTGCCCCATCCCCACAAAGCCTCCTGCTTTGCTGCTGAGGAGGGTCATTCCTTTGAATTAAAAGCAATTTAGTCAATGGCCACCTCTCTGATGATCAATGACAGGATCAGAGGGAATGCTGGAGCTGTGTCAGGGAAGGTTCAGGTTGAATATTAAGAAAAGGTTCTTTCCTCAGAGGGTTGTTGGGCACCCTGAGCTCCCCAGAGAATGGTCACAGCCCCAAGCCTGACAGAGTTCAAGAAGGGTTTTGACAATGCTCTCAGGCACAGGATGGGGTTCTTGGGGTGTCCTGTGCTGGGACAGGAGTGGGATTTCAATGATCTCTTTGGTCCCTTCCAACTCAGGATATTCCATGATTCAATTCTATGATTCAATAAATGAAGAGTGAGCAGCACAGTCCTGGCTTTTGGATGTCCTGATGTCTAATCCCAGACTTTCTTTTCCCTTTTTGGACATGGATCTGGGATCTTGTGGGTGACCAGTGTGAGGTTCAGTGTTTCTGCAAATGAAGCTGGCGCCAGCACATGTCCCTGGGTGATTTGCCTTTCCCATTTTGATAGGAAGGAAACTGGTCCAGAGGAATGGATTTAACAACTGACTGGCTTCTCCCCTCTGTGTCTTTGACAGGTCACAGCCAAGACTGCTTTCCTGTTCATCTTACCTCAGTATAATGTTAGTGTGCCTACAGCAGGTGAGAGATGCCTCTGCTCCCCAGATCCCAAGGGAAGGTTGAGTCTGCTCTGCCCCAAATCCTCACTTTCAGCTGGCTTGGGCTCACCCTCTACTGATCAGCTGCTCAGGGTCTTGTCTGGCAGTAAATGCAGTTGGCAGAGATGTTAAAAACAAGATTTTTGGGAAGAAGCAAAGTTTGAGTGGCTCAGAGCACTTTGGTCATGTCTGCCATCCCTCATGCTGCCAGGGTTGAGAAGAAATGCTTTGCAGGGGATTTGGAGGCTCTTTTTTTTTTTGTCATGACCATTCCACTCTGTGCTCCCTGCAGGGTGAGGATGCTGCTCCAAGCCTGGTCAGGCAGGATCCAAATGTGTGATTGCCTGCCTGGAGCAGCTTTCTGTCCCCCTGAGGAGCAGGAGGGATTTACCTCTTTGCCAAGCAGCAGGGGCTGTGCCTGACATCCCTGTCCTGCTGATTTTTGGGGATGGCACCTAGAGAGGAGGATGTGGAGATGCACGTGGTGCACAGCATCCCTGTGCTGATTCACAGGGATTAAATTCCAGGAGGCTCTGAGCTACTGCAGCCCAGAGCCCAACAGACCAGAAGAGGTGTCCCAGCTCCCAGCCAGCAGCCCCTATTCCTGTTTTGGCTGCTGGTTGCTGCCTTGCTGGCTCAGAGCCCCTCTGGGTCTGGCAGGGATCTGGGCACTGGAGTGGAGACAGCAGGAGGTGGTTTGGGTAAAGGCCTGGGCTCAGGATGAGCCAAATGCCCGGGGCACAAAGGCTGGCCTGGTGGCAGAAAACTGCAGTTAATTGGGAGTGTTTGAGTAATCATCCAGAGAAGGAGCAGGGTGTTGGGATTAGTGGAGCTACAATGAGGCAGACATGCGGAAGAGAAAAACTCTGCCCTTAAAGGCTTTTGGTCATGGCTGAAGGAATCATTCAGCTTCCAGATTTAATTGTGGTCCCTTCTCCCCTGTGGCACAGTCCAGACAACTTCCTCTGCTGGTTTTTAAGGGATTTATTCTTTCCTGATATGAGAACTCCCAGTGGGCACAGAAACACCTCCCCAGAACTAAGTATTGGGGTATCAATATAGGGCATGAGCTAGTGAGGAGAGAGATCTTGGTGCAGCAGCTTCCTGGGAAGAATCTAAATTTTTCAAAGGCTTTCCCACATCCCCCACAGCTCTAGTTCCTGCTAGAGCTTCTGAGGTGCCCTGGAGAGAGGAGGCAGAGCACATACACATGATATTATTTTCTCTGGCCTTGCAGTTCTGTCTTTTTACCTTGCTCTGGGATTACAAGCACCATTTTTATCTCTGGGTCTGCACAGCACAGGGGCTCCTAAGGACAGGGTGTTTCCATATCCTTGTGCCAGGTGTGTTCATAAATCCCATTCAAATCTTAGAAATCTGGAATGAAGCTTTGTTTAGGGTGAGCAGGGCTGGTGACAGAGGAGTCTCTTCCCAGCACTGGTATCAGGAGAGGATTAGGGTGAGGGAGAGCAGCAGCCAGGGGTGTGCTGAGCTTCATATAATACTTCTGCAGCCTTCCCAACTCTGCTTCTTCCCATAAGCTTCAGGGCTGCAAATAGTCACCTAAATGCAGATGTCTGGGGTATTTTGGGTGCTCTTGGGTCTCCTGTTGCTCCAGAAAAGCACAACATCCAATGGGTCCTATTTCTCATCCACCAGCCCTGTGCTGCTGCCTCAGATCTCTGAATAGCAGCTGAATCCTGCTCCAGCAGTTTTCAGGGAGGAGTGGGAGATCATAAGGAAGTGTTAAATCATAACTGAGAGGGTGGAAATTGTATCCCAAGCCCTGATGTTCCTAATGGGGTATCCCTGACCCCCCACCTGCTTCAGCCTCCAATGTCTTCATCCTTCCAGGTGTTAAATTCCCATCTCCACAGCTGAGCTGTCCCTAGTGGCAAGGGGAAGCTTTTAGTGTCCCCAGTGTCCCCTCCCTTGAGGTGTGTACCTATGTCCTGGTTTGAAGGACAGGTGGCTGCCAAGAAAGGCAGGAGCTTCTCTTTGAAATGGAGAATGTAAACCCCCTCCCTCCAAATTATTATCATTTTGAAATTAAGGGGCTCTCAGGAAAAGATACGGGTATAGGAATAACAATTCTTTACTAGGAAAATTAAAATAGAAATATAGTATTACAAAGAACAATCCCAAACCCTGCCAGAGTCAGAATCCAAGCTGACACCCGTCAGTCAGTCAGGGTGTTGGCACAGTCCCATTCCATGGTGGCTGCATCCTCCTGCAGTGGCAGATGTGGCTCAGCTGGAGCAGTGCTCCTGGAGAAGGTGCAGTTTCCTCTGAAGGTCCAGGGATGATGTGGAAAGGTCCAGTTTTCCTCTGCAATCCAGTGGCAAAGGCTGCTCTGGTGTTCCAAATGTCAGTTTTTATCTAGGTAGGAAAGGCTTGGCTCCTCCCCTGGCTGGAGCATCTCCCATGGGATGATGGAATTTTATCAGCCATGCCCTGGGACTCAATGGCCATGAACAGGAGATCTCTCCTGGAGGGAGGATGGGCTGTGGCAAAGATAAAGATGATTGCCCCACCTGGATTCAAAGCTGGCCCATTAGCAGATGGTATGTGTTGTGGAGATAAGGAATCACTACTCCACCTGGTTTTAACAGATGGTGATAGAAGACTCATTTCTGGCCACATCAACCCAACACAACCTATTAGAGGGAAAATCCCCCTCCTCTGCCATGAGCTAACCCTGGAGAGAGCCCTTTTCCCACCACTGGCATTGTCATGACCTGTCTCTGGTGTCCCCATCCAACCTGCTCCCCACTAAGCCCTTCCCTGGCAATCCTTTGGGCCATGGGGGTCTGACCCACGCTTTGGTCTCTCTGCAGATGGGGAGCTGGTCCTGTATCACTATGGGCTGAAGGATCTGGTCACCATCCTCTTCTACATCTTCATTGCCATCATCCTGCACGCGGTGGTGCAGGAGTACGCCCTGGACGTGAGCGCCATTCCCTGTCTTGTGTCCTCAAAATCCCTCAAATCCCACGGGGGCCTGTGGTCCTGCTGCAGTTAAATGCTGTTCTGGGGTGGTCTGGGGGCTGAGGTGGTGATGAGTGAGCCTTCATCTCTGGAGGCTGCTCAGGGTGAGGAGGAGAGAGAGAGTTGATGGTGGCTCATGGTTTTTTTTTTTTTATTGTTTGTCTCTCCCTCTGCTCCTTCCCAGAAAATCAACAGGCGTCTGCATCTCTCCAAGGTCAAACACAGCAAGTTCAACGAGTCAGGGCAGCTGGTTGCCTTCCACCTCACCTCTGTCATCTGGTGCTTGTACGTCGTGGTGACGGTAAGGCACAGGGCTGGCTGCCATTTGGGTTTTCAGGGGGAACTTTGGGTTCTGGAGCACAAAATCCCACAGGCAGCAGAGTCCCCAGTCAGCTTCTGGGCCAAAACAGGCACATTGCAGTCAGTTCAGTTTTTGGCTGTGGTGGATCTTTCCAGCCACTGCATGAGGGCAGTTTTGGGAGATCTTTCTCCTGTGCTGTACAAGGCACAGGAAAATGGGCTGTGAAATATTTGTGGAGCTGGGCCTCAGCAATCCTGCCTGGCCCCATCATCTCCATCATCTGCTCCAGGACCTGCTGCCTTTCTCAGCTTCTTCTTTTCCTCCTTATGTACATTCAGTGCCTTGAGGTTTTTGGGTGCCTTCTGCAAGGTCATGGGGCTAATGGGCAGAATTTTGAGATCCTCTTTATGGTGCCTTCCTTGATAAGCTGATGGTGAGGGAATCTTTGAAAACAGGGAAACCATGCTGTTCCTTGGGGATGTGTCAACCCAAAGAATTCAGAGGGAAAACTCATTTTGGGAAGGAAAGGGGATGAAGGAACAGGTACTGTGGGTGAGATCTGACTATTTTAACAGTGTGAAGTGATAAGTTTTTCTTGCTGCTATCATTGGACTCCAGCTGTGATCTCCAGTGGCTAATGGGATGGATCCTTGGGGACAGATCCTCTCTCCACTGCTCAGAGGGCCCTGCCAGCCCTTCTTAGAGAACTACTTTTCCCTTCAAGGCCAGCATTTGTAGAGATCTGCCTCTGCCCCATAGGGCTCTGAGGAAGGAAACTTAGGCAAAACAGTTGATTGGGCTGGTTTTGGGCTCCCCTTGCCCAGTGCCAGACCCATAAGCAGCTGTAGGGCTGGAGCCTCCTGTGCAGCCCCCATTGCTGCGATGTGCTCCCCAAACACCCAGCACGTGCAGAGCAGGTCACTCTTGTGCTTCCCTGGCCTTCCCCAGCTGTAAAAAAGGGTCTTGGGACAGACAGGGAATGGATGATGGTGACTGGGCAGGACAAATTTTCCATGCCAGCATCTCATTGCAAAGCCCAGGGCAGCATCCCTGTGGCAAGAGTGAGAAGGGAGGCTCATCCTGTAAGGCAGGAGGTGGAAAATGAAACTGTCCAATTCATATCCAGTTATTTTTGTTGGTGGTTTTTTATCTCTTCTTCTTCAGAAGCACTTCTTGTTGCTTAAGTGCTGCTGGGGTTGGTAATGCCAGTGGGGAAGAAGTCTCTGGACCATGCACGTGACTCCCTGAGCCATGCTACAGGATCTCACCCCTACACCTCCAGAGCATTCCAAACCCCACAATATCCTCTCCTGAACTTGGGACCTCTGTGCAACTGAGCAAGCAGCCTTCAGCCCCTAAACAAGGGGCCTGGTGAAATTTTAGAGGGGTGCCAGACCCAGAGATGCAGAGCCCCTCACAGGGAACGTGTTTTTTCCTGCAGGCTGTGATGAGACTCTGGAGTCATCCCCAGTTCCTTGTTTCACTGTACCATCAGCCCACCCTCTCAGAACCTGTTTTGTTTTGCTGAAGCCTTGCCTCTCTTCTCTTTTTCAGGAAGGATACATTTCAAACCCTCGGAGTCTGTGGGAAAACTACCCGCATGTTTATCTGCCGTAAGCACTTGGGAGGGCATTTTGTTCTGGGGCTGGCCACTTCCTTCCTCTCCATGGTTTTGCCTGCTGGGAGTGGGGAGCTGACAGCACAGCACCCTGTGCACGCACCCTGCTGCAGTGAGACCGTGGGGAAAGGGGATATCTCATTTGTGAGCCTGGGGAGGGTGTTCCAGAGGGTTTCATCAGGGATACTCATCCTGCTTGTTTCCTGCATCACCTTGGGAAAGTCTCTTTGCTGTTCATTTTTCACAGTAGAAGTGTAGTGAGGGATGATCCTTCCTTCTTGGTTTTTTGCAAAGTTGAGGTTTGCTGAGAGCACAGAGACCACAGCACAAGCATCTGGATAAACTCCATGTGCAACTCTCTCGGCGCAACAAATAATTTCAGCCTTGAAATGATTTCTCCTAAATCCCATGGCTCCAAAACAGTGGAGGGATTGCCCAATGCTGCCTTGGCACTCGGGTTCTGAGAGTCCTGCCATGGCCTGGGCTGGCTCATGTGGCTCCTCCCTGCATTTCAGGTACCAGGTGAAGTTTTTCTACTTGTGCCAGCTGGCGTACTGGCTGCACGCCCTGCCCGAGCTCTACTTCCAGAAAGTCCGCAAGGTGAGAGCCAGGTGGAGGTTTTGGGAGAGGGAGCTGTGGGTGGAGAGGGCAGAGAGGCTGATTTGGCTTTTCTGGCCCTGGCAGGAGGAGATCCCCCGGCAGCTGCGCTGCATCGCGCTCTACCTGCTGCACATCGCCGGCGCCTACCTGCTCAAGTGAGTCACCTGCCTCAGCACCTCAGCACCCCCTCCCACACCAGGGAGAGGGCTGGGCAGCTGCTTTTGCCCTGGGAATCCTCAGTGGGGTGAGGGGCTTAGAAGGAACAATGGGATTCTTTCAGTGGAGAGTGATTTTTTTTACCTAGGCAGGGATAAGGCAAGGGGGATGGTTTTAAACTAAAAGAGGGGAGATTTGGATATTGGGAAGAAATTTTTGCCTGTGAGGGTAGTGAGGCACTTGGCACAGGTTGTCCAGAGGGTTTCCCTTCCCTGAAAGTGTTCAAGGCCAGGTTGGATGGGCACTGGAGCAGCCTGGGACAGTGGAAGATCTCCAGGGCAGGGGGTTGGAATGAGATGATGAGATTTAATGTCATGTCCCACCCAAACCATTCTCTGATAAAAAGTAGAGCAGCCTTGCCAGCTATAAGGTTTTGTGTTGGATACATCCCAGCTCTGCTAGTGTTTTGGACTGTGTTGATGGTTTGTAGACAGGGATTTCCCCTATTGCAATCCTACCCCCACTGCTGCACAGAGTCTGGCTTTTGGATGGCGCTGCAGCTCATGGACAGCAGGGCTGAGGCTGTAGCTGGGTTTGAAGGATGAAGATTGAAGGATGAAGGCTGGCCAGCCCAGTGATGCTTTTTCTTCCTCTTCCCTGCCAGCTTAACCCGGTTGGGGCTGATCCTGTTGCTGTTGCAGTACTTGGCTGAGTTCTTCTTCCACATGGCACGGCTGGTTTACTTCACGGACGAGAACAACGAGAAGCTGTAAGCAGGGGAGCTGCCTGTGCCTCCCATCCTCCTTTGGAGCCTGGATCTTGCTCTCACCTCCTGGGTCAGCCCTGGGGCTGCTCCTGCCCACACCTCTGCTTGCCCTCCTGCAGGTTTAACGTCTGGGCCGTTGTGTTCGTGGTCACCAGGCTCTTCACCCTCACCTTGTACATCCTGGTCATCGGCTTCGGACTGCCACGTGTGGAGAGCCAGGCCCTGGACCCTGAGAGAGGGAACTTCTTCAGCTTCCTCTTCAACAATTTCCTCTTCAGGTAGGAATGTCTCCTGTGCCTTCTGTGGTTGTGTTATTTGCTGAGTTTGGAAATCATGGTTTGGGTTGGAAGAGGCCTTAATGATTATCTCATTCCAACCCCTGCTGTAGACATGGCATTGTTCCAAGCTGCATCCTAATGGGATCCAGACAGTGAGGATCTGGTCCTGGTTCCATTTAGGGAAGGCCTTCATGAGATGAAGGGGGTGTGAAGGAGGCAAGGAGGGGTTTAAAGGTCACACAGAGCCAAAATGGAGAGGAAAAGTCAGGAAATAAAGTGTTAATCAAGTGAAGTTATAAAGTGCAAATCTGTCTTGGAGAAATGCTGCCTTTTGTACCTGTAAGTGCACTTAGATGGATGTGGTCAAGGAAAAGGCATTTTCCCTTCTGCTTGGCCATGTTTTGCTGCCCATTGATGTGGGGAGCAGAGGGTGGAATGGACTCCTCATGCCTTGCAGTCTGACAAGTCTGGGAGTCTTTCTCACCCTTGCAGCAGCTGTGGGTTCAGTTCAGAATTTGCTAGGCATGGTCATTCCCAAGCTTCTTGAAGCAGGGACTGCTGAGGATTTGAGGGTCTTTCTTACCTCCCTTCCACCTTTTAGATCATCCAGGGACATCGTACCTTGACTGTGTCACGTTGTGTTTTGGGCAGTGCTGGTTAAGATGATCCTGTTCATCCATTCCTACCCTAAAGTTGAAAGAACCAATGAATCAAAGCCTGAGGGCTTTATGGTGTGGAGCAAAGGAAGGTGGCTGCTCTGGGCTCAGGGGTGGCAGAAAGCAGAGATGGTGGCTGGAGGGACAACATCTGCCACATGTGGGGACCTCGGCCACCATCCCCGGCGTGGGGGGAAGGCCGGGCTGGGGGTGGCCTCGCTGCTGTGTTCTCAGCCTGCCTCTTCTCCGCCCCTGGCAGAATGAGTGTGCTGCTGTTGGTGTGCCTCTTCCAGGCCTCGGTGATGTGGCGCTTCATCCACTTCCAGCTGCGGCGCTGGAGGGAGTACTGGCACGAGCAGAGCAGCCGGAAGCGAGCCGCTGCCGCCACCGGCACCAAGCAGCAAACCAAGCTGCTCAAGAGGGACTCGGGTGAGTCCCTGCAAGGCTGCCACTCTGCAGGTGTCAGGTCTGGGGCTCAGCATCCCCCCAGCAGGCTGCTGCCCATGCAGGGCGTCCCCAGCGGTGTCCTGATGTCATGGGGGTTTCCCCGTGTCTGGGAGTCCTGGGAGGATAAAGGGTTTGGCTTGTGCAAGGGACAAGTTTCTTTCTCCATAGAATCACAGAATGGTTTAAGTTGGAAAAGACCTCTGAGGTCATGGAGTCCAACCTTTGACCAATCACCGTGGTGTCAACCAGACCAGAGTGCTGAGTTCTGTGGACACCTCCAGGGGTGGTTCCAAACCTCCCTGAGCAGCCCAATGTTTATTTACCCTTTTTGTGAGAAAATTCCTTCTAATGTCCAACCTGAACTTCCCTTATGGCAGCTTGAAGCCATTTCATCTTGTCCTGTCCCTTGTTCCCTGGGAGCAGAGCCCCACCTGGCTGCACCCTCCTGTCAGGGAGTATGGCAAGCCAGAAGATCCCTCCCTCCTGGAGCCTCCTTTTCTCCAGGTTTAACACCCCCAGATTACCCCCCAGACCCCTCACCAGCTCTGTGTTGTTGCCACCCCAGGTTACCATGAAAACGGAGTGGTGAAAGCAGAGAATGGCACCTCACCTCGCACCAAGAAGCTCAAGTCTCCGTAGAAGCCAAGGGTTGTCTCCTGGGGAGGAGGGCGAGATACCAGGACTGAGCAGCTGCTCCTCCTGCTCCTCACAGCAGCGTCTGGAAAGGCTCAGAATCATCTTCCCAAGGTGTCTCTCGCTCACCTCCCTCCCTTTCTTGCTCTCGTGAACCGTTTGCAATAAAACCAAAAAGGCCCCTTCCCCCTTCTCCCATCCCCCTCATAGGAACATTTTCCAGCCCTCCTGGTTTTGCCTTCCTCTGTTTGATCATAAACCAGCGTGCAATTTTTTTTTCTTTTCTATTTTAGCATTCGGTTATTTTGGTTAATGGTTGCAAATGTATTGTAGATGGTTCCAAACAATCCTTTTTTCTCCTACAGCATGTTCCTCCCCTCTCTTCATGGTGCTTCCCTGAGCCCCTGGGACAGGGCCACGACAGCTTGAAGGCACCAAATGTGTGTTGTGGGATCAGATTCCTGGGGGAATATGCTGGGGCTGTGAGATCTGAGGCTCAGGGGTGCTCTCAGGTGAGATGGGGCACATCTGGGCTGTGAGATCTGAGGCTCAGGGGTGCTCTCAGGTGAGATGGGGCACATCTGGGCTGTGAGATCTGAGGCTCAGGGGTGCTCTCAGGGGAGATGGGGCACATCTGGGCTGTGAGATCTGAGGCTCAGGGGTGCTCTCAGGTGAGATGGGGCACATCTGGCCAGTGCTCAGCAGGATGGTGATGCTGCAAAAAGACGCCAGGGTCTGATGGAGGAAACTCAACCCTGTCTTGTCTCCTTAACGTCTGGTTAACTGGGGTTTTCTGAACCCTGCTTTTGAGAATTTTGAAGAGCTGGGCAGTAGAGAAGGGAGAGGACTTCCCTCTTCATGTGGAAGGTCCAGCTCCTAGCCTTTGCTTGTCCCAGCTGGATTTTTCTTGGCTGCCTTGTGGTTGTTCTGGGACTCCCAGCCCCAAAAGCTGAGCCCAGGGCTCTGTAGCTCTCAGTGTTTTGTTATGGGGCAGCAGCATCCTCTGTTCCACATGAATCCCTAAGTCCTGCCCTGCTCTGAGCACTGGCCTTGCTCCTGTCAGCCCAGGCTCTCTGCCAGCTTGTCTGTGCTTCATGGACCTGGTGTTCTTGTTGCTCATGACCTCCAGGTGGTTGCTGCAAAGGGTTTTTGCATCAGTGGGACTGTGCCCCTCGTGCTGTCACCTCAGCCTTCCTGTCCCTCCCATACCAGTCCAGCCATGCCATCAGCAGCCACCAGCCTCACTCTTTGTTTCCAAAGGATACAGTGCTTGTATCCACCCAAGGTGCTATCAAATCCAGGGTTTCTTCCAAAAATCCTAGCCCCTTCATCCCTTTCTGAGCTGTGAATGAGATGACAGGGAAGGAAGGGGAAGGAGGCCGGGAAGGAGCAGCTTGCATTTTAGGAAAAGCCTGGCTTGTGACACATAGCTGTTGGCAGATGGAGTTGTCTCAAATCTACCTCAGAGGCCATCTGTTGCTGCAGACCACTTTCCTCTCTTGCTCCTGCCCACTGCCACCTCCATGTGCTGGCAAGAGATTTTGTGGAAAGCCAGATCCCACCAGCTTGATCCCTCTGCTGGGGAGCAGCATCTGCTTGGGCTTTCTTGGGTGAGTGCCATCTCACTGGGCTTCTTTTTGGGGTGCCAGGCCAGGCTAGGTTTGGCAGGTGAGCAGTAGTGGTCCCTCTGTCCCCACACTGTGCTTTGGGGCAGTTCCTGAGCTGGGCTTTGCTGTTGGTGCCCCTTGTGCAGCGAAGTCGGCCGTAGCTTTAGTTCTGCTCTGCCACGGCAGAAACAGGGGGCTCGTGGTGTGTCCCCTTGGCTGGGGGAGGAGAGGGACACAGAGCTGGCTGCTCTCCATGTGCAGCCCAGGACTGATGCTTGGCATGCCCCTGGCTCAGCCCTCGGAGGCAGCTGGACTCTGGCTCTCTCTGAGTGCAATTCCAGCCTGAGGCTGGTGATGTTGTCCTTCACACCAGCCGTGTTTTGAGGAATGGGTGACAGTTGATTTTCTGCCCCTCTCTGAGTTGAGTTGGGGTTTTATCCCATTTTTCTGAGTGTCTTTCCTTTCCTCCCCCTCTCCTTGCAGAGGAGGCACTAGAAGGGCAAAACGTGCAGGGACATGAGGATGGTTGGTCAAATTCCACTTGTTCCTCAATCCCCACAACATTTGGGTGTCCAGTGGGAGATACTGGCAGGAGAGGGCTTTCTCTGTTTTCAGGGGAGCTGGGGAAGGAGGCTGGAGCAGAGCCCTTGGTGGTACCTTGCCATTGCTCCTTGTAGCCTGTGCTGGGAGAATAAAACACTTTTTGGCTCAGAGGCAGCAGCAGGACCCACAGTGCAGCGTGGCCAGGGGGGAAAGAGCTTTATGTTGGGGAGGACATGGAAAAGGTCTAGTGTGAGAGGTTTTTCCTTTCTCCTGCCTCTTCTCATCCACTGCCAGTGCCCTCCAGGAACAGCTGCTGGCTGGCACCTCCCCAGACCCTTGGCCTGGCCTCACAGCAGCCAAGCTGCTGACTCTGTTGGCAGGTGACACGTGGAGCCCCCCAAAAACATGGCTGCTGAATGATTCCTCCTCCTGCCTGCTTGGCTTCAGGCAGCTTTTCCACTTGCACAATCCTATATCTTCGTACCTAGCTGGTGATGCTTTGTATCCCAAGTGCCTTATGTTGTAGCCTCTCTGTGCACTATAGCAGTAGCTGAACACCCTCCTTTGTTACTACGTATGTACAACATATGCTACATTTAGGTGTGTTTTATTTTCTTTTTGGTAGAGCTACCAGGAAAAGGGACATTTGCTTTTGAAGCATTTCCATGTCTTCTTTATGTGAACCCATAGACGATGGGGCTTTTTTTTTTTTTTTTTTTTTTAGCCCTCTGCTATATTTAGTCCTCAGAAATCCCCATCCTTCTGTTAGACTCAAACCTGGCAGTTTGTTTTATTTTTGAGCTGAGTCTTTGTTGTGAGGCAATATCCACTGTTATCCTGGAGGTTTGCAATTCCCTCTCCATCAGAGGGGCTGCTCCTATCTCTGTGTTGTAGTGCAAGCACAATCCCTGGGCTGCAAGCCTGCAGTAACTGCTCCTGTGTCCATGTCATTTCTCAGCAGATCCAGCCTTCCTTTCAGCCCAAAGAGCTTTTTCATGGAGCATTTTCACTGCAAGCCCTTCGTGGTCAGTCTGTCCTTGGCTGCTCTGCCTGTGAAATGCCACGAGCTCACTTCCCTTTAGTGGATGCTCTTCTCCTGCCCCATCTTGTCAGGCCCTGCAGAAAACATCATGGAATTGTTGGGTGAGGTTGGAAAATGCCTCCAAACTTGTCAAAGTCCAACCATTAATCCAACACCAAGATCTAACCCCAAACAGGAGCTCTTGTCCACCACAGTGCAGAAGGTGATGGAGATTATCCAAAACTTCCAGTGGGACATGATTCCTTGCATCCTTCCCATGGGCTTGAGGCTGCTTTAGTAGTCTGTGTCCATTATCCAACCTAAGGAGGTCAGGAACTGAGTAGCCTGTGTGTTTTGGGGTGAAGGGTAGTGTTTTCCTGTCCTAGCTTAGAAGAGCTGTGAAATACCAGCACTAGTTCTGTCTTCTTGTTTTAGTTGGAGAATGGGCTTGGGAAGAGAAAGGGGTGGAGGAAGAACAGATGTAGCATTTCACATACAGTTTTTGAGTGACTCTTACATTATGGGGCATTACAGTCACATTTTGTCTTGTTGTTGTTGTTGTTGTTTAGGATTCTTTCTTCTCACTCATCATGTTTGGGTTAGTAGTAGCCAAGTTCCAGTTCCCCTGTAGGTCTCCTTATCTTCAACTCAGTGTTTTAAAAGGTATTTTTGGTAGGCATCCTGGTTGGAGGGAAGAGTGGCCACTCTGGGATGTCTCTTCCTTGCCACCAAGTGACTCTGGAAGCTTGGAGCCACCCTGCCTGTGCTGCAGTGCCTGGGGTTTACAGCAGCCTCAGGCTCTTGCCTTTGGTAGATGGACCCCAGGTTGTGTCAACAGTGGAAGGAGATGATGGGGTTTGATTTACAGCCTTCCAGGAAACTTCATGGGGGATGAAAGGTTGGTTTGGTAGGTTTTATGCCCAGCAGTGAAGTATGTTCCTCCTTGGAGCTGTGTGTGGGGTTTTTCTGGGAAGATTGGCTGTTGGAATAGTCAGGCAGAGGTGTGTAGTTTTTCCTCAAAAATGTTGAACTTGTCTACAGAAATTTCAGCAAAGGAACTTGAGGAAAATGTCTGTTCTTCCATATTTATGCTTTAGTGCAAATTTCCTGATTTTGGAGGGGGTGGGTGGAATTAACAGTCTCTGGTATTTTATCCTGTTTGTTTCATTCTTCCTGTCACTTCAGTTTTTGTACGGATTTTGTTTGTTGTTGTTCATTGTTCAATGACTTTTGTGATAAACTCAGCAGAAGTATTTTTCTGAAATAAATAAATAAAAGGCATAGATTCTTCCAGTGCTGTTTCCACTGATGCTTTATTATTGCTAGCTGTGCATGTGACAGGGACACCTTCCACTGTCCCAGGCTGCTCCAAGCCCTGTCCAGCCTGGCCTGGGACACTTCCAGAGATCCAGGGGCAGCCACAGCTTCTCTGGGAAACCCCTGCCAGGACCTCCCCACCTCTCAGAGAAGAATTTTTTTCCCTAATATTCAATCTAAATCTACTCTCTTTCAGTTAAAAGCTGTTCCCCCTTATCCTGTCACCCCAAGCCCTTGCAGCTGGGATTCTTCTTCCCACATTTCCCATGTCCACAGCACAGGCAGCTGCTCCAGAGTTCATTATTCGTGGCTGCTTTCATCAGAGGGAGTGGAGGATAAGGGTATTTGTAGGAGATGGTTTATCTGATGTGGTTAGGCACATATTTTTGGTGAGCTATATTGTATATTTTGTGCAGCTGGCCCCAGGCACACGACATCACTTGGCTGAGGGTTAGGTTACAGTTTCATAGCCTGTGCAGAAAATAGTTTCTGACTTTCTACAGCTCAAGTAATTTTATCTGTAAGTTTTTGGTCTCTTGAAATCAGAGGAGGACCAGAGAGCCCTGGAATGATCCTTGGTCAGGGTGAGCAGCAGCACAAAAAGGCCCAGAAGGGAAGAGCAGTGACCTTTCCAAACAAGGGGAGTCGGGAGGGAGCTGTCACGTGGAGACTCTCAGCTGTCTGAGGGGAAGTGGGAATCCACAGCACAAAAGCTGATTTAAAGCAGCATTTTGTTCCAAAGAGCTTTGTTCTGTGTGTGTGCCAGCTGCCTTTTCTGTGTGCTCCATGGCAACACCTGGCAGGTGTCACTTGGGGTGAGGAGGCTCCTGCCACGTTACCTGCACGGGGAGATGAGTAATGGAGCACCAGAGTCATAACTCTATTGCCATGCCAACAGCCCCTGTTCCCTTTTCCTTGGAGACCTGTGGTGAGGTGACAGGTGGATAAGGTGGGTTTAGATGGCATCACAGCCCTAAAACCATTCTCCCAACTTCTTGTTAAAAACTGCAGAGCTGCTGTCAGCAGATTTGTGTCCAGACCCCTGTTACCTCCAGATAACTAAACTCACCACCATCACTCTGTTTATATAGACCCAGAATCATAATTTGTGGGTTTTGTCCCCCCCACCCTTACTTTAATCCTTAGCAATTCCAACCATTGTATTTAAAACAGACTTTTTAACACTTTTATAGCAACTGCAATTTTATTGCAATTTTAATAACAAACTGGCAGTCTTCACTACTTGAAGGTGAAAAGCTCATCTGAGTGGTTTTCACTCCATGCTCCAGAGAGCTTTAGCTGCACTAAAAGGTTGAGAAAACAATAGAAGAACCTGACTTTGGTTCTCAGAATTATTTTTTTGTCTCCTGTAAGTTTCATTCCAACATTCAGCAGTTGTGAGGTTGAGTTTGGGCGTGGCTAAAAGGGCAGGGAGAGGTTAGGAAGGAAAAAAAGTCAACATGAGGGTGGAATCAGCTGGGTCTGTAAAAGGGGGAGGGAGAGAGTGAAGCAAGGGTGAAAACCAGAGCATCCTTTTTGAAGTACAGTATCTTCAAGTCAGCTGAGAATTCAATTGCTGGTCCTGTCCTTCAGCTTCTGGGAAGAGATTACTAGGGAAGGCTAGAAGGAACTCACGGTAGTTTACCTTGTCTTCATCACAGGAGCAGTAGTCAATCAGCTGTGGGGACAAAAAACACAGGAAACATCATCAAGAGTTGGGAAAAGCTGCAAAATTGGGGTTGTTTTTAGGGGAAAGTGCCCAGAGTTCTCCTTGTGTGACAGAGCAGATGTTCTTCCCCCATGTGGATTTCCCCATCCTGGTAGTCCTGAATCACAGGTAAACTTGGAATGATAGAACCATTAAGGATTGAAAAGACCTACAAGATCATTGAGTCCAACCTTTAGATCATCAAATTCAACCATTTAAGGATTGAACTTGATGATCTAAAGGTTCAATTCCAACCTTGAATGCCTATACATGAGACTAATGCCAGGAGAAGAGTTAAAGTGTTTGAGTTTAATCCTGATTTCCTTCTGGGCCTCACCGGAGTGGCAACAAAACACAAAGCATGGCCACAGACTGAGATGGGCCACAGAAAATCTTGCAGAAATCCCTGCCAAAAGTGGGGTGGGGACAGTGTATGTGAGCAGTCACTGTTCCCTGGTGTCACTTTGGTGTGTGCACATGGCATAAAGGGGAGACACAGATAATTGAGCTCGGTGACAGCCCCACTAATGAGCCAGTTCTGGTGTCCGTGCCTGACCCTGCATTGTGTTTCAGAGCCACAGCCTTTGTGTGCTTCAGGGGAAGAAAGGAGGCTTTTGTTTCTTTAATTGCATAACTAATCTCCTTCTGACACCCAGAGAGATGGAAAAGGTCTAATATCACAATTCCTTGAAAGGATTCTTCTTCCCCTTGTCGCCTGGAGACACATTCTCTGTCTGGGGTTTGCTTCTGTGACTGACAGCTGTGCTCCTCTCCAGGCAGTGAACTCCCTGCCATATGTTTAATTTATAGCCCTGCCACACTTCCCAGGGCTCTGGGAACACTGGGACTAAGATTTCAGGAGAGGAGATGGATGTTTTTAGTGCATAGGTTCTAGACTGGGGCTCACATGTGGGAGTTTAGCTTCAATTGTCACAGGTTCTCCATATAATTTTAGGAGTGCTACTTCTCTCCCACTCTCAGAGTGGAGCAGGGATTGTCACCACCCTGAAAATTCCTCAGGGCAGAGTGAGCACTGATGAAATCTGGTACAGCAAAGCCCTGGGTGCTTGTCAGGGCCTTTATTCATCCCACATTCAGAGGCACAAATCCCCTGCCCATGCACCTTGCTAACCATGGCTGTGATGTTCACAGCTGCCTGTTTTTGAAAAGTTTTTATTTTAGAGGGAGAAATAACTTCCTCTGGTTTCTAGATTTATTTAAACTCTGAGTCCCCCTTTATTGGTCACTAATCTACTGCCTATCACATGATACTGAGGAAACATCCCTGCCAGTTATATTCCTGAAAGGATCCTCCTCCATCCTCACTGAAGGAATTTTTCCCTCAGTTTCTCTCACATTTTCTGCTCTGCAGACTGTGATCTCCATGTGCTTTTTGTTGCCCATAGTGCCCAAAAAGTGTTAACCAGGGCATTATGATTCTTTAAAAAAAAAAAAATTCAAAAATACTTAGTTTTTGACCTTAAGTTCAGTTGCTGTTAAATTCAGAATGTCTCTAAGCTTTCCTAAGGCACATTCCTTGAACACCTCAGTGTCACCTCTACTCAATCCCAGCTGTGCTTAAGCCATCACAGGCACTCCAAGGAACCTATGCCTGATCTCTGTCATGATTCCTCATTTCTATCACAATACAAACCTCTTCTACTTATCCAAGACCTGAACCAGAAGGAATTTTCACACATTACAGTGCAGCCAAACATGGGGGCCAGCCTGGATAACATTTTTTTCCCTTTCCTTAGAGGACAGCAATTATTATCTCCTCTAAGACACAGGCTCAGTCCAACAGCTCAGAAGTTTTTCTAAACTGGAACTCTCTTGCCCTTTTCTTGAATTTGTTCCCCTTTGAAGGCTGGAGCAGCTGGTTAGAGCTGATTTTTAGAAGAGATCTTTTGAAAGAGCCATAGGAAGGGAATTCCACACGCACAGCACCCCTTCCATCTGACCTTTTTAAGAAGAATAGTGCTGGTTGGCACGTGGAACCTGTCACAAATATTTAAAAATCTTGCTTTATCCAGGAAGCCAGAGCCCTCCTGGTCAAAGTGATGAAATGCCTCATGAAACTGCCTGGTGTTGAAGGGCTCTTGGAGCTTCAGTTCTTTCTGGACCTCCACAATTAAATCATCCAGGTCCTTCTTGGGGATGCCACTGCAGAAAAAAGGAATAACAGGATTTTATGTAAAAACTCATTTTGGCAGTCTTGCTGTGACACTGAGTGAAAAAGGAGCATTTCCCTGTGTGTTCCACAGTGTCAGAAACTGTGGGAAACTTGACTTTCAACCAGAGCTATGATATAACTGCCTCCAAACCATGCTCTGAAGTAACAGGGCTGTTAGTGGGTCACAGAAACTGGGTGCAGACAGCTAAAAGGAGGATGTGGTCCAGGCTCTGATGGTAAGCAAAGAAGGAATAAATGCCCTAAACAAGGGCAGCACCACCATCACCTGCTGAGCCTGCAACCATCAAGCAGCTCAAGTTAGCAGCATCTGTTACAGTGAACTGAGGTCTTTGGGGATTGTCTCCTATCCCTGGAAGTGTTTAACATCAGGTTGGACAGGGTTTGGAGCAACCTGGGATAGTGGAAGGTGTCCCTGCCCATGACAGGTGTTGGCCTGAGCTGACCTTTAAGGTCCCTTCCAACCCAAGCCCTTTTTTGATTCTATGATTTTGGCTGCAAGTCCAAACACTTCTTGAACTGTGGCTTGGTGCTGTGACACTTCTCTGTCTGTGCTGCTGAGCCAGAAATGTCCCAGGAGGTTTTGGGGCCAGCAGCAGCCACAACATTTTACTGTACATGCTTCACAGCCTCTGAATGTGCCCAACCACAGCCTCTTGGAGCTGAACCACCAGCAGAGCAGGAGGCTGGAGCCCAGGGAGGCTGCTGAAAATGCCCTTAGCTGTCAACTTCAGTCTTATTTAGCCTCACCACCCCATTCTTTGCGGCCTACCTGCTGGTAGTCTCCACTACCACCTTCCGTGGGAGGAAATGATCCCTTATGGATTGCACAGTTGCTGCAGGGAAACTCTCTGCATTTCTCTCCAAATAATTAAGCACATATTCATCAGCGTCAGTGATAACAAACCTGTGGCCAAACACTGGGGAAGAAGCATTAAAGAATTAATGTTACCTGTGTTTTGGCATTAAAGTAATTTCTTCATCCAGGAGGGAGCAGGATTCCTCTCCTGTGGCTGGGCTCAGCTTTGAGCCAGCTCTGCTACTTGTTTCACTTCTTGAAATAAGAATAATTTCACTGTTTGAAAGGTTCAAACACTGACAGCAGCAAAGTTGTGTCAATGTACACCAGCTGCTGATCTGGAAACTCAAATGTGACCAGACCCAGAAGCAGCAGATCTTTCAAGTGAAGGAAGGGATATATATGCACTGCCCATGCAATAAATGACATATCAGAGCAGAGTATTATAAATCCAGGCTGGATTTTACCTTCAATTGTAGAACCAATGGTGAAGTCAGAGGCCTCATAGTATATGGGATTCTCTGGAGTAGATCCTGGCTTGGTAACTTTGGTCCTTTTTAAGTATTTGCCTCCAAGGATGCCAGAGTTTTTGACTGGGGGTTCATAGATGCTGATAGTGTCATCAGAGAGGAAATAAGAGAGGATGAAACGACGTTTTTTGTCCTGAGGCACTGGTGATTCCTAGAGCAAGGGTAACAGGTTAGGAACAGAGCATTTGAACCAGCTTTTCCTTGCCTGGGGTGCTTAGGAGTACCTAGTAACCCACTCATAAGTGCCCAGAGGTTTTTTTATAGCTGACTAAACAAAGCACTTGATGTGCTGACATAGCATAACAAAGCACTAGACAGCACTTAGGATCTGAATTTCAAAGGTTACTTGCTTTACCCAAGCCACTGAAGCAGAATCTGGGCTGAAGTTACCAAGTATATTCAGTGTTTCCACAGCCTGAGTAACACAAGAGAAAGGAATAGCCTATATGGAATGACTCATCCCAGAGAGGCTGTAAAATTCAAATTTAAATTCCATTTTTCATTATGCTGAGTGCCTGAGAGAGGCTGGTGCTGCTTCAGCCCTTAGTCACAGGAAGTCACTCCCCTGACACACCAGAGGGTTTACTTGCTGAGTTTAAAGCTAAGTGGATCTTAACTCCTCAGCTGTGACCTTTAGGAAACTCGTGCACAATAGGGAAAAGAAACCAGCCTTTATCCACCCTGAGTGTTTGGAGAGGGCAGGCACAAGGCAGCACAGGAAATGCCACTGCTGCTGCTGGATGTGCCAGAGGCTGCTTGCACAAACCAGCTGTAAAGCTGGCACAAAGGCCAGGGTGCTGCTGTGGGTGGAAAACACCATCCTCATGGATTTTCCAGCTTTACACTGGCACTTGGCTGCTCTGCTAGGACAGCTCCTTGTGGCTGCTGCAGCCAGGACTAGCCTGGAGAAGGACTAGGGCTGGAGCCAGCAGCAGAGACATCAAGCTCTGGCTGGTGGCAGTGGTGGCAGGCAGGCAGAGGCACAGTGCCCAGTGCAGGCTGCTTCAGCCAGGGCCATCTGTCACGTAGCAGTGCCAGAGGGAGTTTTTCCATAAATGGCTGTGGGTTTGTAGCAGGTTTGGTTTGTACTTTCTAGTCTTTTTTTTTTTTTTTCCTTCTAATTTTGTGAGCTTCCAGTTGTCACAGCAAGCACACAATAACCCCATTGCATCCCCCATGGGACACTTGTGTTGGCTCAGGGAGCTCTCTTTTCCCACTGGCACAAAGGAGAGTTTGCCAACAGCCTTGTCTGGGCAGGCTGCTCCTCCCATCCTCCTGGCACTATTCCAGCAGGGAAAACACTCACCAGGGCCACCTGGTACCGCAGGACCTTGAGATTATTCTCCAGCATCTTAATGATATCTTTCCGTGGAGGCTTTGGAAACAGACTAAGGCAGTTCTGGAGAGAATCTTCAGGGATGCCAAAACCATTGTAGGGAGGAATTACCTGTAACCAGAGGAGATATCAACCATAAACAGCTGCAACTAAGAACAAGGCAAAGTTTTCAAGATTTAGCAAAGCCCATCAGATTTGGAAGGAAATATTCTGCAACCAGGTAGCGAGAGCTGTGACATCCTGCCCTAGAAATGGATGATACCAGCCTGGCCATGTGTTGTATTTCATGAAAATGCAAGAGGATTAAGCAAATCTGAAACTCAGAAAGCCAGGTAATTTCTCTGAATTAAGAGGCTATGGCTATATTAAAGAACCATAGGATCATTTGGTTTGAGAAGGACCTTAAAATCATCTAGGTCCAACTAAACCTCCCTGTGCACAGGAACTCAGCCATCAAATGGTTACACTGGTAACCTAATCCCCATGACACCTGTGGTCTAAGCCACAACTCCAAACCATTCCTAGGCTCAGTTTGGGAGGTAACAAGGGCTGTGACCATCCCCAGTAGGCAGTTTGGACTTGGCAACACTGTTTTGGAAAGTGAGGGAAAGTTCAGCAGTATGAGTACAGTCAGGCTTTCATTTTTATATTGATTATGACCATTCTTGCCTTGTTTTTTCCAAGTTACTTTAATTTTTTCTTTAAGCTGAACTTGTCTTCTACAGATTCTTAGTAAGCTGAACCTCTACTTTACTATAAGAGCTTACACCAACTGCTTCCTTTCCTCCCTTCTTTTGAGAAACTGTTTGCAGTACCTGTGGAGCTTTTTCAAGTGGTTTCTCATTTACATCCACTGGCTGGAAGTCTGTGATGCCATATTTTTCACGATAGAAGTCCTGGGTGAACTTGTCACAATCATAAATTAAGAAGGTGCGTCCAAGGAGGGTGATGGTTTTGCCAATACCAAAATCTTTGGGTGAGTACCACTCTTGTACCTCATGGTCAGTGATCTCCAGCACACAGCTTGGGAAGTTCTCTAAGGACAAGGGAGCAGAAGGAAAAATAAATTAATCAGGGAGATGTTAACATTTCCTACTGAAAAGGGATATATAAAGGCAAGGTGTATAAATAGCTACAGGGAGATGCTGGCACTGCTGTCCTGCCACTGTTTCCCAAAAGATAAAGAATTTAGCGACCATCTGAAGAATGGTTTTTTTGACCATGAAATAATGACACCTTAGCACAGAGGGATGTGCCAATCTTACTGTTCTTGTCCACAAAGGTTTTGGGCAAGCGCTGGCGTCTCATCAGTACTGGGAATGGATCCCTCCCATCATTTCTCTTGTGGATTTCCCGAACCTCCACTGTGTCATCTGCCAAGAAGTAATGGATGATGCAGGGATGGTGATCACCAAAGGCACAGTTGGTGTCATCCCATATGGCATAGAAGCGAAGCACCTGGAGTGGAGAAAAGAAAAAAGCAGACAAACATGGATCAGAATCATCTTTTGGAGCCACAGAAATCAAACTCATCACGTTGAGGTGCTTGAGAGTTCCCCAAGGTTCAGCTCCTGAAGAGGCAGGAGAGACACAGGGAGAATTTAGTCAAAGCAAGGGGCATTTGTGTTTGTCTGAAATTGTCTGCTTTGGCACCTGGCATCAATATTTTGGGGGAGGAGAGGAGTGGATGCAGCAAGACCATTCCTAATAGAACTGCAACTGGCTGCTAAATTCTAGGGGCAGGTGGCTTATCTCATCCCAACAGAAAGCAAGAGAGTAATGGATGATATTAAGCACAGGCTCTGCAATCCAAAGAGGAGCTGTTTACAAAGCACAAAGCCCAGGAAAAAAAAAAAAAAAAAAAAAAAAAAAAGGTTTTTGTTTCTCACTAAAGCCAAGAAAGGAGCAAATCTGGAGTCTGTTCAGCAGACTGAGACAATTTAGAGTGAGTGAGGTTGCAGATGCTTACAAGACCTGGGTTCAAATAGCACATTTTCACTGTAATCATAGAATCTTTTAGGTTGGACGATCATTGAGTCCAACCTTTGACTGATCCTCATCTTGTCACCCAGCCCAGAGCACTGAGTGCCACATGCAGTCATTCCTCGGACACCTCCAGGGATGGGGACTCCAAACCTTCCTGGACAGCCTATTACAAAGTCTAATCACCCTTCCTGTGAAGAAATTCTTCCTAATTCAACCTTAACCTCCCCTTGCACAACTTGAGGCCGTTTCCAGTCCTGTCTCTGCTTGCCTGGGAGAAGATACTGACCCCTCTGGCTGTCCCCTCCTGTCAGGGAGTTGTGCAGAGCCACAAGGTCCCTCTGAGCCTCCTTTTCTCCATGCTGAGCCCCTTTCCAGCTCCCTCAGCCTCTCCTGGGGCTCCAGCCCCTTCCCTGGACAAACTCCAGACCCTCAATGTCTTTCCTGAAGTGAAGGGCCCAGACCAGGACACAGGACTGGAGGTACCTCACCAGTGGGTAATTGTACAATAATTTGGGTAATCCCCAGCTCTCTCACCTTTGTGTCATAGGTCAGAAACTGCCTGAAGGGGTCAGGACCTGCAGGCACAATGTGTTTTTGCACAGGTGTCCGACGCTGTTCCGTGTAAGGATCTGAAACCAATTCCTCTGGAGGGTTCACTTCAATTCCTTGGCTCTCCAGGAACACCTAGGAAGGTCATCTGAGGTGTTAGTGCTGCCAGGAGCTCTGAAGGTAAGAGGTGGCTAGAGGTGACAGGTGGGCTGGGATAACTGAGGTCAGAATTCTGCAAGTTCACTCCTCACAGAGAATTCTACAGCAACAGCAAAATACAACAGATGACAAATGTATTTGTTTAAGCTGCTTCTTATCTTTGCCTACCTTTTAATTAATCAGAGCAGTCCTGTCCTGAACATCCTAACTCAGATTTCACTTGAGCACAGTTTTCCCTGGCCTAAGGGCTTTAAATGGAAGATAACTGCCAGTTGGTCTCTTAGTAAATGAAAAAGATGAAATTGCTGTATAAACACAGATGTAGTCAGCCTGAATTAGCTGAACTTAGGGCTGTGTCAGACAGTTAGAAGAAGCTAGTGTCACCCACACTAGGCACATCAAGGCCCTACAGGCACAAGGATATGTGTCAGTGGCAGCTTCATTCCATCTTTCAGGAGTACCTTTTCCACAGAAAGAGTGCAATCTGCTTGTTTATAAAGGGATTTTTTTTTTTTTGCTTACCTTGGACCATGAACAAAATCCAGGGTGTTACTCGTGGGCTTGCATCAATCACCCAAAATAACCCTCACCTACTGGGAATGGTCCCTGGAGCAATCTAACTCCTGGTCTGGAAGAACAGTAGCTGACCAGGGCTGAGATTTTACTGGGGACAATCTAGCAGGATACCAGCATACTGGTAATTCTTATTTCTTGTTCCTGGATCATTATTATCTCATTTACTGGCACAGAAATAGCCAGAAATAGAAAAGTAGGCAATGAGAAAGCTTTCTTAAAAAGGTCAATTCATACCATGATTTTCAAGCCATGGATCATGGCTTGGCTGTAGATGTGTGCAGAGTTACTGCTTGTATTCCCTTCCCCTTGTCCTAACAGAGGAATATTATACCAGAAAAGAGTCAGGATAACTAATTTCCCTCTCATGTATGCGCAATGTTTCCTCTGGACTCCAAGCAGTTAAACTTCCCAGACATGACCTTAGAATTTGTATTGTAAAGAGAAGTCCTGAGGACAAAGGATGGACTCCCAGCAGTCCTGGAGCAAAAATACTGAGCAGTTAGCTCAGCCTCAAGCAGATGTCATACCCTGAACTCCCATTCCGCTTGAAAAAAGAAATCTACACAAGAAGCAAAACGAAAGACTGCGAGCACCCATATCACAAAAAAATATGTGAGCACCCATGTCACAGCTGCAAACTGCTGGACTCCAACAGGCAATGAAAATCCTGCCATTGCCAGGAGTGTTTGTGTGCTGTCCCCAGAGCCCACCTTGGTGAAGCAGTCGCAGTTGACCAGGCGGTAGGTGCGGCCGTAGATGGTGAGGTTGATGCCCAGGTTCAGGTCCCTCCAGTGGTAATAATCCCCGAGCTCGTTCTTGGGCACTCGGTGGCGTTTCATGAGTTTGCCTTGAAGCAGACCTGAGTTCTTCACCCTGGGCTCGATGATGCACATGCTGTCATCTTCCAGGTAGTAGTAGAGGCACACTTGGCGGATCCGGTAATGCTCCTCTGGAGAGAAGCAACTTCCTCCATGAAGTAGGCATCAAACTTCAAAACCTGCCCCAGGGACAACAGAGCAAAGGGACAGAGAAAGAAACTATTTGAAGACTGTGAGAGTCTATCAAGGTGAATAATTTACTTGTAATTTGTTTTGGTGGTGTAAAATTACTGGATTAGATTCTAAAAGTCTTGAAGGACAGCTGTGGCCTAATCTGTGAGTGACAGCAGAGGCACCAGGAGGGTTTTTATCAACATGTGCCTTTTGCAAATTTGGTGTGCCTGAGACAAGTGTGAAAATACAGCCTTTTCCCTACTTTTTGATCATCTGCTGTCTCACCTACTGCCAGGTGCTTGGCTGCTGACAATAATTTATTTTACTGACACACATGGCTCCTTATTTACAGGGAAATTATCCACAGATTTTAGTGAACAGTTCAACCACATCTGAGGATTTTAAAATCTGAAAGGGGTCATCATTTTAAGGCCAGGCTGCAGGGGCTCTGAGCAACCTGATCTAGTGGAAGGTGTCCCTACCCATGGCAAAGAGGCTGGAACAAGATGATATTAAAGGTCCCTTTCCATGATCTGAAGTTACATCTATTCAGCACTGACAGCAAAAACTGATTTGTGCTGGGGAAACAAGGAAACTAATCAGCCAGTCCCTCTGCTTGGCAGATGTAGGAGGAATATTCCCTTCAACATCATTCAATGCCCCTAAGAAAGTGCAGGTGGCCAATCAGGCACTGCATACCAGCCTAGATCAGCCCAGAGGCCTGGATAATTAAGAGATGATACAGCCAGCAAGCTCCTATCAGTCAGCAAAGTGCTCCACAAGGGATTGTGACATCCCCAGCAAGCACTGGGGCCCCTGCTGCTCCTGTGGCTTGAAGGAAGGGGCATAGAAGGACCTGACAGATTAAACAGCAACATCTACATTACTCTGAAGGAACAGGCTCAGCAGTTAACAGAGCACATCTGTTCCCCAGCCTGTCACAGCCAGGCTGCTCTGGCAGGGCTGGCAGCGTGTGGAGCCTGCACGTGCTGAGCTCCAGAGCCCTGCAGCTCCCACTGCAGCAGCTGCTCCATCCACGGCTGTGGGCTGCAGCTTGGGCCACTGGCACTCTGAAAACCAAGGGTCAGCTCAGGGCTGCTCTGAGCAGACACAGAGCCACCACCCAGTCTGATATGATCACCAGGATGGAACATGGGAAGCACTAATGGAGCAGCTCAGGTTGTGACATGCTGTGGTGACCAATGCAAGTATGAACAGATAGACTAGGTCAAACAGGCTGCCAGGCTTCCCTCTGCAGACTGACTTTTCCAGTTAAAGCTCAATTACAACCTCAATATAGTTTTGGAAACACAAAACTCCAGGCTGTGGTTTACAGAGCAATGCTTAAAAACGGGAGCTAATCAAACCTCTTTTCCAACATCTGCTGGAAATGTTGGAGTGTAATTTGCAGGGAATGTCTTATACCCTTTACATATTATAATCCTCCTCCCGAGCAAAGAAAGCCTCTTTCAGCCTGGGATTCAGCTGTCTCTGACTAAGGGCTCTGGCATCTGAAAACTGCTGTATGCAGTCCCGTGAACCCTGGAGCTGACTGTTTATGTCTCCAAATTTGGCCAGTGATATTCCTGGGATCAGCTTCTTTTTACCTTTTTGTCATAAGTCACGAATGCTGGAGTGAAGGGGGAAGGTGCAGGTTTCTTGACTTGCCCATAGGTCAGTGTGGCTCCCTTGGTGCATAAATCATCTAAATCATCTTGAGAGAGCTGATTTGCAAAGAGTGCTTCCCCACCAATCCCCTCTCTTGGCAGCCGGTGAAAGGCATATCCATTTTTGAAGTCCAGTGTCTGGGACCGATGAAAAGATGTTTTCTGTTGGAAGGAAATCCAGCTATCAAAATACTGCATGAATTTAGCAGATACAGCTACTGGAAAACACAAAAAAACCCCAGTATGAGAGTGCAATATCAAGAATGTCTCCTCCCACACACATCCCAAACATTTTATTATAAACTACTGCAGCAGTTATTTAAAATCAGATTTTGTATTTAGAAAAAAAACAGTGAGTGGTGGGTGTACAAAGCACGAGAGTGAACTCAGGTCCTTGCACTGCCACGGACTCCGGAAGAACTTAAATCTCTGAATTTCCTGACTGACACCATATTCAGTGCCTAGAACAGTGTGTCAGCACTTTATCTGCCCTGGTATTTATCTCACCAGCTCTTTGTTCCCTACCCTATTTGTCAGCAGTTCAGAGCACCATGGGACTTCAGTTACTGCCTTATGCTGCTCCCTTCACTGTTTGCACCCTCTGTGTATTCCACTGTTATTTATTTTCTTAACCCTCTCCCAGGCATGGTACAGGATTTTCTTTGCTGGGTTAAATCAAGGCATGTCATGCTCACAGAACTGCAATTATGCAATGTACAAAAGCATGTTAGTTGTTTCATCACCTCTCTACACAGTCATAGACTCATAGAATGGGTTGGAAGGGACATTAAAGATTACCCAGTTCCATCCTCTGACATGGGCAGGGACACCTTCCACTCTCCCAGGTTACTCCAAACCCCATTCAACCAGGCCTTGGACACTTGCAGGGATGAAGCAGCCATGGCTTCTCTGGGCACCCTGTGCCACCCTCTTTGTAAAAAACTTCTTCCTTGTATCTAATCTCAATTAAGCCTCTTTGAGTTTAAAACCATCATTCCTTATCCTACTGCTACAAGCCCTCCTGAAAAGTTTATCCCATCTTTCATGAAGTCACTTTAAGCATTGGAAAGGGGCTCTGAGCTCTCCCTGGGTCCTTCTCTTCTCCAGGTGAGCACCCCCAGCTCTCCCAGCCTAGTCCAGAGCAGAGGGGCTCCAGCCCTTGAAGCAGCTCCGTGGTTTCCTCTGGATTTACTCCAGCAGCTCCATGTCCTATTTGTGCTGAGGATGCCAGATCTGGAGGCAGCTCTGCAGGTGAGGTCTCACCTGAGCAGGGCAGAGGGGCAGAATCCCCCTCCCCTGCTGCCCACATGGGGGGATCAGCCCAGCACATGGTGGGGGTTTCTGTGTCCCAGCCTCTCATCCATCAGCAGCCTCAAATCCTTCTCCAAGGGCTGCATTCAACCAGAACTGTGCACAGGACCTGATCTCTGCCAGCCAGGCTTGTTCTTCACCACTGAAGAGCAGGGTCAGACTGGAGTGACACCAAACCACTCCACTGGGTGCACACTCCACCACATGTGGTACCTCACCTGCACCCCAGAGCCTTCAACACCTAAAGCTCCAGAGAAAGCAGGGGAAATTATGAGTCCCTGATAATAAAACCTCTTGGCTTCTGCCAAGTAAAACAGAGCTGTGAGCATTTCTAGTGCTGAGAGAACAAGCTCCAGCTCCTTTTTCCAGCCCCAGGCTTGCAGTCAGTCCAACCTCAGGCATGCAAACTGCTTCTTCTCCACCCCCTCCCTCGCCCCTCATGGTTAAGCCTCTAATCTTATTTATACCTTCAAGGCCCCACTTGAATTCCACATAATTCCCTGTTTTCTCTTTAAACTGCTACTATAGATCTTGCAATGGAGAGAGCAGTGAGGAAAACAGGTGAAAAGATTTGTCTGAAGATATTTTTGCAGAACATCTTATAAAGTGCCACAGAACTGCCACATCCTTCAATTAAATAAATACCAAGGGAAAGCTGTGGGGGAAATATTCAAGGAAAACCAGGAAGTTTGTCTTTAATTTGAGCAATATCAATGTTTGTTAGAAGTGTACAGGCTTTCAAGAGCCCACATTTGGCTAAAGAAAGCACCTCCTTGTTCATAAGGCTCCTGAGTGGATAAGCTCTCCCAAAGTGAGCCTGGATGCCAGATAACATCTCCCAGGAGCAGGTGACTAATACAAATTTAAAAGGGAAAGCCCAGAATGTAAACTCCTAATCTCAGTTGCTGCCAGTGTTTATCTGAAGAAATTCCACTGAATTAAGTCCTTTTTGCCAGGTCTGTAACACTTCACACAAACACCATTCCCTCTCCCAATGTCTGTTTCCCTGTCCTGTGAGCACTAAGCAGTAACACTTTACAGAGTTTTCCTTTAGAACTTCTCAGCATCCACTTGGAAACCAAATATTGTGATGCCAGTTTTATGGGCTGGAAAATAGCAGATTTTCAAGATGTTATAAATTATTTCAAGGAAATATTATTATATGATAATAATAATTCTGAGATAACTTTTATTATTGAATGATTATTTGTTATGAGTCATTCACTCTATTTACTATTGGAGGACTCAGTTGTCACTGATTTTAGGCCAGGTTGGATGGGTTTGGAACAATCTGGTCTGTGGAAGGGGTCCCAGCCCATGGCAGAGGGTTGGAACAAGATGTTTAAGGTCCTGTCCAACCCAATCATTCCCCCATGATTCTGTGATGAGTAATTTTCATATACAGAGGTGAATGCAGCCAGGAATGTTTTCTGCTAAAGATGCATTCCAGGGAGGCTGTAAACCCATTGTGTGCCCAAACCAGGCATGAAACAACCCTCTTTTTGGCTTTTTGGGGGGATTTTTTTAGTATATTAGAGAAATAAATGGAAGCATCAGTTCTCTGTGGCATCACTTCCTCAAGAGGACGTTGGGAGGATTTGGGATTATCAGGTCCTTAGGGCCTGGACCATTGGAGGGGAAAAGGAGAGGTTGCTTTCTTATTTAGGTATCAGGTGCAGAGGATGAGGATGAGGATGAGGATGAGGATGAGGATGAGGATGAGGATGAGACTGCTTCTTCCAGGGAACCTGGGAGCAGCAGAGAGTGTGTCACTTCCTGGAAATGATCCTGGAAGCTGTGATGGCACCAGTTCTGTGGTGGGATACCAGTTCTCTCATCAGGTTATCAGGTCCCAGACCTGGACTGTCAATGATTCAGTTCTCCAGGTTACACCAGGGGAGCAGTTTTGGAAGTATCAGAGGAGGAAGGTGTGTTAGGAAGGTGTTGATTGCCAATGAGACTCGTGACTTCAAGGTGTATCTATGTAATAGATAAATTATGCTCAGGAGATAATTATATTGGGATGATTTGGAGGATTAATTCCTAGTGGAGGAATGCTCAAGGTTTGATCAATATTGGTTCTCCTGGGTATATCCAGTTGAGGAGGTATCAGGTGAATTTAAGGAATTTGGTTCAGGACAGTATCAGTATCAGCTCAGAAGACTTTGCTTTGGGAAAATTCAGATGGTTCAGAGAAACAGTAGTTTTCCTGAGGGAATCAGGTTTCAGGACTGTAAAGTGAGTTTGGGGATTTCCCTTGGGGTATCTCATGAACTGTGGGGGAACTATTGGATGGATTCAGGGGAAGTGAATATCCAAAGGGCTGAGTTTGTAGACAGTAGCTCTGCAGTTATGGAAAAAGCTTCTGAAATTTCAAATGAGGCTTACAAATTAGGGGGAGGAGGGGTGAGTGTGTCTCTCTCCAAAGCTATTAGGACAAATTCAGGGTTATAAGATGGGTACATGATGCAATGGATTCCTTGGGGAGAAGATTAAAAGTACCAAGTCCCCTTGAAAGTTAGTTCAAGGACACTTGGTCTCTTGGGAACAGATTGCAATGTTCAATAACATTGGAAGAATTATGGGAGTACCAGGTCTGCTGTGGGTGGCATCAGCAGATACCAGGTGGTACAGAGCATTCAGATCCCCCAGAAGTGAGTCCAGCAGGTATTTGGTGGCTTCAGGAAACACCAAGTCCCTGGGGGAGACTTAAGTGGATATTAATTCTGCTGGGGAGCATCAAATGAGTTTACAGAGCACCAGATTCTTTGGGAGTCATATCCAGGTCTGGTGAGTTTGAAGTTCCCAGGACACCAAGTTGTCTCAGGGATATTTGGTGAATGCAGGAAGTACCAGACCTCTTGGGGGAATTACAGGGTGATCTGAGGGAACAGCAGGCTCCTCTGATGTGGGTTCAGGGGGTAACATGTTCCCTGAAGAAACTGGCTCCAACTCTGCTCTTGTGAAACCCCACCTGCAGTGCTGCATCCAGGCTGGGAGCCCAAAGAACAAGAAATGCAGGGACCTGCTGGAGCAAGTCCAGAGGAAACCATGGAGCTGCTCCAAGGGCTGGAGCCCCTCTGCTCTGAGCCAGGCTGGGAGAGCTGGGGGTGCTCACCTGGAGCAGAGAAGGTTCCAGGCAGAGCTCAGAGCCCCTTGCAGAGCCTAAAGGGGCTCCAGGAGAGCTGGAGAGGGACTGGGGACAAGGCATGGAGGGACAGGACACAGGAAATGGCTTCCCACTATGAGGGGATGGGATACTGGAAGGAATTTTTGGCTGTGAGGGTGGGGAGGCCCTGACACAGGGTGCCCAGAGAAGCTGTGGCTGCCCCTGGATCCCTGGAAATGTTCCAGGACAGGTTGGATGGGGCTTGGAGCAACCTGGGACAGTGGAAGGTGTCCCTGCCCATGGCAGGGGGTGCAATAGGATGGTCTTTAAGGTCTTCTTACCAAAACCATTTAAGGTTTTCTAACCCAAACCATTCCACGACTCTATGAATATTGTCGGGTTTAGGGGCTCCAAGTCTCCCCTGGATTTAGAGGAAAGTCTGAGGGAGTACCAGATTCCTAGGGAGTGTCTCCAGGAGATACCAGGCACCACCTGAAGGTGCTGTGGGCAGGTGCAGAGGCCCGTTCTGAGGTCGCCTCTCAGGGGGCACCCGCCAGGCCAGCCCACTCTGATCCAGGGAGCCTCCCGTGGGAAGGGGGCACAGCGAGGGTACAGTGGGCGGGCGCGCTCACCGTGGGGTCCTTCATGGCGCAGCCGGGGAGGAAGGGCAGCCCCGGCCCGGGCCCGATCGGGGGCTCTGTCCCTGTCCCCGGCCGTATCCCCGGCCCCGGCCCCGGCTCCGGCCCCGAGCTCATGGCGGCGGCGGCGGCGGGGCCCGGCCCGACAGACGCGTCTCCACGGCAACCGTCCGCGCGCTCAGTGCGCATGCGCAGCGCCCTTCGCGCCTCTCTCCCGGGCCTGCGCACTGAGCGCCGCGGGGCGCGCGGTCGCCGTAGCAACGGGGGGGGGGAGCCTCTGAGGGGCCGAGCCGCCCCTCCCACCGCTGTGAGGGGAGTCCGGCCCCGCAGCGTGGAGAAAAACACCTGGGAAGCGTTAATCCAATTTTATTAGGGATTTTCCCCTTCACAACCCCTCACAGCCCTTTCGGATCCCACTCCCAGCCTTTCATATCCCCCTCAGAGCCCTCTCATAACCCCCTCACGTTAAAACACCATGGCCTCCCAAACGGGTGATGGTGGCACCTGGATCGCTTCTTTTTGGGGAGTTTTCCCTGCCTTGTGTAGTGCCCAGAATGAGGAGCTGCTGTGAAGGGACAAATCCATACCTGGAGTGGTTGAAACATTTTAACTGAAGTGGTTGTGCTGGTTTATGATATATATATACATGTATAAAAATGTATATAGTTGTTAAATAGTGTATTCTTCATATGTAGCACCGATAGAATTCCTCTCTTTCCAACATGATTTTTATCTCTGGAGGAAGGGACAAAAAGAAGCATCAAGGAAAAGGTGGCTGTGCAAAAGTCACTCCCAAATGCAAGCGAGAAAACAGAGCTAAATCCATCATGGAAAACAGAAGTTGTTGTGTACAGAAGTTGTGGATTCCCCATAGAAGTGGATTTCTCATCCCTGGAAGTGTTCAGGGCCAGGTTGGACAAGATTTAGGAGAAACCTGGTCAAGTGGAAGGTGTCCATGACGTGTCCATGACAAGGGGTTGGAATGAAATGATCCTGAATGTCCCTTCCAACCCAAACCTTCTAGGATTCCATGAAAAATAAGGTTTTCTGTACATCTTTGCTTTGTTCTCTTTATCACCAGTACAGCAGCCAAGCCAGGCTGTGATTCAAGGGCAGGCAGATCCCAGGGTTTTGTAAGCAGAAGTTAAGCAGGGAGAATTGCAGCCAGACTGTCTGAGCACGGTGTGGGAGAGAGAAGAAAGCCAGACGGTGGGAGATAAAGAATGAGGCTGATGAGCTTAGAAAGGAAAATAATGGAGTGAAGGCCAAGCAGGGCTGGAAGAGCTGAATCTGGAAAACAGCAAAGCTCTGGGTGTGAGGGCTGACGTAGACCCAGGTGCAAGACCCTGATCCTCACTCTGAATTTTCAAGCTGCAATATCCAGGCAGCATTTAACAGGGAACAGGACTTGTCTAAGAGAAGGAAACTCACCTTTGTGTGCCAAGGATCATCCCCAAGGAGAGTGACTGCAAATTTGTGACAAGGCTGTGTGGCAGAGTGCCTGTAAAAATGACAGGCTAGGCATGTTCAGCCTGGAGAAAATAAGGCTCTGGGAAGTCTTTGGAGTCCATTCCAGTGCCTAAAGGGGCTCCAGGAGAGCCAAAAAAGGATTATTTACAAGGGTATGCAGTGCCAGGACAAGGGGCAGTGGTTTTAAACTGCCAGAGGGCAGGGTTAGATGGGATATTGGGAAGGAATTCATCCCTGTGAGGGTGGGGAGGCCCTGGCACAGGTTGCCCAAAAAAGCTGTGGCTGCCCCTGGATCCCTGGAAGTGTCCAAGGCCAAGTTGAGCAACCTGGTTTAATGAAAGATGTCCCTGCTCATGGTAGGAGTTTGAGATTGTCTTTAATGTCCCTTCCAACCCAAACCATTCTGGGATTTCACAGGAGGAAGCAGAAGAAAAGCCATAGCAGAAGCTGGTGCTTAGGAATAGTCACTGTAAAGCAGGGGAGAGAAGCAATGAGGAATAAGGAATTAAAGTGAAGAACTGGATTAAGTTTCAGCCTTGACAACTTCTGTACAGAAAAGTCTGACTTGCCAAGGTTAAGATGAGCCTTTTTAGCTTCCCACATCCCTGCTATCTACTCATGAAAGGGAAAAGGAATTCTTTATCGGGCTCTGCTTTCTTGGCACTGGAGGACACAGATGGAGACAACTCGCCCTCTGGTGGGTAAAAACGCAACCTGCAGAAGCCTTGCTCTGCGTGCTATTTTAAGAAACAATAATTAAAATTACTGGTTATGGGAAGGAAAAATAGAAGATAGTCTAGAGTTTTTAAATTCTGAAATTCAGGAAAAATTGATGAATTATGTATATGATCACATACAACCCTCCCAGATAAGGCTGACGAGTTGAGGACCTGGAGTGGCATGACAGAAAGGGATCAGAAAATCAACAAAACACCATGATGGAGAAATCCCTAGAACTGGGATCCCTAAATCTTGGAAGTCAGTGTGCTGGGATGTCTCTCTGGAGTGTGTGTAGAGAACACCAGCAGTGTGGGGACTGGACATGAGGAGTCAGAGATCTGGGTGCATCTGCAGGGTGCGATCTTGGGATCAGGAAGGTGTCATGGCATGGCTCTCACAACAAATGGATGGATACAGACAAGTCAAAAAGGTGAGGAGAGGGAGCTGCCCTTTAGTGAGAGAACAGCTGGAGTGCCTGGAATTCTGCGTGGATGATGAGCCAACGGAGAGCTGACAGGGGGAGAGTTCAGGGGATAACCAGTTTGGGTGCTGCTGTACTGGGCAGTTGCCTCTTTGCAGGCCCTGCCCCTCATGGGGGACTTCAGCCACCCTCACACCTGCTGGGAGGACAACAAAAGAGGGATGGAGCACCTCTCCTAAAAGGAAATGCCAAGAGAATTGGGATTGCCCATCCTGGAGAAGAGAAGGCTTCAGGGTAACCTAACTGCAGTATTCCAGGATCTGAAGGGAGCCTACAGGAAAGATGGAGAGGGACTATTTACAAAAACATGTAGTACAGGACAAAGGGGAATGGCTTCAAAGTTAAGCTGGAGAGTAGATTTACATTGGATATTATGAAATGATTTAGTATGGGGTTGGTGAGGCCCTGGCACTGGTTGTCCAGAGAAGCTGTGGATGCCCCATCCATGGAAACATTGAAGGTCAAGCTGGATGGAGCAATGAGAAACCTGGGATAGTGGAAGGTGTCCCTGGCCATGGCAGGGGATTGGAATGAGATGATCTTTAAGGTCTCTTCCAACCCAAATCCTTCTAGGATTCTGTGATTCAGTCCAGGAGGTGCTTTGCTGGACATCAGACTCACCAGCCATGGTTTGCTGGGAACATGGGAGTCAGAGATGGCTGATAGAGTTCAGGATCCTGAAGGAAGGGAGGAGGGTAAATATCAAACATTAGACTTCAGATTTTGATCTCTTCAAAGGCCTCTATCCCCTTGGTAGAGTGCCCTGGGATAAGGAGGCCTGGGAAGAGTCATCTCCAAGCTCAAGAACAGCCCATTCCAAAGAGCAAGAAGCTGGGCAAAAATGCCAGCAGGCCTGCATAGATAAACAGGGAGCTCCAGGAAAAACTCAAACACAGAAGCAGCAGAGAGAAGGTGAAAGCAAGGACATGGAGAGAAAGGAATAGAGAGACATTATCTGAGTGTGTGGGGATGAAGAAAGGCAAAATCCAACTGGAATCTGTTCAGGAATGCCAAAGACAGCAGAAGGGTTTCTGTAGGGTGACAAAAAGGAGAGTAGGGAATATGTTGTGGGCCCATTGCTCAGTAAGATGTGGCAGCTGGCTACAGAGAACATGGAAAGCCTTCTTCACCTCACTTCAGTGTTTACCAGCAAGTGCAGCCTTCAGAAATCCCTGAAGGGCTGGAGCAAGGAATCTGTACCGTGGTGGAAGAGGATCAGGTCAGGGAATATTTGAAGGATTTTATAGGTGTGTAGAAATCCCTGAAGGGAGGGTGAAAAGTGGACAGGGTGAGGCTCTGTGCCAAGTCCCAAGGCCAGGACCAGAGGCCACAGGCACACACTGGAACACAGGAGGTTCCTCTGAGCATCAGGAAATGCTTTTTTACCGTGAGGATGGCTGAGCACAGGTTACCCAGAGGGGTGATGGAGTCGCCATTCTTGGAGGTATTCAACATCCATCTGGACATGGGCCGGGGCAACCAGCTCTGGGCAGACCTGCTTGAGCTGAGGGTTGGAGCAAGTGGCCCCAGGGATCTTTTCCAAACTCACCCTTTCTGTGATTGTGGATGATGAACTAAAATTTCTCTAATCAGAGTCAAGGCAGCTGTTCTGCACTTCCCTTGTGGAATGGGAATGAAATCCAATAGGTATCGTGAAACCTTGAAAGTGCTTTGAGATGCACAGGTAAAACCACACTTTATTGTTCATTATTGTAATTAATATCACTCTAATAGATCCTCTCTGTAATTATTATCTCCTTTTCTTTCTAATGACTCATAACCTTCTGTAGCTGTGCATTTGGGAATTTCACACCAATTGTTTTGCTTTCACAGATTTTTTTTTTCCACTAAAGTTTTTAAATAAAGATCAGTACAGTACAAAGCTTAAAATATTATCAATGTTTTCAACAATACAAAGTCAGCAGATGGGAGTTGGGAAGGGGATGGTTAATAAGGAACACACGTATCCTTCCCTGTTTCCCAAAGGAAAAAAATACAAACTCTTTTGTACTTCTGTTTAGTAACAAACAATACTTAAAATAATCTTGTCAGTAAAAGATGTAAATTGCAAGGCACATGAGGAACCCGTCCTTGCCTCGTTACACAAATTAGGCATAAATACAAATTAAAGGCACCTGTCTCCATCCTCCCTTCCTGCTCTGTACAGTGAGCAAATCCTGTCAGTGGGAACTGGCTGTGAAGAGCAACCATGGACCAGCAGACAGCAAAGAGGCTGCTCTTGATCTGCAGGTTCCTTCAGGATTAATCCCCAAAAGGAATAGCACAAGGCACATTGGGATGAATTCTCAGGAGCTGTCCTGGTTTGCAAGATCTGCCTCAGGACCAGACATTCCTGGGGGAGAGGACTGTGACCTCGGTCCCTTTGGGGTCTCAGGTGTACTCAGCCTTTGGTGGCCAGCTCTTCACCAAGCCTGGCCACTGGTCCATCCTTCCCAGGCATGCCTCCTTAGGAACATGGGGATGGAGGAGACCTGCTCCAAGCACTGAGCCCAAAGAGAAGGTCCTGGGGGCTCAGACAAGCTGAGCATTTATCACAGCAGCACTCTGGCTTTTTCCAGATCCAGCTCTGGTGTCCTCTGGATCACTGGCAAAGCTTCCACAGCCACTTCCCAGCTGAGATCCAGCAGACTGCAGCATGTGGAGTCTGCCCAGGAAGGCAGCCAGGTGCATAAGGCACAAGGATGAAGTCTGGGATGAAGGAAAGAAAGAAGCTGGTTGGAGGAAGAGGAGGATGGAGATAGGGATGAAGGAAGCTCCAGTGTTGGTGAGCCCCTTGTGACACAAGGGCGCATCCTCACAGCAGCACAGATCTGTGTTTCAGATCCCCACTCACTCCACCCATCATGGTAACCAGCAGGTCGGCTCCAGGTGGGAGTGCGGGGCCAGGCGGAGATGGGAGCAGCTTCACCTGAGGGGAGATGTGGGAGTGAGCAAAAACACCTCCACTGTCACACCACTGCTCCAGAGAAGTGTCACTTCTGCTGTCACTCCTGCTCAGCCAGGGAGGAGAAGATATGATCAAAAGTACCTTGGAAGAGCCATGTGGGCTCCTCTCCCTGTCCCTGAATGAGATGGACTCACCCTCCTTTGACAAGGGCAGGGCATGTCATCTGTTTTCAAACCCCCAGAGGAGGGGACACCTGGGTGATCCCTTCCTTTGGTACCAGTATAACTCCAGGTAGCAGCAGAGCAGGTTTGCTATTATCAGCCATGCCCAATCCTTCTCCATTTCATCCCAGAAATGACCTCTGGACCAGCCTGATTTACCTCTGTTTGTGCACAGGAACCCACTGCTACCATCCAGCCAGTTCCACACCCAGTGCCTTGTTCTGCCTCACCTACCACCAAACCAAGGCAAATTAGGCTGTGAGAAAAAGCTCCCACTGGAAGCCTCTTCTCAAACTGGGAGGAGACCCACAAACAAGGCCAGAGGCCACAGAGGGAGCAGTCCATCAGTGCAGATGAGTGAGTTGAGCAGCCAGCTGCCATGCAAGGAGGAACTGCTGCTGGCCTCCACTCCAGCCCCTCCCTGCCAGCAGCTGCATTGTCCAAGAGTGCTGGCTCAGAGTTAAAACCAGCTGAAAATTCCTGACATTTTTTCAGTAGGATTGGTTTCCCAATGGTCCCTCTCCCAGCACTGGCTCGCTTCTGTGCATGGGAAGAGGTTCAATGAGGTGCAAGTGGGACCACCCCTGATTGGCATCTCCCTTGAGGCAGATTTTCTGCTAGGTCAGCGTGGCTGAACCATCTGTACCATCAAAAACACCCTACAAAACTAAGTAATTAATTTCTAAGCTGAGGCTAGGACTGATGAGAAAGGGTAGACTTGATGACCTCCTGAAGGCTTTCCTATGATTTCTTTTCCTATATTCCAAACTTACTTCCCTCTCCCTTTCTATTTAATTTTCTGTAGGGCCATGAGTTACAAATTTACCTACTAAACACACGACCAGCAAAGTACCTATTTACAGGTCTGTTTTCCTCCACCTATTAACAAATCTGTCATCTGGCCCACCTTGCTTTTCCATCAGGACAGCACTGTTTCCTTCAGGTTAATCTCAACCCAACTAGGAGGCTCTGCAGATGTAAAATCCCATGTACACACATGGAACATGAACACACACACACACAGAAATCAGTGCTTGTCCTCACCAACCATATCCCCACCCCTACACTCTGCCTGCTCAGAACCAGCAATCACAATTCATTTGCCTGCCCTTGAAGGTTCAGTGAGACAAATCCGTGCCTGGGACAGACCCCATGGATTCCTTGGTTTCAGCAAGGATTTAAACCTCCTTGGTGGCTCCATGTTCAATATTCCCCCAAGGCAAGCACGGAATAGATTCTTCTAGTGGGGGACATGGTAGTCCAGTCTTTGTTACCTTGGAACAAGAGTGACCCATGGACATTAAGTGACCCTGACCACTACCTTTGCTGCTCTAGACAGGAATCACCAAGACCCAAGGACAAACCCATCCTGAGGTTGTGCAAGACCCTAATGTTGTCACCCTCCTCCTGCCTTTTGCTGTTCCACCTTCATCTAATACTGATAAAAACATGCCAGAGTCACAACCCCAATGGTCATAGAACAGCAACCCTGCAGCTTCAAGGTCAGTTTTCCCCAGTGCTCACCAGGGACACAAAGCACCATTAAGAGGGGAATAAAGACTCCTTCACCTTCACACCCTTCTGGCTGTGACCACAGTAGTGGTGTTGGAGGAGCAGAGCCTTTCCTGTATCAAATAGATCACATCCAAGTTATTCCACATTTCACACATTGCTAGATGTTGGTCAGACTCCCCAGACAGATGACACAGACCCAGTTTGTCCCAGAGGACCCCAGGTTAAGCCTGGATCTCCAAAGATCTTTTCCCAAAGCCATCTAAGTGACCTGGCATTGACACACTTGACAAGGGGAGTGCAGAGAGAACCTGGCTGGAACAGTGAAATGATTCTAGCAGCCATGGTGCCCCTCATGTTCTCACACCCAAACCCTAGAAACACAGACTTCCCAAAACCTTCCTACTGCCTTTGATAGGAACAGTTCTCACACAGATATGGCAAAACCCAGAGAGGTCATCACATCCAGCTGTGGTCCTGGTGGCGTTGTGAGCCCTGGCACACCCTTCTACAGTCCCACAGCCTCCAGGCTGCCCTCCCTGACCTTCAGCAAGGTCTCACCCACAGCTCTACCAGAATGAACAAGGAACCTCTGCCTATTCCAGCATCCTTGGTTCAGTGACTTGTTCTGGCTTAAAACACTCCATGTCCCCCCCTGGATGGCAAAAGGCAATCCCTGCTGTGAAAATGCATCCAGCATGAAGTGTCAGCCTCCATCTGAATCCAGGGTCCTGGTTAGTCACGGTGTGTTAGGCAAGTAAGACAGTCATGTCTCTAGTATGTTATGCCCCCTTCACTTTCTCTGGTGATGTCATGCCTGTCACATCTGTGACTCTCAGGAGTCCTTTTTAGCCAGGCTGGCCTTGATCCTGCGTCGCAGCATGTAAGCTGTGATGGCACTACAAGCCACCAAACCGAAAAAAGAGATGCAGGAGAGATAAACGGTGAAAGGCCCGTGTCTCTTCAGGAAAATCTCCTGCCTGTTCTTGTAATCCAAAAGAATGGCCTCCAGCTGTGACAGGGTGCAGATGGCCAGGAAGGTGTGGAAGATCTGGTGGGCATGACCGACAATATCGCAGGAGCCAGGGAAGTATTTCTCAGGGACAGGGCAGGAAAAGAAATAAGCACTGATAAGGAAAAACAGTATCTGGTACGTGTGGTACCAAGCAGCATCTTCCTCACAGCCCCCCAGATGACACACAACCACCCGGTGAGCCACAGGGCTGATATCCAGGATGAAAGCCAGCCCTGCTGGGATCACCTGGCACATCTTCCTCATGATGGGGTAAGGCCGGCGGTACCGGTATTTGGCGTAGCAGCAGCCGGCACAGGACAGCCAGCCGCAGAAAGCTGCTGCCGGCAGGAAGAAAAGCCAGAACTTGTCGTACCAGGCTTGGTCAGAGCTGTAGTAGAAATGAGCCAGGGCACTGCCATACTGGTAGATGCTGACTCCAACATAGTCCACGAAGTAGAAGGTGTAGTGGTACAGCTCCGACTTGGACTGCAGCAGGTGGGCCAAGAGGCTGCAGGTCAGGTAGGTGACAGAGGAGAGGACAAAGATGAGCAACGGCATTGACCATGCATCCACAGGCAACTGCTCAGCCTCCACAAACGTCTTGAACCTCAGCAGCACGGCCAGCGCCGCCAGGAGATGAGTCCACACATTGACCACCTCGTTGTGCTTCTGGAAGAGGCTGAGGAAGTAGTAGCGCCAGTGCTGGCCGGTGGGGCGGTAGCCGCTGTGGATGTAGGGCTCACGGAAGAGCTGCGGCACCTCGCACTCCTTCACCGTGCAGGGCAGCTTGGGCAAGCCGTCCTCCAGCAGCCGGGGCAGCCGGCTGAGCTGCTGCCCGCTCAGGGACAGCGTGCTGAGCCGCTCCAGGATGGCTGTCATCCTTCAGCCCTGCTCCAGGGAACCTTGTCTTCCTGCCCTGCAGGGAGGGGAGAAAGGGGGAATGTTAATGGTGGTGCACTGGGGAGAAGAGCATGCTGCCATTCCCGGTGGGATTAACCACAGCACCATCGAGATGCTGGCCTTAGAGCACCTACCAGTGCCTAAAGGGGTTCCCAGAGAGCTGGAGAGGGATTTGGGAGAAGGGCCTGGAAGGACAGGACACAGGGAATGGCTTCCCACTGCCAGAGGTCAGGGATGGATGGGATATTGGGAGGGAACTGTTCCCTGTGAGGGTGGAAAGTCCTTGACACAGGTTGCTCAGAGAAGCTGTGGCTGCCCCTGGATCCCTGGGATCCCAGGCTGGACAGGACTTGGAGCAATCCGGGATAGTGGAAGGTGTCCCTGCCCATGGCAGGGTGTTGGGTCAAGATGATCTTTCAGGTCCCTTCTAACCCAAACTATTCCATGATTCTATAAATATCATCAAGTTTAGGGGTACAACATCTCCTGGAGAGTTAAGAGTAGGGTCTGAGGGAGTACCAGATTCCCAGGGGTATGTGTTCCCTGACCTAAATTCAGCACAGACAAGGATGGCAGAGGCAGGTCAGCCTGCATCAGATGGGCACAGCAATGTCACAAGCCTGCCCTTCCTCCCCACTTCCTCAGGCACTCAGCTTGGAGCGTGTTCAGGAGCCACGAGCTGCCAACACAGGGCTGCAGGAAGCAGTTAGTTGGCAAGAAAGCATCTGATGATTTATGAAGGTGATTTTTCACCCCTTACCCCAGAACAAAATGCTCAGGGATAAAACTGGGATGTAAATAACTCATCTAAGGGATACCCAGCCTGTCTGCACGTGAGTTAAGAGCATCCCAACCAGATCATGGAGGTTGCAAAGAACCTCAAGCTTCCCCATCACACAACCTGCCCATGGGTTATTGTAGTGAGTATGGCAGAGGAAGAAGTGGAGAAATCCACAGTCCCAAACCTGCAGCCCTCATCCCTCCACAAGTAAGAAGCATCAGGACTGAGAGAGACTGAAGAAATTAGAGGCTTCACAGCTGGAAGCAGTCTGGGTACAGTTTGGGAGCATCCATGGAGCCAATGCTGAGGGACTGCCAGAGAAATCCCTGGGTACTCAGAGCAGCCAAACCCAGTGCTGGGCACTCCTCTGCCTGCTCTGCTCCTTGGTAACCTCCAGACTTGCTAAGCTCTGGCTGGCAAGACTCAGATTCAGGGCACAGCAGGATCCTAATGTGTGGAGAACAACTCCTGGCACTAAATCAATTCCCAATACCCCATTTCTCAACAAACACTCTTCCCTGCTGTTGTTTGTGTCATACAAAACAGAGGAGAATTCATCATAAATGCCCATGTTAAACTAAAACTGGTGCTGATGGGGCCCCACCAGACTGTGGAGGGCTTTGGTTACTCCTGTGAAACCAGCACACACAGGTTTGCATGAGCAGAATCTGTCTCCTGAGCTTACACGCATAAAACTGGAACTGCAGGGAATGGAGGTAGCAAAAAAAAAAAAAAAAAAAAGGAAACACAAGTAAGTATTTTGCCTGAATGTGGAAAACAGCCTATTTTTCTCCTGTTAATGAAATACCAGCTGTGTCCAGAGGTGAGACACCAATAGTTTGTGTGGGCACCTGCTCTAGTGAAGATAACCCTGCCCACGGCACGGGGCTGGAACTAGAGCAGCTTTAAGATCCCTTCCAACCAAACCAGTCTGTGATTCTGTGATGGGAGACCCCTGCTAGGCTGTGATACAGAGGACAGGACAGTATTAAACACCAGGAGAGAGTTTTCTGGAAGCAGTGAGGTGGGACCTGGCAGTCCCAGGGTGAGACAACACAAAGGGCAAAGTCAGAGCAGACTCAAAGCAGGTAGCAAGTCTCACTTCCTGTAGAAACCCAAAGCATCTGATAAGAGACAAAATATTTTCATGTTGCTTCTGTATTCTAGCAGAGGGGAGTTGGCATAATTAGGTTTCATTTTCCAGAATATTCTTTCTGCCCTACACTGTCTACATTTTCTCCCTTAGCATCTCTCAAGGGTGGAGTTTTTTTTCCCCTGTTTTTTGCCACAGAGCACTTTGTCTGCTGTGTTTGATGGAGCTGCCTTAGCCACAGAAGGCAAAATGGTCCCTGGATGTGTAATGCTGAACAGAGCACACTCGCTGGGGAGTTAATGTGCACACTCATAAAGACTTTGTTTCTCTCCTAAGGGTCTGCAGGGTCCTGATCCATGATGGGACATGCAGTTCATTCAGCAGGTTGTGTATCCCTGTAAAGTTACATGCCAAAATTTAGGGAGGTGAGCCAGATTTTGACTTTGGGGCACTCCTATGAGGGCATGGTGTGAACAGGAGGTAACACTCACCCTGCCCCAATGTACAGCCAGTCTATTCTGGCTTCTTGTAGCTAATGGAGTTCATTCATAAATCATGGAATTGTGCAGTGGTTTGGGATGGAAGGGGTGTTAAAGATCATCTCATTCCAACTTCCTGCCATGGGCAGGGACACTTCCACTATGCCAGGTTGTTCCAAGCCCTGTCCAACCATGGACACTTCCAGGGATGGAGCAACTACAGCTTCTCTGGGCAGCCTGTGCCATGGCCTCACCACCCTCACAGAATTTTTTCCTGCCCATGGCAGAGGAGTTGGAACAAAATGATCTTTCCAACCCAGACCATTCTGGGATTCTGTAATTCAATGATCACGATGGTGAGGCAGAAGAAGGACATGCTGAAGTTCCTTACATCTTGGAGAACACAGTAATGCCAGAGTGAAGACCAGCTCCAAGAGGGCACAGACCTGCAGACAGCAGAGTCAGTGCTCATCTCCTGCAGAGAAACCTGGTGAAAACTGCACGTAAAGAGCAAAGGCAACACATGAGAGGATGGCAATGGAGCCTGGGAATAGGAATGCAGTCCATGGCCTGCCTGCTTTGCATGCTGACAGGGGTGTGAGAGAGACAGGCAGCTTCTGTCCCAGGCACAGCCTGGCTCCGGCTTGCACCGCTCGTGCTCATGCCAGGATTTTGCCACACTCTCATCCCCAGAGCTCAGTGCATACAGTGAGCATCACCTCAGAGAGCCTGGGCACTGCACATCTCCCTGACAGCACGGATTATTCCAGGCAGGCTTTCAGAGCTGGAAAACACCAGTTTTAAACAGGCTGTGAGGGGCAGAGATTTTCAAAATAATAGTCCGAAATCACAAGAAACACATCTGATACTGGGCTGAACAGCACTGAATCAGAAACCTGGTAGCCTGCTTATTTCAAACCTTGTGATACGAGCGAATAAGAACAATTTGGCAGTTTCCAGCGATCATGTGATGGGACAAAGTGACGAGCAATTAACGTTAGAAAAGAGAGAGAGAAAAAAAACAACAAAAATACACCGACCCAGAAACCCAAGGTCAGCACTGGCTGTTTCACTTTCACAGAGCCCCTATTCTTTTCCCTTCACGGAGGCGTAGGAGCAGCTGAAAGCCACATTCATCCACGGGGTGTCTCGTTGAGATTCCGTCCTCACCCGCATCTCCGGGGAATTCAGTTATTTTGGCTGCTCCCAATTAACAGCAACCAAGTATCGTTTGTTCAGGGAGGGAGCTGCAAGGCGAGAAGGAGGGCGTGGATGATGGCCAGGCTGGATCATTACATCCACAATAAAAACTCCCGGCACAGGAGGAGAACGATCCTGTTCCAATTTTTCTCTCCCTTTTGAGAGAGGGTAATTGGAAACCCGAGCTTTTTCCCAGCTCTTTTGCTTTTTGGTCACAGTCCGATGGAAGGGTTTGAATGAGAAAATTTCCTACAGTGTACAGTCGATTTTCCCACCGGTCTGGCCCCCAAATTCACTGTCTGGGACTAAGGCTGGATCAATGGGATAGATTTGCTTGCAGACTGGTATTCAGGCATCAGAAGTTTACACAGGCTTCCAAAAAGGCAGTAGTTCCTGGTAAACAAAGCAGGGAGGACCGAGGGTACTCAGCTTTGGGGAAGTCTTTAATAAATGCATGGCATTTAAAACAGAAAAAAAAGAAGAAGTGGTTGTGGACAGCATGAAAATAACGGCAGTGGCCAAAAGACTGGTTTGGAGAGCTGCAGGTGATTAATGCCTCAATTCCTCTCTTCTGGCAGTTGAGCAAAAGTCCCTGGGGGGACTCCAGATCATTTTGAAGCCTGGGGTTTTTTGTGACTCCTTCCTACACGGGGTTAACTTTGGTGTCACAGCTTCTACTGCAGCAGGATGGCAGGGAGCAGTTCAGCTCTGGGAGAGGCTGCACCAGGCCTGCACCCAGCTCACCCCATCCCAAACCCTGTTGGCTGAAGGCTGGTCCTCCCTGAGCACAAACATCTCCTCCTGTAATTAAACCATTCTGAAGGGCTGGAGACAAGTTTGAAAGACCATCCTGGGAGCACAGTGCCAGCTCCTCCAGTCCATTCTGCTCCTGTGTTTTGGAAAGGCCCCTCCAGAGCTGAGAAAATAAGAGACCATGGACTGGCTCAAGCAGCAATTCCTGTGCAGTCTTGATACTACCTGCTTTCTTCTTCTGCCACAGATTTAGATTCCAACATTCCTCCAGAGTGCAGCAGGAACACCCAGAGCTCAGATCCTTTCTGCAAGGAGTTACTGGGATTTACATGGGATTTACAGCTGGCACAGGGTGCCCAGAGAAGCTGTGGCTGCCCCTGGATCCCTGGAAGTGTCCAAGGCCAGGTTGGATGAGCCTGGGATGGTGGAAGGTGTCCCTGCCCATGGCAGGGGGGTTGGCCTGGATAAGCTTTAATGTCCCTCCCAAACCAAATCACTCTGTGATTCCATGATTTGATGGTCTGTGCCAGGGACCAGCCCTGCCAGGGCAGGCAGCAGGGTGTGAAGGGTGTGTACACTCCAGCATCAAAGTGGAAATCCCCACAACCAGAGAGGGGCAAGGTGCTTGAGGCTTCTGAAAACTGGGCTTACACTTCCCCATCTATGAAATGGGGATATCAGTCCTCATCTCCCTGATGGAAACGAGGCATCATGCTCCTAATGCACTGGGCAGTGCTGGGACTACTAAACTGCATTGCACAGAAGATTTTATTTCCCTCAAGGCACTTAGGTACCTTGTTAGATTTACATCAGCCCAACTCCTGTTACTCCTCCAAGAGGGACCTGCACAGGTTGGAATGCTCTGGAAGGTAAAAGGTGATGGCACATGATTTACTGAAGGGCACAACTTAAAACAAACTGTTCTATTAGGAAAAAAGGTCAAAATAAAGGTAGAAAACTTCAAATAAAAGAAGATGGTTCAAATTCTCCCCTTCTCTATACACACACACACAGAGCAGCCCAAGCAGGGTTTGTCCAAGCTCGTATCCCTCAGGAAACCATCGTCCCGTGATGCTGGGAGACAAGCCATGAAAGCCAGGGGGAGGTGGCAGGATCCCCCACAGAAGCCATGGCAGTGTCAGCTCCCCTGCCATTCCTGGCCTGGAAGAGAGCTGGGCCAGCAGCCAGCTCAGCCATGCTGAGCAGCAAGTGCCTCTTGACATGGGCTCAGCGTTGCCTGAGCTTTGGGATGGGGCCAGGGTGGAGCCAGCACAGGGAACGCTGTGCTCGGAGGGCACAGAGCAAAACAAAGCTGCTGGCAAGTGCCACATCCCTGCAGCAAAGCATCCCAACAAAGGGGGCACCCCTGAGGCCCTGTGGGGTTTGGGGGAGCAAAGCAGGGGAATGAAACCCCAAAGTTAGGAAACCAAAGGTTGGGTGAGGCTGGTGGTTTTATTGTGAGAGTCCAAGCATCATGTGCAAGGTAGAGGTAGATTTTCACAAAAAATCTATCAGGTTCTCAGAGATCAGCTGGGCTGGCTTGGCCATTCCTGTGCTGCTGCACCCCTCAAATCGGTGGCCACACATAAACTGTCAGCCAGGAACAACCCTGGACTGTGCTATCTCCTACACCATGTTAGGGAATGGCACAGTTCTGGCTTGCTGTGATAGCACAGCTGCAGTTCCTCATGCCTAACCCAGGTTAGAGCTTGGTGATGCTGCTGATAACACAGCAAATAATTCCTGAAATTACACCTGCAACAACAGTTAATATTCACTAATCCTGCTCACAGACCCTGGCTGAGAATTACCTCCTCTGGCTAATCCACTCCCTCAGTATCAAAATTTGCTCAAGGGCGAGGTAATATTCTGCAGCTTTTCATCCTGATCTGACTAATCCTTTGCTGTTTGTGTTTTCCTGATCCACTCACCACTTTCTGTTCCCAAACACAACCAACACAGCACCTGATGCTTTGGGGCTGGGTTTCAGGTGCCTGTGAAACCCTTGGATGAGTACACCAGGAATCAAACCAGACCAGGACACAGTCCCAAACTATAACCATCAGGTTGCAGAAGTGTCAGCACACTCCTGGGCATGGCTTTGTTCCTGCCACCCCCACTAGTCCCTGCCTGCTGTATTCAGCCATGCAGGGATCACTGATGGACTGGAACTGACCGTTTCCAGAAACTGGAATTGTGCCAGCAAAGTTCCTGGGGATTTTCCCCTGCACTGACTAATAAAAGGAGTGGATTTGTAACAGCAGCATCCCACTTTCACCTCCTAAATTTCCTTCAGCATTCATCTTCCTTCAGTGCAGATTTAGAACTGGGAACTCCTGCTAGCACAGGGAGACCTCGACAAACCATCCAATCCCTCCATACTCAGATCCATCTGCTGATGGGACAACCCTGCAGGCAGAGCAACAAACCAAACTGGCCGTGTGCTCTTTGTGGGTTCAAATCATCCCCAAAAGAACCTCTGGGCTAAGGCTGCTCAGCTTTGCTGTCATCCACAAAAGCCTCTTGCACAAAAACTTTTTTTTTTTTTTTTTTTTAAGGCTGCAGATTTTAGAGCTTTGGTCACTCGAAAAAAATGTATATAAATCATGCAGAGCCCTGTGGCTGCTGCGGGCAGAGAGGAGGCACTGCCAGGGAGAGACTGCAGCCCTGTGCCAACCCTGTGGAGCTGCAAGCTCTCCTCTCCCCTGCACTAAAAGTCTTTGTTCCCATCCAGGACCTCATCCCATTTAACCCCATGGCCTCTCCCAGTTAGGATCTAGGTTTGCAGTGACAGAAGTGATGCCCTTCCTGGGGGCTACAAAGCTGCAAGGAAGAGCCAGATGGCAGATTCCCTCCACAAAAGGGATGCAGGCTGTGCTGCATTCACTTGCTTAGAACCCTACCCAATCCCAAGGATTTGGTGGGGCTTGGAGGGTGGGAAGGAGCTGGGAGCAAGCTTCCCTTTACTACCTGGAAGTGTCCAAGGCCAGGTTAGATGGGGCTTGGAGCAACCTGGTATGGTAGAAGGTGTCCCTGTCCATGGCAGGGAGTTGGAACTGGATCATCTTTAATGTCCCTTCCAACCCAAACTGTGCCATCATTCTGTGAAGGATGGAGCTTGTAAGATATGGCTTCAGCCTCCAGCAGCCTCCCTGGGTATTTTTGCTTCTGGAATTTACTAATGATTAATTGTTTGCACAATTAAAGGGCCACTGCTCTGACCCCATGAGCAAGGGTTACCCTGTAAACTGGCAGACAAAAAATTAAGCTGGTGCTTGACTCAAGACGTGCAAGTAGCTGCAAGCTCACGCATGTGACTGGTGGTGGCACCTCCCTTGTCCCCAGCCTGGCTGGCATGGCCATCCCTCCCTGCATCCACAGGGACACAGCCCTCTGCTCAGCCACAGGCTGCGGCTGCAGCTTCAGCGTAAACAAACAACAGCAATTAATGCCCAGGAAACAGAAAATCATGCAGGGCTGTTAACCCACACCTTCCCCTGCTGCATGGAAGGAAATGTGCAACTGTGTGGTTTGGCCTGATGAGCTCTGAGTGGGTTTCTAGGAATTGTTTGCAGCACATATCACCACAGCACCCCAAGGCAGGAGCACAGTCTGCTGCTAGTATTCAGAATTCATGGCTGCCTGTCCCCTCCCTGCCCTGGCAGAGGGAAAAAATAGATTTCAGACCCACTGGATTCATCCTTTTTCATTACCTTGCTGTAACTTCATTCTTTTTCAACAAATGCTGCCAGGGCAGTGTTACACTCTTCCTCATCCTAATCCGCAGCAAGCCATCCTAGAATCCTAAAATGTTTTGGGTTGGAAAGGACCTTCAAGCTCATCTCATTCCAACCCTCCTGCCATGGGCAGGGACACCTTCCACCATACCAGGTTGCTCCAAGCCTCATCCCACCCAAAAATCCTCCAGCTAGTAATATGTAAATCATTCCCCAGCTCTGAAGCCACAATCCCACAGCATCCCACAATAAATGCACCTCTCCATCCCAGTAGAAACCTGTGTGCCCCAGTCAAAGCCACCTAGGCAGAGCTACTGGGATGCCTGGGATGCTCCATACCCAATCCTGCTCATGCCAGAGAGGAATTGAGTTTGACACTAAACAAACAACTGTTAAATGTTTACCTGAACTTATATGTCTATATATCTGTGTTCAATAAAACCAGAACACTTTAAGACTGTCCACAATATTTACCCTCCTTCAAAAAAAAAAAAAAAAAAAAAAGAGAGAGAGATGTTTGTGGTTTACAGCCAGATGGGATACAGGGGGGACACGACCCCGAAGTGCCCTGGAGAAGATCAGCAGGGAACAACCTTTGGGGACGCGCCCCAGCTCGTGTCCAAGGCAAACACCGGGAGCTGGTTCTTGTCCCAGCTCACGGCTGAACTATGCATCTCCTTCCCCTGGCCTCCAGAGCTCCCCGGGTGTCAAAGTCATTCAAGGAACATCCGCCCACAGCCATTTCAAACAAACACGGAGGAAAGCCACTGCCCACCTCTCTCCTTCAGGAAGCCCTTGAGACACCGGTAACGGGGGAATTCAAGGCAAAATCCGTGTTTGCCTGCTCATCCCTCCCCTCCTCAAGCTCTTCCCCAGCACCCACCCGACCAGCGGACCAACCGCGGCTTGATGAACCACAACAGCGCGTGGCACAGAGGGAAAGATCCCGCAGCAGGCACCGCACACCGAGCCCCCGCGCACCCATCCCGCATCCCGCCTGTCCCGCAGGAAGGATGCTCCGGGCGCGGCGGGGATGCAGGAGCGGCGGTACCCGCAGCGGGGTGTCCCGGTGGAGAGGAGGGGAGCGCGGGGAGGGCAGCGCGGGGATGGGGATGGGGATGGGGATGGGGATGGGGTTGGGGATGGGGATGGGGATGGGGATGGGGATGGGGATGGGGATAGGACCGCCCGCACTCAGCGCCCGCAGTGCCCGCACTCAGTGCCTGCTCCGCATCTCCCCGCTCCATGTCTGCACCCACCTCCCGCACTCAGTGTCCGCTCTCCCGTGCCGCACTCACCGCTCTCGGTGTCCGCTCGCTGTCCCCTCGCTGTCCCCTCGCGGTCCCCGCTCCCCGCCCTGTCCCGCCGCCGCCGCCGCCGAACCCGGCGCCTCCGGGAGCCCCGCGGCCGCCCCGCGCATGCGCGCCCCGCCCCGCCCGGGGAGGCCCCGCGGGCCGAGCCCAGCCCGGCCTAACCCAGCCCAGCCTAACCCAGCCCGGCCTAACCTAACCCAACCCAGCCTGGCCTAACCTAACCCAGCCCAGCCCGGCCTAACCCAGCCCAGTCTAACCCAGCCTAGCCTAACCTAACCCAACCCAGCCTAACCCAGCCCAGCCCGGCCTAACCCAGCCCACCCTAACCCAACCCAAGCCAGCCCAATTTAACCCAGCCCATCCCAGCCCGACAAAGCGCAGCTCAAACCCGCGGCACCCCCCAGGTGCCGTCACCCCGCTGTGGGTGCCGAGAGAGCCCAGTGACACATCGGGGAGAGCGGGGTAAAGTCACAGAGTCACAGAATCGTTCGGGTTGGGAGAGACCTCCAGGATCATCGAGTCCAGCCTGTGACAGGTCCCAGCCCAGAGCTCTGAGTGCCACATCCAGACATTCCTTGGACACCTCCAGGGATGGGGACTCCAAAACTCCCTGGACAGCCCCTCCCAAGGCCTGACCATTTTTTCCATGGAGAAATTCCTCTTGATGTCCATCCTGAACCTCCCCTGGTATAACTTGAGGCTGTTCCCTCTCCTCCTGTCCCTGTTCCCTGGAGCAGAGCCCGACCCCCCTGGCTGTCCCCTCCTGTCAGGGAGTTGTGCAGAGCCACAAGGTCCCCCCTGAGCCTCCTTTTCTCCAGGCTGAGCCCCTTTCCAGCTCCCTCAGCCATTCCTCATAGGATTTACAAGTCACTGCAAGGTGTTTGGGGATAGGGAGGGACTTCTGGGGGTCACCTGGTCCAGCCCTGGAGATCACTCTCAAAGATGGAGATTCTACATTTAAAGTAAAAATCACAGGACCAGGGGCTATGGGCACCCACTGAAGCTCAGGAGATTCCTCTGAACACCAGGAAATGCTTTTTTACTGTGAGGGTGGCCAAGAACAGGTTGCCCAGTAAGAGATACGTCCATCCTTTGAGATACTTAAAATCCATCTGGACATGGACCTGGGCAACCTGCTCTGTGTGGCCCTAAATGAGCAAGAGGGCTGGACCAGATGACTTCCATGGAGTGGGGCACCCTGAAAATCAGCACCCCAATTTCAGTGCTGGGGACATGCAAGTGTGGAGGAGCAGATGATTTTCCAAAGATTTCCAAAAATGTTTGGGCTCCAGAAAACAGGCATTTGCACCCAAATACCTTTCAGGAGCAGCCTCTGGGCTCCCGAGCTATGCCTGGGAAATGTCTGGGAGAAGCTGATGCATGCTGGATGGAGCTGTGCCAAAACCACAGTGGTGGGATCAGCTGTAGAGCCACCGTGACCCCAGGAGCAGGTTAATTTATGAGTACAGAGTTTGCCCTCTCCAGGCTCTGCCTCAGCTGGTTCATGCGGGTTTTGCTGCTCCAGCTTGTCAGAACTGCTGTTTTTTGATGGGTTTATGAGAAAAACAGATGGGTTTGTGAGGAGAACAGAAGGACTGCTTGTTCTGCAGGGAGAGGATCCACAGAGAGGCAGCCCAGGAATGCGACTTTGTGGCTCTGATAAGATCTCTGCAGCCTGGGTGAAGGTTCAGCACACCCCAGCACAAATCTCACAGCCTGTGGGTGAGGCAGTGCCCCCAAAGGGAGCAGGGAAAACATCCAGGGTGAAAAAGGTGGGAAGGAACCTCAATTTTTTCCTGTCATTGCAGTCAGGGATGTGGATGAGATACAGCTGGCAGCTACCAACCCCCTCAGTGACATCTTGGATTCATTTTCTGTACCTCTGAGACATCTCCTGAAAGACCCATGATACTGCACCATCATCCTTGTCATTCCTTAAACTGGGAGGGGATTCTGCACCTCTGCTTCATCCTGGTGAGACCCCACCTGCAGAGCTGCCTCCAGATCTGGGACCCCCAACATCAGAGGGATGTGGAGCTGCTGGAGAGAGTCCAGAGGAGGCCACAGAGATGCTCCAAGGGCTGGAGCCTCTCTGCTCTGGAGCCAGGCTGGGGGGAGCTGGGGGTGCTCACCTGGAGAAAAGGCTCCAGGGAGAGCTCAGAGCCTCTTCCAGTGCCTAAAGGGGCTCCAGGAGAGCTGGAGAGAGACTGGGGACAAGGGATGGAGGGACAGGACAAGGGGCAGTGGGCAATAGAGGGCACAGGAGGTGGGACAAGCCAGGCAGATGGGGATGGTGGGGGGTGACACCCTGGCTGTAACATGGACTTTGCAACATTGCTTATTTTACTCCAGTGAAAGGTTTTTACCTCATTTAACTCCAAGGCATGCCCCAGGGCAGCCATGGGAAGGGCAAAGGGCAGCTCTGTGTGGGATAACTGCTCTCCTGGGTGGGTGCTGACTGCCTGTTTTGCACCCCAAGCCTGGTGGATGCTGCATAGTGATCCTTTTTAATCAAAGATCTCTTTGATCACTGGCTGTCAGATGAGTGGTACCAAGCCACACTCTGTAGTTCATCTCAAACTTCCCTTGCCATGCTGCAGTCCCTGTTACTCCCTACCATTGACATTTTAAACCCTGAAATGAATCACCCAGCTCCCTCCAAGTCAAAACCCAGGTGTGGTTGTGTTTGCTCAGGAGATTAGTCCCAGAGCTAAGACTGGATTGTACCAGGCTGGGCTCTCCCTACCCTCTAGAGTCATCTGATAGGATTCAAACATGCTTTGTGCCCTCAAACATGTCCTGAATGCCTGAATTCCCCACCCAAATGTGCATCATAGAATGGTTTGGGTTGGAAGGGACCTGCAAAAGGTTGTCCTGTTATTTTTAGGTGCTTAGAGTTATTACTCATAAAAAGGATCTTCTTTTGTGGATCAGGGTCTCCCTCCACCAAGAATCATCCACACACACCATGTCCACACTGTGCTGCTGAGGAGCAATGCAGCAGCTTTGCATCAAAGGCAACTGAAGTATTCCAAGCACCAAATACAATCCAAAAAGTAGGGTGGGTTACCTTTTCCCTGTATTTGCCTGTAATAAAGAATATTGACTTGCCGTTATTGTAGTGAGGTAAAAGAGAATTTTTTTTTGCCCTGTGTCCATATGGAACTCCTTCCCACTGGGCAAGAAATGATGCTCATCCATTTCGGGAGTTTTAAATAAAAATTCTGCAGATGCAGAATTAAAACACTAAGAACACATTAGAACACTAAGGATTTCTTTAACTAATAATTCAGAAAAAAAAAATCCATAAGAGCCCTGGGTTACCAAGTTCAGCCTCTGCAATTAGAAAGAAGCACTTGATACAGTTAATTTTGGCACCATCAGCTGCTCCCCACGTGCTGCACAAGGATTGTGAAGCAATTTGGGGTCGGGACTTCCCTGCCTCCTCGTGGTTTGCCCGCAGCAGTGACAGCCCATTGTGACAGTCTGATGGGGGTTACTAATGTGCCTTGCACAGAGTGCTGCAGCTTCCCAGCTTCCCATCAGGCAGGGAATAGATCCACAGCAGCCCTGGGGAGAAGGATTTGGGGGTGCTGGTGGGTGAGAGCTGGACATGGCCCATCCCTGAAAACCCCCAAGTCCTGGGGTAGCAGGGGAGGGGGGGATTCTGTCCCTCTGCCCCTCTCAGGTGAGACCCCACCTGCAGAGCTGCCTCCAGATCTGGGATCCAACAGCAGAAGGATGGAGCTGCTGGAGAGAGTCCAGAGGAGGCCACAGAGATGTTCCAAGGGCTGGAGCCAGGCTGGGAGAGCTGGAGGTGCTCACCTGAAGAAAAAAAAAAGGCTCCAGGGAGAGCTCAGAGCCCCTTTAGTGCCTAAAGGGGCTCCAGGAGAGCTGGAGAGGGACTGGGGACAAGGGATGGAGGGACAGGACACAGGGAATGGGTGTAAAAGGGCAGGGATAGATTAGATTAAATACCTGGAATAAATTCCTTATAATAAGGGTGATGTATGCTTCCCTGGAAGTGTCCAAGGCCAGCTTGGATGGGGCTTGGAGCAGGCTGGGGTAGTGGAAGGTGTCCCTGCCCATGGCAGGGGGTGGAACTAGGTGTTCTTTTAGGTCCCTTCCAGCCCAAACCATTCTGTGATTCTGTGATTCTAAAGCTGGACATCACTTACTGAAGTGACCAATGGATCCTGCCCCAGGGCTGACAGCAGCTTCCAGAGATTCTGAGGAAGAGGCAGAGATGTTTTGCATACAGATGGGTGATTTCCAGGCTTGAGGGTGGAGAAAATGAGAGAATAGGGAAAAAAAAAAGGAACCAGCTGTCACTTTAGTAACAGCCAGAAGTCATGAGAGCAGATGAGGAGACCAAAATAGCAACAACAAACCTCAGCTGTGTTTCTGGGGCCCTTTGGACTTCCCTGCAAATGTGGTTGGGTTGCCCCATTCTGGAGCTTTGTTGTTGATTCAGCCACTCCTCTGGTTTCATTTGGAATTCAGTTTTCCCTATGCCTGCAGGCATGGCCTGTGTGGGTTTGTTTTGGTTTTCTATTAATTGCTGTGTTTTCCTCCTGCACAGCAGGAAGACAGGATGAATCCCCACAGCATCTGGAGTAGCTGTGCATCAGGAGCTGGACCACAACAAGATTTTATGTTCCCATCATTGTGCTAGGGCTGTGCCTGAGGCATCTGGGAAGAAAAACAAATCCATATGCTCTGGGCTGCTACTCTGGGATGAAAGAAGGTGGTTACAGCCCATCCAAACACACTGAAGGTCAGAGCTTTAACTCCTTACCCACTTTGCTGTGCTCTCCTGGTGAGATACCAGCAGCTCCCTGTGCCTTTCAGTAAAGAAATTCCATTTATACACCCTGATAGTAGTTTTCCATGTTTTTCTTCTTCATAACTAGGAAAAAAAAAACCAAGCTAGAACCATTTAAAGATTTACCAGAGTGCGTGGGAATAGCAAATCCTTCAAGAAAACAATGTCAGAAATGCCTGAGCTGGGTGAAGATGCAATGGAGTGAAATTCTCCAGCCTATGTTAGGGAAAATGTCAGGAGAGAGGATTAAGAAGGGCTCCTTCAGCATTAAATTATTGTGCTGAGGGTCAGGACAACACTCTGCTTTTAAGAGTGAATTCACCCCTAGTTAGGGTTCAGCTCCTGCAACTGCAGCTTCAGGAGAGCCCAGTAAATATAAATCCCTTTAATCCCTTGGAAAATGTAAAACTTACCCTGATAAAAACTTTCATAGGTGGTCTCACTTCTCCACATACCTTCAGTTCTCAAAAGTGACTTTTCTCCATTCTGAACATTGTATTCCATGTTGTTATCCTTCTGTTTTATTACAAATAGATTAGAAACCTCCAGTCTGATGTATTGCTTGATGATCAGGTGACACTCGAATTTGGGGTACTCTCCCCCTGTTTTTGGAGCTGTGAATGAGGCACAAGCCTCCCCCCTGCCCTTCATGGGTGAGGCAAGGCTACTCAGCAGACAGGAAAGCAAATAGATGGCAGCTTGATAATTGAACTGTGGCTTGAAAATGGACATTTAGTTGAACTAAGAGGAAAAAACCCAACAAAAAACAACAGCAAAAATGACAGCAACAACAAAACCCCACAATCCTAGAGTCTTAGAAGGATCACAGTGTACCCTTAAACCTCAGAAAGCAACTACAGGTGGATGCTGACACACAGAGGTGTGAGGAGGGGATGGCAAAATCCACGCTGAGTGCTGTTGAAGTGCTCTGGCTGTGGAAATTGCTCCTGCATCCACCCTTGATCCTTCTGTTTCTCTGCAAGCCCTGCACACCTGGCCCTCTGTGTGCTAAGTGCTTAATTCCTGTTTTTTTTTTTTTCCAGTGGATAGGAAGTGGTGCTAAATGTCCCTGTGAGCTTGTGCTGCCTTTTCAGCCCGTAACCTCCAGAATGCAGCAGGGAGGTGAACCCAACCTTGGGCACAATCCTGGGGAGTCCCAAAAGGCAGGGAAGGCTCCTGCCTTCTTCCCAGCCTTCTCCACCTCTCTCCATCCCTCCTCGGCCTGCCCTGCCCCGATGAATTATTCAGGCACGCAGCAGTTGCTATAGGGCGCTGTCATGAATAACAACAGCGCTATTTTTATCCCGAACTCCTGTTACCTTGCGGCCAGGAGCTCCTGGCAGGAGGAGAAGTGCAGCCATCCGTGGGCTGGGATTCGTTTTGGCCACCCAAATGTGGGTGAGATCTTGTGCAGTCGGCATAGATGTGCCTGAATCCCACCCTGGTACCCGCTCTCTGTTTATATATACATAATATTTTATTTTTTTCACCTATATTTTATCTGCAATAGAGCATGCAGACTGTCCATTGCTGGATTTAATATTCTGCCTGTCCAATAGGGATTTAATATTCTGCCCTCTGCAGAGGAAGGAAAAGCATCTCAGAGGTGAAATCTCAAAAAAAAAGAAAAAAAATTCTGAAAATTTATATGGGATAAATCACATTTCCTTTGGGGACTTACATGGATTCTCCAGCCAATTTAGATCCGCAGTGGATGATGTGTCCACTTAAAAAAACCAAACAAAACCACTATAAGCATATAAACATAAACGTAAATATAAACATAAATATAAATACAAACTATAAATGCAAACTATAAATATAAATGTTAATATAAATAGAAATAGAAATATATAGAAATAGAAATAGAAATAGAAATAGAAATAGAAATAGAAATAGAAATAGAAATAGAAATAGAAATAGAAATAGAAATAGAAATAGAAATGAAATAGAAATAGAAATAGAAATGGAAGTGCCAGGGCCACGACAAAGGTTTTCTCTGCTCATTCTTTGTGCTTTCTCCACTTATGAAAACAAGAAATGTCCATCAAATCAGAGAGAAGGGGTGGATTTGAGGAGCAGCTGGAGGGAAATTGGGTCCTGCTGAGTGTGCAGAAGCAGGGGAGGGTATTCCAGCTGCAAGGAACATCTCTGGAGCTAGCAGGGCAACCTGGAAGATTGAATTAAAAAAAAAAAAAAAAAAAAAAAAAAAAAAAAAAAAAAAAAAAAAAATAAGAAAATGGAAAGGAAAAAGAAAATAAAGGAAAAGACAAATGGAAAGAACATAAGATCGTTTATTTCTCCCAACCTGCCAAACTGAATACTCCATCAAATTACTCCAGAGGAGCTAAAAGGCCTAAAAAGGAAACTCTGAACTTTCACTTTGACACAGAGCAATGTGAAAAAAGTCTCTCAGGAGCAGGACAAACACCAGGGCTTGTGCTGCACACATCCCAACCTGGCCACAGAGTTACAGAGTCACCATTTGCAGCGAGTGACCTGACCCAGGCACGCGAACAGAAAATGGGAAACGGGGCAAAGGTTGTTTCCTGCTCCTCTTCCGAAACACAAACCGCAGCTGCTCCCTCTGGAGACACCCGGCAGCAGGAATTCTGTGCCTCGGCATTTGCACAGCCCAGCAGACCCCGGGGGGAATATTTATTCCCAGGATTATCCTGGAAAAACTGCTGTGAGCTACAATATCCAGGGGACACGGCCAAGTTTGTGTGCCTGGTATGCCCTGCTGATGAAAATAGTTTTGTCATGCTTTTTATTCTTTTTCTATTTTTGAACAGAGTTTAGATAAAGATTTTTAAGGGATACCACGGTGGTTTTTTTAAGGGGGAGCAGCAGGTTTCTCTGTAGGCAGCAGGACCTTTTGTATCCTGCCTACAACAGCATCTTAGGAGACTTATAAGGGGTTTGGAAAAAAGAGGGAAAGTGAGTTTCTACACAAGCAGATAGTCACAGGACAAGGGGGACTGGTTTTAAACTTGTCAGAGGGCAGGGTTAGATGGAATATTGAGGAAAAATCCTTCCCTGTCAGGGTGGGCTGGCCCTGGCACAGGGTGCAGAGGAGCTGTGGCTGTCCCTGGATTCCTGGAAGTGTCCAAGGCCAGGCTGGATGGAGCTTGGAGCATCCTGGGATAGCGAAAGGTGTCCCTGCCCGTGGCAGGGGGTGGAATGGGATGAGCTGTAAGATCCCTTCCAACCCAAACCATTTTGTGATTCTAAAAAAGGCCCAAAATCGCCTTTTCCATTCCAAATACCACGGGACCTGCCAGTTTTGTGTGTACACTCCCAAACTGCTGGAATCACACCGGGACCACGATACAGGAAAACGCGACGCCCTCCAGCCTGTACGGGGTGAAAACTTCCGGAAACGGAACTCCCCAAAGTACAATATAAAAGAAAAACCCAAACGTTAAATTAGCTTTTAATTAGTTTTTGTTGTTTTTATCTTGGTTTGTGAATTTATCTAGGTGGTTTTGTTGTTCCCGTGTTTGCTTTTAAAATCTTTTTTTTTCCCCTAAAGCGGCATTTTCAGCTCCCCGGTAACTTCCAAGGGCCGGAGCCGGGATCCAATCCGATCCCCGGTACCCCCCTGGCCCCGCCCCCGCGCTCTGATAGGCTGAAGGTCTTGTCTATCATTATATTGCTGTCCCACTGGCTGGCGCTTGGCGCTGCGGACCAATCAGCAGCGGCGGGAGGCGGGGCGGAGGCGGGTTTCCCGCGTTGTGGCGGGAAAGGAGCCGCGTTTGGCGCGAAACGGGCGCGCGGCGGGGCGGAGCGCGGATTCTGAGCGGATCTCGGGGTCCGAGCGGATTTCGGGGTCCGAGCGGATCGTGGGGTCTGATCTCGGGGCCAGCCCGGCTCCCCTCGGCTCTCGGCGCCTTCCCCCGCAGCAGCAGCAGCAGCGGCGGCAGCAGCGGCGGAGGGACCCGTCCCAGCGCGGCCGGCAGAATGGCGGCGCCGGCGGGCGGGCTGGAGGATGCGGAGCTGCGAGAGGCGCAGCGCGATTACCTCGATTTCCTGGATGATGAGGTGAGGCGAGCTGGGGGCTGAGTCCCCTTCCATGCCCCCCGGGGTTGAGGTACGCCTGGTTTGTGTCTCCATGTCCCGTCCCCACTGTATCCTCGGGGAATGGGGAGCATCTTATCCCTGTGTGCCCCTGCCCCATGTCTGCTCCCGAAATTCGGGAACATCTGATCCCTGTGCCCGTCCATCCCCCCTAATCCATGTTCCCGGGAGTTGGGAAACGCCTGATCCTCCCTGCCATGTATCCCGGGGGGGTTGGGAGGACCTGGGTCCTGTGTCCCCCCCATTCCTGCCAGGGGTTATGGAGCAGCTGGTCCCTGTGTTGCCCCTTCCTGCTTAGCCGGTGGGGTAAAGGGAGTCCAGCTTTGCAGGAATGGGCTCCTGAGGGTTTTTTCACACAGGCGGACATGCAAAGTGAGTTGCTTTTTGGGTGTCTTTCCCTTTCTCCCACTTGCAGGAAGACCAGGGCATTTACCAGAGCAAGGTCCGGGACATGATCAGTGACAACCAGTATCGGCTCGTTGTCAACATCAACGACCTGCGGCGCAAGAACGAGAAGAGAGCCAGCAGGTGGGTGTGGGGCACCTGGGGCACTGGGCCTGAGAGGGGTTTCAAGGGTCCAGCCCTGGTTCTGCAGGTCGTTTGTCACAAGAAAGCACCAAACCTTGTCCCCTGTGAAAGCCTGGGCCTTCCCACCCTCTCAGGGAAAAATTCCTTCCCAATATTCTATATAAGCCTGCCTTCTGGCAGCATTAAGCCATTCCCCCTTGTTCTCCTCTCCATAGCCTTGTCCCAAGTCCCTCTCCAGTGCTCCTGCAGCCCCTTTAGGCACTGGAATGGGCTCTGAAGTCTTCTCAGAGTCTTCTCCAGGCTGAACAACCCCACCTCAGCCTTTCTGAGGATGCTCAGGGATATTTTGGACCAGCCTTGCCAAACTGGCCAGGGTCATGTGAGGCTTTCTAGATATGCTTGGAATTATTCCGCTCCTGGCTGTTGGTGCCAGAGCACCTCACACAGAACTGTGATGGATTTAATTTTTTCACTTCCTGCTTCTGTTAAACTTGTGGAGCAAGTGGGGATGTGGGAAAGGTGTTGAGGAGGAATTGACCCACGTGCTTTGTCACCTCCCTGTGCTGCAGGCTGCTGAGCAATGCCTTCGAGGAGCTGATCGCCTTCCAGCGCGCCCTCAAGGATTTCGTCGCCTCCGTCGACGCCACCTATGCCAAGCAGTACGAGGACTTCTACATCGGGCTGGAGGGCAGCTTTGGCTCCAAGCACGTGTCCCCACGGACACTGACAGCCTGCTTTCTCAGCTCCATTGTCTGTGTGGAGGGCATCGTGACAAAGTGTGAGACTGGAGCACACCCAGGGGGTGTGCAGGGGCCAGGGGTTGCTGTGGAGGAGCTGGAGCCCTCCAGGAGCTGTGGCATGGAGAGGGATTTGGGACAAGAGTCTGGAGGGACAGGGGAAGGGGGAGTGGCTTTACATTGACAGAGGGTAGGATTAGATGGGATATTGGGAAGGAATTGTTTGCTCTGAGGGAGGGTGCCCGAAGAAGCTGTGGCTGCACCTGCATCCCTGGAAGTGTTCAAGACCAGGTTGGACAGGGTTTGCAGCAACCTGGGATAGTGGAAGTTGTCCCTGGCCATGGCAGGGAGTGAAACTGGATGATCTTTAATGTTTCTTTCAACCCAAACCATCCCATGATTCTATATTCCGGCAGCCTGGGCTAGGGAGTTTGGCTAAAGGTCTTGAGTGGTGGGATGGTCTTTAAAATCAGCAGGTCCATCCATGTTTGACAGTGAGTTGTGACCCAAGTAATTTTAATGTTGGAGACCCTTTTGGTAGCTGTCTGCTGACAGAGGGGTGGGACATCCCAGCCCCTAACTCCTCACTTTTCCAACCCCAGGCTCTCTGGTGCGTCCGAAAGTCGTCAGGAGCGTCCATTATTGCCCAGCTACCAAGAAAACCATCGAGCGCCGGTACACAGACATGACCTCCCTGGATGCTTTCCCATCCAGCTCCATCTACCCTACAAAGGTGAGGTGAAGCAGCAGCAGGTTCCTCGAGGGAGAATGTGCCAGCTTCAGAATAGAGCTGGTGAACCCCAGCCTCTATTCCAGCAGCCTTGTGCAGGTTGGGTGATGCAGCCAGTGTTCCCCCTGCTCAGCTGACCCCACCTCTCCTCCCTGCTCTCCTGGAAAATGGTGCTCACCTCTTAATTTGGGTTCCTGCTTTAGGATGAAGAGAACAACCCGCTGGAGACAGAGTTTGGCCTCTCAGTCTACAAGGACCACCAGACCATCACCATCCAGGAGATGCCTGAGAAGGCCCCGGCAGGGCAGCTGCCCCGCTCGGTGGATGTGGTTCTGGATGATGACCTGGTGGACAGGGTGAAGCCTGGGGACCGTGTCCAGGTGGTGGGGACGTACCGCTGCCTGCCAGGGAAGAAGGGGGGCTACACTTCAGGCACTTTCAGGTGGGTCTTCCTTGGCTTTCAGCCCTCTCACTCTGTTTTCCTGGGTCTGTGGGAGGTGAGACCTGGCAGGTGGCCATCAGAGAGTTGGGTCAAACGGTGAAGTGGTGTGCACCTTGATCCTGTTTACCAGATGTGCTGAGTTAGAAAGGACCCACAAGGATCATCGAGTCCAATTCTTGGCCCTGCACAGATACCCCAGCAGTGCCACCCTGTGCAGCCCTAAGAGCGTTGTCCAAACTCTCCTGGAGCTCTGGCAGCTTTGGGGCTGTGCCCATTCCTTGGGGAGCCTGTTTAGTGCCCCACCACCCTCTGGTGGAAGAACCTTTCCCTGATATCCAACCCAAACCTCCTCTGACCCAGCTCCAGCCATTCCCTTGGGTCCTGTCACTGGTCACCAGAGAGAGATTGGTGCTACTTCTCCACTTCTTGTAAGGAAGCTGTAGACTGTGGTGACATCTCCCCTCACAAAGTTCAGCTGTGACTTCCAGCAGTGCCCAGAAGGGTTTGGATGCTTTTAAAAGATGCTCCACTGATGGTCCAGCACAGTCAGATCGAGGGTCCTACAGCTGTCAAAGCTTCCCACCCCCTTCCAAGGCATCCTAGAGCAAGTGATGGCCCTGTGGAAGCTTCTGCTGTGCCTCTGGGGTTTGCAGAGCTGACCACAGCTGTGTCCCTTCTCCAGGACCATCCTCATTGCCTGCCACGTGAAGCAGATGAGCAAAGATGTCCGGCCTCTGTACTCAGCTTCAGATGTGGCCAAGATCAAGAGATTCAGCAAGAGCCGCTCCAAGGTACCCAAGTCTTGTGTCCAGGCATGAAGTTTCAGCTTGGCATATGGCTAAGGAGTTGGATTGCAAGTAACTCTTCAACCCTTTTAGCAGATTGTTGGATTTTCTAACTAATTTTCTTTGACTTTTCTGCTTAGACTGTGATCAGGCTCTGTTGTTTTTCTTGCTGCTTCTGTACTGCTTGCAGAGCATCCTTCCTGCTGGCAGCTCTGCTGTGTATTGAACCTACCAGCAGGTTTCCAGGGAATTTCCTCTGCAGGAGAAACACTTCTCACTCCAGACAGAGATACTGAGGTTCTGCCCCAGCCTCTCATGCTCAGAGCCTTTGTAGCACAGAGAGGAGCAAGCCTTGCTCTCACTGCTTCCAGTGCTTGTTTGGGTGACAGTGACAAGACACTCCTGGACTTCAGATCAATCCCACTGTGAAGGAAAACTCTGCCCAACAGTCTTCTCCTTTCCAAATAATTTTCACCTATGTGGCACTGTGATAGGAATAAGCTGAAATCTGAGCTGAAATGAAAACTTTTGAAGTACTGCTTGTTGTTGCTTGCTCCAGCCCATGTGACAGGCCATGCTCTGCCTCCTCTACCTTAGGATATCTTTGACCAGCTGGCCAGGTCCCTGGCTCCCAGCATCCATGGGCACGAGTACATCAAGAAGGCCATTCTCTGCATGCTGCTGGGAGGGGTGGAGAAGATCCTGGAGAATGGGAGCCGCATCCGAGGAGACATCAACATCTTGCTGATAGGTGTGGGAGGGCTGGGCACCCTGGGTTGGTGTTGTTGGGGATGAGGTGGGGGATTCTGGATTTAGTTTTGTAGAGTAAATGAGGTTAGAAAGGACATCTGGAAGTTTCTGGTCCAGGGATGTGTGTCAGGCTGACTGGTAGGTCAGGTTGCTTTGGGGCTTGTCTTGTCCAGTTGGTTTTGAACATATCCAGGGATGGAGATGTGTCCAGATGTGGAGTTAACAGCACAAGAAAGATGTGGCCCTGTTGGAGTGAGTGCAGAGGAAACCTTGGAGAGGAATGCAAGGACTGGACCCCCAGCTCTGGAGCCAGGCTGGGAGAGCTGGGGTTGTTCAGCCTGGAGAAGTCTCCCTTGGAGCTCTTTCCAGAGCCTAAAGGGGCTCCAGGAGAGCTAGAGAGGGACTTGGGACAGAGTCTGGAAGGACAGGACACAGAGAATGGCTTCCCACTGCCAGAGGGCAGGGATTGATGGGATATTGGGCAGGAATTATTCCCTGTGAGGGTGGGGAGGGCCTGGCACAGGGTGCCCAGAGAAGCTGTGGCTGCTCCTGGATCCCTGGAAGTGTCCAAGGCCAGGTTGGATGGGGCTTGGAGCAACCTGGGATAGTGGAAGGTGTCTGCCCATGGCAGGGAGTTGGAATGAGGTGACCTTTAATGTCCTTTCCAACCCAAACCATTCCATGGTTCTAGGGGATCCCATGACCTTTGTAAGCCATTATCCCAGTGTTTGCCCATGGTCAAGGAGACTTTTTTTTTTTAGCGTTCTTCTGTCCCTTTTCCCCTCCACCTCCCCCTGCTCCTAACTCCTCCAAACCAGACACAGGGTGATGGTGCAGCTGGTATCCAGGGGATGAGTTATTCCTAAACATGCCATTCATTCTCCATGCCAGGAGACCCTTCTGTGGCCAAATCCCAGCTGCTGAGGTACGTGCTGAGCACAGCACCCCGGGCCATCCCCACCACGGGCAGGGGCTCCTCCGGCGTCGGCCTCACCGCTGCCGTCACCACGGACCAGGAGACAGGTGAGGAGCATTGGGGGATGATTCTAACTCCTGGGAGGGACTCTGTGACATCCAAGGCTGCTGATCTCGATGCTCTGGGAGGTCTTTTCCAATCTTAGTGGTTTTATGGTGTTCCTTCTGCAGTGACACTTGCAGGACTTGCTCCAGCCAGAAGCTTTATGGTAATGATCATTCGAGATCATGGGATTCTGGGTTTTGGGATATTTTCTCCACCTCTCTTAGGTTTTCTTTATTCCTCTTCCACTTGGTGCCACATCTGAGGGCTAGCAGACGCCTTCCTTGTGGGAAGACATTCCTAACCTTAATCCTTACCCTAAGCATCTCTGCTGTAGAGTTGGAGAGCACCACACAAGGATGGTGCTGCTCCTCGAGGTTCACCCTCATCCCAAGGGCGATGGGTATGGCAGGGTGTTGGGAGTCAGTGAGTCAGGGGTCTCTCTGAATTAATTCTTCAGAGAGAAATCAGAGTGCAGGGATTGAATTAAAGCCTTTGGATGGATTGAAGTATATTAAGCCACTCACACATAAAGTAGACATTTAAGTAGAAGTAAGTCAGTAATTTTAGGGTGAGTTCTAATGCTTTTAGTAAGTGAAAGGGTTTAGATTCCAGAATAGCAGAGCGAGTTCTAGTGAAGGTTGAAACATACTGATATCTTCAGCAAGAGGCTCCAGGCCCACAGCTGTAGACAGGACTTAGATAATAGAGCTATAGTAAGAATATTGCTTACATTTTCTAGGTAGAATGAGGTAGATGGTATGCGTAGTTTATACATAACCTGGTGTGCTAAGAAACTAGAATTCTAATAGGTTAAGGAGTGGTGGTCTGAGTTTGCATCTTAGCTTGTTGGAAAAATCCTATATCAGAATATGTATTGGGGAGAGTTGTTGCTTTTGTCCTTTGGCTTTTGCCAGGGCTTTTAGCCATTCACTTATTGCCACTGCATTTGCCATTGCTACTGCTTTGCCATTACTTGCCTGCGTGCCTTTTGAGACGGATGTGCTTTGTAATAAATAACCTTTTGAACTATGAGCTGCTTTGCTTAAGATAACCCGGTGAAGTTGGAGCCAAGAGCTCCAGAGTTGGTGCCCTAGAGCACTGGAGGTTGAGAGCCTCCACAGCAGGGCAGGAGATGTGTAGGGCCAGTGGGTGGTGGCTGACCCTGTTTTCCCCCATCCCATCCCAGGTGTCACAGTCCGCCCAGTTAGAGCAGGGGTCGTGAAAGGTTCTTTTTTAGGGATCTCAGAGTGCAAAAGACACACAGGGGACAAAACCAGTTTACCTTTGCAGAAATGCACTTTTATTGAGTGCCAAATCAAAAACTGCGATAGAGGGAGAGAGCGAGAAAGAAAGAGAGAGAGAAAAAGAAAAGAGTCCAGGGGGGAATAGCTACCAATGGTCCGACGAATCTTTGTGGAGCCAGCCAATAGAATGTCCGGCCGTTGGGGAGATCTCAGGGGTCTTCAGTCGAGAAAGTCACTTTATAGTCCTTTCCAGAGCGAGTGGCCTCTGGCCAAAAGGTAGGAAGATTTATGGACTTATTGTATGTGGAGACCAGTGCTCCGTGAAGGCAGGTGGGAACAGTACGTGATCGCCAGCAAAACTGCTCCAGAGCAGAGCACGGCAAGCTCATGGCCATCACACCTGTGGGGAGCCTTGTTGAGTAAACAGAATGCTACAGCCAATACCTTCGAGAGCAGTGTACCATAGCAAGCTCCAAACAGTCCTTGGCAAGCATCCACCTCAGCTAGGCCAGAACTCTGGTCCGGAGTGAGTGGTGGGGTCCCAGGGTCTCAGTCTCTGGTGGTGGTGAGGCAGATCAGAGAAACTTGGGACTCTTACACCAGGGGAGCGGCGCCTGGAAGCAGGAGCCATGGTGTTGGCCGACCGGGGCGTGGTGTGCATCGACGAGTTCGACAAGATGTCCGACATCGACCGCACGGCCATCCACGAGGTGATGGAGCAGGGACGGGTCACCATCGCCAAGGCCGGCATCCAGGCCCGCCTCAACTCCCGCTGCAGCGTCCTGGCTGCTGCCAACCCTGTCTACGGCCGGGTGAGTGCGGCTCTTACCCTCCCCTGGAGGGGGCAGGACGGTGGGAGGAGGCAGCTGGTGAATTCCAAAAGATCCCCCAGAGCAGTGAGTTGGATGCATGGCTCAGCAAAGATCTTGTTGGTTTCGTGTTTGTTGTGGTCGTGGCTTTCCCAAGGGGGAGAGGAGCTCCTGGGGTTTCTCACCCTGTTTTGGTTCTGTCTCAGTGTTGGGGCAGCCCAGTGTAACCTCATGGTTGTGATGAGCCTCAGTCTTGATGTTTGGTCAGGGATTGCAAAAAATACTCGTTTTCTTTGGAAATAAGAGCCGTGCAGGAATGGCAGAAGTCGCTGTGCTGCTGCAGCAGACTGGGTTTGGTGGGGTGTCCAGCTGCCAGGGTATCCATCCATCCAGCCATCCATCATCCATTCATCCATCTATCTGTCCATCATCCATCCCTCCCTCCATCCATCCCTCCGTCCATTATCCATTCATCCAATCCACATCCATGATCCATCCAACCATCATCCACGGTCCATCCATCCATCCATCCATCCATCCATCCATCCATCCTTTCAGGCCTTGCTCAAGCAGGTCCCACCCCTCCCTGGCAGCCAGGACTGACCGCTGAGGCTCTCTCTCTCCCTGTGTCCCTCCCCAGTATGACCAGTACAAGACGCCCATGGAGAACATTGGCCTGCAGGACTCCCTGCTCTCCCGTTTTGACCTGCTCTTCATCGTGCTGGACCAGATGGACCCCGAGCAGGACAGGGAGATCTCAGACCACGTCCTGAGGATGCACCGCTACCGCAACCCCAACGAGCAGGATGGGGATGGTGAGTGCCACCCTCCTCAGCCAGGTGCCACCCCTCGGTGGCAGCTCTTGGGGACTGCTCCTGGGCTCTGTTAGAAGTTGCTCCAGAGGGTAACAGCCTGTTATCTGTGACATTCCCCTTCCAGCCATGCCCCTGGGCAGTGCTGTGGAGATGCTGGCCACAGATGACCCTGACTTTGTGCAGGAGGAGGAGCAGGAGCTGCAGGTCTATGAGAAACACGATGATCTCCTGCACGGGCCCAACCGCCGCAAGTGAGTCCTTCATGCCCTGGAGCTCCCTGAGGGTGTCCAGCCCTGTGGGCTCATGGGTTTGGCCTGAATATCCAGACAGTGCCAACAGCTCATCCATGGGTAGGATGCTGAGGGAGCTTTGCTTGATCTCTGTGCCGGGCAGGTGGGGAACATCTGGAGCAGAATTTCCTACACAGTGAATGGATGGGAAGCCTGTCCCCAGTGTGGGTAATGTGTGTTGTCCTGGTTGGAAGGACAGGTGTCTGCCAATAAAGACAGAAGCTTCTCTTTGAAATGAAGAATGTAAACCCCCTTCCTCCAAATTATTATCATTTTGAAATTAAGGGGCTCTCAGGAAAAGATATGGGTATTAGGAATAACAGTTCTTTACTAGGAAAATTAAAATAGAAATACAGGATTACAAAGAACAATCCCAAAACACTGCCAGAATCAGAATCCAAGCTGACACCCGTCAGTCAGTCAGGGTGTTGGCACAGTCCCATTCAATGGTGGCTGCATCCTCCTGCAGTGGCAGATGTGGTTCAGCTGGAGCAGTGCTCCTGGAGAAGGTGCAGTTTTCCTCTGAAGGTGCAGGGATGATGTGGAAAGGTCCAGTTTTCCTCTGCAATCCTGTGGAAAGATGGTAACTTGCTGTCCAAAATCTCAGTTTTTATCTAGGTAGGAAAGGCTTGGCTCCTCCCCTGGCTGGAGCATCTCCCATGGGATGATGGAATTTTATCAGCCATGCCCTGGGACTCAATGGCCATGAACAGGAGATCTCTCCTGGAGGGAGGATGGGCTGTGGCAAAGATAAAGATGATTGCCCCAGCTGGTTTAAAGCTGGCCCATGAGCAGATAATGTGTGCCATGGAGATCAGGGGCACTGCCCCAGCTGGTTTAAAGGATGGGCACAGAACAGACATTGCTGGCCACATCAACCCAACACAGGTGTGTACGTGCATTCCTGCAGGGAGAAGGTGGTCAGCATGGAGTTCATGAGGAAGTACATCCATGTGGCCAAGATGATCAAGCCCGTGCTGACCGAGGAGTCAGCGAGCTACATTGCTGAGGAGTATTCCCGCCTGCGCAGCCAGAGCCAGACCAACTCCGACGTGGCCAGGGTGAGCAGCTCCCCCTTGGGCCAGAAGAGGGAAACTGAGGCACAGGCCTCTCTTCTTATTGCACCTTGGATGTGGCATGTCTCAGTGACACCTCTGTCTGTCCCCCCAGACTTCCCCCATCACAGCCCGGACACTGGAGACGCTGATCCGCCTCTCCACAGCCCACGCCAAGGCCAGGATGAGCAAGACTGTGGATCTGCAGGATGCTGAGGCAGCTCTGGAGCTGGTGCAGTTTGCCTACTTCAAAAAGGTAGAGGGAAGGCGTCCCTCTGTTCCCAGGGGATCCTGAGATTGTCATTGGAAAGGTTGGACTTGGTGCAAGCTGAGCACCCTGGGCTGCTGGTGTGAACTTGCCTGGACACAGTGTGGGATCAGGCCACCACTTTGGGATTTTGGGTGCTTGAAGTTGGTCCCTAAAAGCAGCTGGAGTGAAAATGAGGTCTGAATCCATCCTGCCTTTGCCACACAGGTGCTGGAGAAGGAGAAAAAACGCAGGAAACCAGTGGAGGATGACTCAGAGACTGAGAAGGAGGAAGATCAGGAGTCTCAGGAAAAGGAGGAGCGCAGGACAAGGAGGTAGGAGCCACAGCAAGGCAGTGGGAGGGACATGGTGTAAAGGGCACCAGACTCTTCTGAGGTTGCCACAGGTCTTGGGGAAATACTCCACATTTTGCTCAGCCACATGGTTTGTCCCACTCCATTCATAATAGAGGGACATGATAATTTCATGGATAAGGAACTGGCTGGTTAGCACTGGCACAGGTTGCCCAGAGAAGCTGTGGCTGCCCTTGGGACTGTGGGAGTGTCCAGGGCCAGGTTAGACATTGGGGCTTGGAGCAACCTGGGACAGTGGAAGGTGTCCCTGCCTGTGCAGGGGGTGGAGCAGGATGATCCTTAAGGTCCTTTCCAACCCAAACCCTTGTGTGACCTCTTTCTCCCTCCCAGAAGGAAGAAGGCACGCACAGAAGGTGAGGAGGGCTCCTATGACCCCTACGACTTCAGTGATGCTGAGGAGGAGATGCCACAGGGTGAGTCCCTGGGTCTGGTGACACCTGGCTCCTTCAGGGGCTGCTCAGTCTGCACAGCCTGGGGAGCAGCAGTGCTGCTGTTACCTGTGGTCCCTGGTGTGGTACAGTACCATTCAGAGCCTCCAGTTCATATGGGATGAGGTTAGATGGGATATTTGGAAGGGATTCTTGTCTGTGAAGGTGGGGAGGCCCTGGCACAGGGTGCCCAGAGCAGCTGTGGCTGCCCCTGGATCCCTGGAAGTGTCCAAGGCCAGGCTGGATGGGGCTTGGATCAACCTGGGATAGTGGAAGGTGTCCCTGCCCATGGCAGGGGTGGGACTGAATGAGCTTTAGGGTCCCTTCCCACCCAAACCATTCTGTGATTCTATTGCTGATTAATTTTTTTCCATCCACCTCCAAACTGCAGCATAAATAACAGTATTGGGAGGCATTTTGGCATCACCCCCCATGCTGAGCCCAGTACTTTTGCTCTCTGGACACTTGGTCACCAGGCACAGGGTGAAGGTAACTCTTCCTTCTGCTTCAGTTCAGGCACACCCTCCGAAAACGCCCGAAGGCTCAGGAGCTGGCGAAGGGAAGAAGGTGGAGTTGGCTGAACCAAGGTGAGTGGGGGCTCTCCCTGTGTGTCCACCTCCCTCTGTGGCTCCAGGCTGTTGTCCCAAGCTGGAGATGCACCTGTGATGCTCCCAGCTGTGATTTTTGGCTTTCCTTCTGCTGGAATGGGGAAGGGCTGAGGCATCCTGGGCTGGATGTGGAAAGATTTGTGTGTGTTCTCCAAGGGTGACTCCCTCTCCCCTGAGCAGGTTGAAAGCATTCAAGGCTGCTCTCCTGGAGGTGTTCAAGGCTTCCCATGCCCAGTCTGTGGGCCTGAAGAGTGTGATGGAATCCATCAACCGTGACAACCCCGAGCCCTTCTCGGCGGCCGAGGTGAAGCTGGCCCTGGCCCACATGCAGGATGACAACCAGGTCATGGTGTCTGATGACATTATCTTCTTAATCTGAGCCTCTGGGTGGAAGAGCCCGAGTTTTTCGTGGACTCTCAGCCTGGAGACTCTCCCTGTTTCAATGCTTCATGTGGCTGAGCTGGATTTTGGGGGGCTCGAGTCTCTGCACTTCCTCGCTGTGCATTTCTGGCACTGAAGAAAAGAGCCAGGAGCTCTGGAAGTTCTTGCTGTCTTCAGAGTGGAGTATTTGGGAAGAACTTGGTTTCTGCAGGGAGATGAAGGGAAAAACCTGGGAGCACACTGTCAGTGTTTTTAATGTATTGTTTTTAGCTTTGGTGTTACTGCATTCCAGCTTTTAAATAAAACAATCTGGATTTAGGAATCCAACATTCAGTAGTGGTGATGGGGAGCAACATGACAGCTCCACTGTTAGTGAAGCTTTGATTTCCCCTTTTTTTTCCCACTTTGCCCCTATTATATAGCCTAGATCTGCCTGTCTCACAGGGCAAAGCCTGTCCTGTTGGTTCTGCCCTTCCCACCCATCTTGTGGAGGGTGATTCCTGCCAATGGAGGGCCAGGTGTAGTCTGACCTGGGTCAGCTTGAATTTCCAGATTTCACACCCCTCCCTGATGGGTTTTTTCCCCCAGGGGTGGACCTTGGGAGGTCTCAGAGCTGCCCAGGGAATGTGTCCCTGGCACAGATGGATTCCATCTCCTCCTGCTCCTGCCTTTAGCCTGGGATCATGTCCTGGGGATGGCAAACTTTCAAGAAAAGCTGAGCACACAATCAGACCAGTTCCGGCTGCTTGTGGTCCAGAGCTGCTGAAGGTTTGAGGGTTTTCTTTCATTTCTTTTTCTTTAGTCCTGGTGAGTTTGAGCTTTGGAGAAACCCTGAACAGATTTGTTGTCACTGCCCAGCTCCAGACACTTGCACAGCTCCTGCTCCTTTTCTGGGTGCCACAAATCTTTATTTGGGTTAGAAAAATGTCTACACTGTTCACCCCATGACTGGCTGTTTAGGGGGATGTAGGATTCCCACGTGTGGGGATACAGCTGCAGTTACACAGGTGGGGTTTGTGCTGCTGTGGAAGGACTGCAGCTGCCTGGTGAGCTCTAAAAGCCAGATTTGGGAGCTCCTCTCATCCAACACAGCCAGGACAGCAGGGTTGGAGGGGATGTTGCAGAGTTGGAGGGGATATTTCAGGTTTGAAGCCTGAAGATCTCTGGGTGGGTGTTTTGCACTGGTACAGAGCAATGTTGGACCTTCAGGCAGTGTCTGGCTCAAAACTGCAAAGACTGGTGGAAGTTAAACACAGATCCTCTTCTCTGGAGATAGGATGGGAGAGCTGGGAATTGTTCAGCCTGCAGAAGGCTCTGGAGAGAATTAAGAGCCCCTTCCAGTGCCTAAAGGGGCTCCAGGAGAGCTGGAGAGGGACTGGGGGCAAGGGATGGAGGGACAGGACACAGGGAATGGCTTCCACTGCCAGAGGGCAGGGCTGGATGGGATATTGGGAAGGAATTGTTCCCTGGGAGTGTGGGGAGGCCCCTGAATCCCTGGAAGTGTCCAAGGCCAGGTTGAATGGGGCTTGGAGATAGTGGAGGTGTCCCTGCCCATTCCATAATTCCATGATTCTGTGTTTTCCCTACTCTTACAGCTGGGGAACAGCTAATACTGAATTTCCCGTGAGAGGACACCAGGAGGAGCTCCAGGGTAGAGTTCCCTATCCTGTAGCCCTGGGCTGTAGGCTGTGGGTGACCACAACCCAGTGTGCTGGTGACCACCTCTGTACATCCCTTGTAATCTGTTGGCAAGGGAAAAACTGCCAAAGGTGTCTGGGAAAGCAGGAACAAGCTGCTGGAAGTACAAGCCGTGTCCTGTGCTGCAGCTGAAATTTTATTTGATGCTGTCATCTGGAGATTTCAGAGGCTGCAATTTCAGCCTCTGGCTGCTGCAGGATGTGGAAGGTCCTCTGAGCACCTGGGATAGTGGGAGGCATCCCTGCCCATGGCAGGGGGTGGGACTGGATGGTCTTTAAGGTTCTTTCCAACCCATACTATTCTGTGATTCTGTCATCCATGATAGAACCTGAGTGTGTATGTAACATATCCTGCAGTGCAAACAGTGCTGTTTCCTTATAGGAACTCAAGAGTAGAAGAGTTCTTGTAACTGGAATTAAAATTCTCTTTTATCTCTAAGTCCCCATCCCTGCTCCACACCCTTGATGTAAAAGGGAAAAGCTTTTTGAAATAACTTTATATTCCTATATATAAAGGAAAAAAAAATCTATGTGAGGGTGGTGATGCCTTGGCACAAGAGTGCCCAGAGAAGCTGTGGCTGCCCCTGGATCCCTGGAAATGTTCCAGGACAGGTTGGATGGGGCTTGGAGCAACCTGGGGTGGTGGAAGGTGTCCCTGCCCATGGCAGAGGATTGGAACTCTTTGATCTTTAATGCCCCTTCCCACCAGAGCCATTCTGTGATTCTATAAATAAAGGTATTTTTCCTCCCTTGTGATGATTCATATTTGGTGGCCTATTTTTGATTAAATTTTTTCAGTGAACTTCAACACAAGCCAAGCTCAGTTGTAGGAAATTGTGGGTCAAAGAGGCAATCCCTGCTGAAGTCACAAGCTGCTGAAGACACAAGAAGTGAGTGGTGGAAAGTGGTGGTGGGGGTTCATAACCCAGAATTTGGTGTGATGACATCATTGATTCATCACACACCATTTCCACTCAACCCTGTTCCTGCACAATCCAAACCATTTTCATGGCAGTGCCCTTTCCTTTCACGGGGAGCACTCGGGGGGGAAAAAAAGGAGGTCAGCTTCTGGGCTAAAAAAGTGAATTTCTGGTAATTCTACCCTCTCTTGCTCTTCCACACTCTGTGTTGCATCTCAGTGGTGCACTGGGGAATATCTGGGACAGTCAGAATAGGAACGTGTGTCACAGCACTGGTGCTGCCTCAGGGGGAATTGGTAACCTGAAATGTGGCAAATGTGCACGAGGAGAGGTGCTGGGCTCTGAGATGTCAGACCACAAAGTCATGACAACATCCTGCAGTGATGTAAAGCATCAGTCACTGGAGATTTCTGCTGCTGTGATTCAAGAGAGGTGACAGAGCAGGGACCATTAGCCCCTTCACCTTGGAAAGTTCTATGAATTTGTGAGAGGTTTCTGATTTTTTTTTTTTTTTTTTTTTAGCACTGAAAATGAATCTGTTGATTTCCTGGATGACTGAAGATGAATTTGTGTGAAGAGTCCTACACTTTAGTCCTTCCATAGCTTTGGGAAGGGTTTTTCTCAGGGCTTTTCTCCACAAACAAGCTCCATAAGGTTGTTATGTGGGTTTTTTTCCTGTAATAAAAATAGCTTTTACTCCCAAGGAAACCTGCTGGTGCTCCAGGGAAACAGCACATGCACTTGTCTATCTAGTTGGTGGCTGCTCCTTTCTGGATCGTGGGATGCAGAATCCTGTTTCCTCTTCTATTTTCATGCTTCCCTCTCCTATTAACTATTAAGTGAGGATTGTGTGGTTGAGAGGGATTAAATCTTCCATGAACACAAAGGAACAGAACCAGGTGGAGGAACTCAAATGAAGCTTCTGACCCAGCACTTTCAGGGCTGTTCAACACAACCCCACCAAAGTGAGTCCCATCAGACAAGTCAGGAGAGGCTTTCCTCACACCACCTTGCTGGCTACAGGGCCATATGACATATTAGGGTGTTTTGGGATTGTGCCAGATTTATGGGATGTACAGGAGCAAAGTGTGCAAAGGAAAGGATGAAGGTGGATCAGTCAGAAACTGTGTGTGTGTGGGAGTGCTGAAGATACCAAGATGAACTAGCTCCAGATTATTCTGTGAGTCTGGGCCCCTCCTGGTGCTCCAGCCCCTTCCCCAGCTCCATTTGCCACCAGGTATGTCCAAGGAGCCCATTCAGGAGAAATGCTGCACCCAGTTCACCCAGGGCCAGAGAAGGGTCAGAGGAGCAGTTTTCCAACAGCACAGCTCAGGCTGGGACTGGGAGCCAAAGCTGAGCCAGAATGGGGCTCCTGGTGGTGGTGGCCATGGCCAGTGAAGATGGCCAGGAGCCTAACAGGGTGTGTATGAATTTTCAGAATTCTCCACAAAGTGTCACCACAGTGGGGAAGGCTTCCAGCTCCTGGTGCCCTGCTATCCCCCAGAAAGAATTCACCACAGCACTCATTCTTCCCCTGACCAGTCCCTGCAGGACACAGAGATCCCCAAGACCAGGTGGGTGCATTGTGCAGTTGAAGGGAGGTTAAATGGTGAAGTTCCATGTCCTGCCCTCATTTTGAAACCCCTGTTGGGTGCCTGACTTTGCAGCTCACTGATCTCTGCTGTTGGGGTGGTTTGAGGCATTTGGAAGTGCATCCACACGTGTTTGTGGTGAAAGAACACTATTATTAGAAAGAGGGGGTAGGAAGGAGTAAAAAAAAACAAAACCACCTGCCTGAACAGTTTTTTTTCCTTTTTTTTTTCCTTATCTCTTGATCTGCCAAAATTAATGGTATTGGCTGATCTGGGATGCTGGTAGTAGCATCTGCCCTCCCCTTTTTTGGAGGTAGATGGAAGGAAGTGGGCAAAAATTGCAATATCAGCTCCTAACCTCAGGTCAGGTAAGCCAGCTGTGCAATGGAAAGGGTGGCAGTGCTTCAGCTTGGCTATAAAATGTAGAGCACAACTGGCTTTGAGACACAAGCAGGGTTGAAAGGGTCTCAGAGAAGGAGAATTCTCTTGTCCTGTCACCCTAACATCCACCCAAAGCAGCAGGGAGGTTACCATGGCTTTCACCAGCTCTGCTGGGGTAAGTACTTATATTTACAATAAAGGATAAGATATATTTGCTGCAAGAGAGAAAGCAGAGTGCAGATCCCCTGATTTGTGCAGAAAACCCTTTTAGTCATGCTGGGAGCTGAATGGGATGCTGGGTGTGCCTGGTGCAGCTGCTTGGTGACTGAGTGACAAGGGTGTGGTAGACTACCCATTATTTATTTATCTCTTACTCATCAGCTCTGCTGATGTGGGATTGGTAGAATCCCTTTTTGCAGACAACATGTCATCAAAATTGCTGGAATTTCACTGTGGATACCCATGCATTTGAATTTCAACCTGAGCAGCACTTGCAGCACTGTCAGCTCCTGTGATTTTCTTAAAAGCCCTGCATTTATTTTGTCTTGTTTTCAGGATCTGGACTTAATGATCCTTGCATTTTCCTTTCAGTTTAAGATATTCTATGATTCTATTATTTACTAAAAGTCTGCCTGCTGGAAATGGCCCAAGAATCCCAGATTTTCTTGGGAAAAGGAGTATTTCCAGAAGATGGCTTTGAGTTGCCCGTTGTTACTGTCCTGAGAAAGCCATGGCTGGACAAGGTTTTAAGTTTAGGCACAGGGTCAGCTGAGTCCTTACCCCAATTTTTAGATGAAAAGATGGTGCTGTGTGACTGCAGAGTAAGATTTTCATAGCTTGTTGACAGATGCTCTTGTTGGTGCAGAATCAACTATGAACCAGATTTTAAATCAGAGTTTAGCATCAGTTATGATGAGTTTTACTAACATCATTTTGCTATTTGCTCATTTTGGCCCATTTCACACAAATGTGAGTGTGAAGATGGTGCAGTGATGCTCCAGTCTAACCAAGACTTGTCTCTTTGTGCTCTCTCTCTTTCCTGACTGGGCAGAACTAACGACACCTTTCTCTCTCCCAGCTCAGATCCCTGGTTTTGGTGCTGGTTTTAGCCCTCACTGTGAGGAGCTCACCCCACAGAAAGGCTGGTCCCTCTGCAAGGCTGAGGGAAGGTTGCCCAGACCAAAAGGATCCCAAATTCCCCACGACAGTGAAAGTTGACATTCGGATCAGCAACTCAGAGCGCACCTTTGGGGTGGTCCACGACATCAGGAACCGGTCCCTCGCTCCTTGGGATTACAGGTGACTGTTCAGTTTCATCTCAATTGTGAGGGCTGTGTCACAGATGGTTTGTGGTGGCTGTGGTTCATCCTCAGCACGTGCCCAGAGTCCCATGAATATTGCAAACTCTTCTTGACACACCCTGATGTTTGGATGTTGGGGGAGATTTCTTCAAGAGGAATTGTTTGCAGTGCGAGGGGATGTCACTGGAGTGGTTTCTAATCATCTTGTCAGTCTTTATTAATCACAGAATCATTTGGGTTGGAAAAGCCTTCTGAGGTCTTTGAGTCCAACTCTTCCCAGCACTGCCAAGGCCACCACTGACACATGTCCCCAAGTGCCACATGCACATGGCTTTTAAATCTCTCCAGGGATGGGGACTCCACCACCTCCTTGGGCAGCAGTGCCAGGCCTTAACAACCCTTTCAGGGAAGAAATCTTTCTTAATATCCAATCTAAACATCTCCTGGAGCAACTTGAGGTTGTTCCCTCAGGGGGAGCAGATCCTGAACCCCCATGCCTGTCCCCTCCTGTCAGGGAGTTGTGCACAGCCACAAGGTCCCCCCTGAGCCTCCTTTTCTCCAGCTGAACCCCTTTCCCAGCTCCCTCAGCCTCTCCTGGTGCTCCAGACCCTTCCCCAGCTCTTCTGAGCAGCTTCCTAACCCCTCTGCCCCAAGCCTGTAGTGCTGCATGGGGTTGAAATAATGACAAAATTAATTATTCCTCTAGGAAAAGCATGATGTGAGTACATTTGCGTTTCACATTTTCCTAACAGAAAGAAACATCCAAATGCTGAAATTAAAACCAAACAAAAACCTAATAGGCCAGTTGTGAGTTCTGTATTATTTAACCCAGCTCCGCTCCATTCATCAGCTCCTAAAGAGTGATACAGAAATATCACCAATCAATGGAATCAATGCTGGTTCCATTTCTAGGAAATCAGTGTGAAAACATACAGGATAAGGAAATCCTTTGTGTCCCACAGTGAGAACACACAGGTAAATAGGGTGATGGAGATATAAACAAGAAGATCCTGCCAAACCACGGCGTCCAGGCGCCTGCATGAGTTTTGTGTGTCTCTTCCCAGGCTGGACGAGGATCCCACGCGCTTCCCCCGGGTGATTGCAGATGCCCAGTGCCGCCTGTCGGGCTGTGTGAGCCCCCTGGGGCAGGAGGACCTCGGCCTCAACTCGGTGCCCATCCAGCAGGAGATCCTGGTGCTGCGGCGGGAGCAGCGCGGCTGCGTCCCCTCTACCGCCTGGAGAAGCGGCTCGTCACCGTGGGCTGCACCTGCGTCACCCCTGTGGTCCAGCACCAGTCCTAGCAGCAGCCCTCAGGGCAGGCAGCACTGGGGACAGGGGGTGTTTCCCATAGAACCCACCCCAGTGAAATCCCACAGCCGCCCGCCGCGCATCCCGGGAATTCAACGCATCGTCGCCCTTCCAAATCTGAGCAAATCACCTCCTGAAAGTCATGGTTCTTGCTGTTCATTTAGGGGTTTTAGGATGGGAATCATTGGTGATGGAGGGGAGGAAGTGTTTTGTTTGTGGCCCCAAGCAGTGAGAGGGGAAAGCAGTGCTTTTAAAAAATTTATTTTTCATTGTGGTTTACATCAGTTTGGCGACTCAAATTAATTAGAGTTTCCGAAGTTGTCCTTGGCAGTAAATTGCCCTAATTGAATACATGCCCACCAGCACTGCCACAAAAAATTCCTCATCCTGCACCTTCTCCCTCCCTTCTTCATCTCTATCCCCTTTCCCTTCTCTTGCCATCCCTGCTCACTGGGATACTACTGGTGTCAGTCAGACATTGGTGCCACCAGGCCACCTGGTTGACTGGTTTTATGTCACTGCTGCAATTGATTTATTGCAAAACCTTTTGGGAGGTAATTGATTCCACTTGTTGAGTGCTAAAATGGTAAGATCTCTCTATTTCTATTTATGTCTCCTATTTATGGCTGTATTTATGGCTCTGTGCATGCTCAGAGTATAAAAAAAATTATTAAATTTAATCTGTATTTATTCAATAACTTATATGCTCAATAAAAATAGTATTTTATTTTAAAAAATGATTTTTCATGGTGGTTCAGAATGACAACAGACACAGAGAATGGGTTTGTTCTGCAGTAGCACTGAGATTTTGGCACAGATGGGGCATTTTCCTGTGCTGTGAGATGAGCAAGAGGCAGCAGAAGAGAACTTGCAGCCTAGAAAGATGAAGAGATGCAAAGAAGAGGCTGAAAGGAATGAAGGGAGGTTCTGCAGGCAGTGCTGGCAGTGGAATGAGGTTTTTTAGAACTCTGGGATGATCTCTAGAAATTGTGGGAAAAGAGATGGGAGATGTCCAAGGCTGCAGCCAGAATTTGGGATGGTTCATTAGAGCTGGGAAAGGTCTGTCCTGTCCTCTTCCAGGCAAGCTTTCATCCCTATAAACAACCTTCTCCTGCCCCAGCTGAATGGTTGTGTCTAGGCTTGCAATACAGGATGTGCAATACAGAAATGTGTATTCTGTCCCCATCTGTTAAACCAGCTGGGGCAGTGCCCCTGATCTCCATGGCACACATTATCTGCTCATGGGCCAGCTTTAAACCAGCTGGGGCAATCATCTTTATCTTTGCCACAGCCCATCCTCCCTCCAGGAGAGATCTCCTGTTCATGGCCATTGAGTCCCAGGGCATGGCTGATAAAATTCCATCATCCCATGGGAGATGCTCCAGCCAGGGGAGGAGCCAAGCCTTTCCTACCCAGAGAAAAACTGACATTTGGAACACCAGAGCAGCCTTTGCCACTGGATTCCAGAGGAAAACTGGACCTTTCCACATCATCCCTGCACCTTCAGAGGAAACTGCACCTTCTCCAGGAGCACTGATCCAGCTGAACCACATCTGCCACTGCAGGAGGATGCAGCCACCATGGAATGGGACTGTGCCAACACCCTGACTGACTGACGGGTGTCAGCTTGGATTCTGACTCTGGCAGTGCTTTGGGATTGTTCTTTGTAACACTGTATTTCTATTTTAATCTTCCTAGTAAAGAACTGTTATTCCTAATTCCCACATCTTTGCCTGAGAGCCCCTTAATTTCAAAATTACAATAATAATTTGGAGAGAGAGGATTTATATTCTTCATTTCAAAGAGAAGCTTCTGCCTTTATTGGCAGCCACCTGTCCTTCAAACCAGGACTGGTTGGCTGAGCAGGAATGCAGGGAGAGCTCAGATGGCTCCATCTCACTGCTCCTCAGCCAGGTAATTCACAGTGCTGGGACTGAAGTGGTGGGTGAGGATCCCTCACACCAAGGAAGCAGGAATTGTACCTGCAGGGCGTGGTTCCCTGCTGAGCTGAGTCTCCTGCCATAGGAAATGAGGAATTGCCCCTTCCCTTCCTGAGCTGCACAAGGAGCACAGCTCACTGTTCAGGAGTTGGACTGGATGATCCTTGTGTATCCCTGAGGATATTACATGACCCTATAAGTATCTACTATTTTATCAAATTACTGCCATCTTGCTTTTTTTGACATTGCTCCTCATTCACCCACAGCAGAGCCAGGCTCTCAAACCTCTGATTTTGTTTCTGCTGCAGGAGGTTTCAAGCCTGCATTTCCTTTTTCATTTAAATCGGGACAAACCCATGCAAGCACTCTAGTATTTCATTTTGACTGCACAGAAACCACTTTCAATCAGATCCACCTTGTGCAGATAGACCCTGGGTTTCCTCCCCAGGGTGGGCCAGGTGAGTTGTTGGGTCTAAATGACTCAAGGCCAGGTTGGATGGGGCTTTGTGCCACCTGGGATAGTGGAAAGTGTCCCTGCCTATGGCAGGGGGTGGAATGAGATGGGCTTTGAGCTCCCTTCCAACCCAAAGCATTCAATGATTCTGTGATGTCTCCTCTGCTGCTTTTTGTTGAGTTGGGTGTGTTCTGTGCCCTGTGGGTCACTGGAAGCCACCTCAACAACCTGTGGGTACCCTTCCCATCCAGTTACAAGCATCTGCACCTTTTGTGGCAGCAGCTGTTTCATTATGACCACTGAGCTCTTCATGTGGTGCAGAGCCAGCCCCAGGAGGCGCCTCCTGCCCTCCTCCTCTAACCACTGACCAGGAAATTGCAATCCTCTTCTTACTCCTGACCTACTTCTCTCCACAAACCTGCCTGCTGGGCCTGCCCTCACTTGTTTTGCAGGGAGAAAATTACCCTACATCTGTCCCCTCAGCCATAATTGACACTGGGTTCATGGCATCATCCTGTGCTGATGCTCCTGAACACCCACCAGCTAAGAGTGGTCCTAACTGGATGGATAATTAAGTAGCTAATTAGGAAAATATATAGATGGCTAATTAAGGAAGTCTCACCCATGGGTCATGGGGTTTTGCAGGCAGAGCTCTCAGCTGCAAACCACACACTACTCAGGGAGGCTTTGCTTGTATGTGGGGTTTGTTTCTTCCTAATGGCATCATTCTTAGAGTGCAGCAGCTTGTAAATACAAGCCTGGTAGTTTTTTGGGTGCTAGTTTTTGCTGCTAGCAATCTATTAATTTGGGGCTGGAACTAGATGATCTTTAAGGTCCCTTCCAACACAAACCAGCCTGTGATTCTATGAATCAGAGAACACAGCAAACAAATTTATGCTTCTTACAAACAGCACAGTCATATCAGCACTGAGAACAAGTGCAATTCACAAGCTTTGCTGAAAGCTTTGGTTGGTTTATTCCCTTTGCAACAGTGAACCAGACTGGGTGCTCAGCTGGGCATCTCTGGCTCTGAAATGGGGATTGGAGCAGCCCCCAGGGACTGGGTTGTTTTAGCAGGAGGAGAAGACACAGCTGGAGGTGTAGCAGCAGTGCCACAGCATCTTCTTGTAACCTGCTGGGCCAAGAGCCTCCAGTCACAGGTTGGTATCTGAACCTTTCCTATTCCTGTTCTCTTCTGATGTCCTCTCCCTAACCTCCTACCTGTGTTTTTTTGCTCACTGCTCCCCTTGGCTGCGTGTTCTGGCAGCTGATCCTGGGGCAGCAGCTCCATGGGATGCTGGATAGAGCATAGTGCAGAGCCCCCTGCACCACCATGGGCTGGGGGGCACAGCAGTGACACCAGCACAGCTGGATGCCTCCTGCCAGACCTGTGCTGTGACCAGAATGTGCTGACCAGAAAGTATCTCAGGCCTCTTTGGACCCCTGAGCACAGGCAGGTGCTCCTGGGACCACAGCAGCCTATTCCACAAAAATCACTGCTTTGGAAAGTGTTACAAAATTAAATATGTAAAGAATGCAAAGGATGCAAGCTAAAAGGTTGAAAAAACTCAACCATTATCTGTTTGGTAAGCCAGAGGGTTAATGGCTGGAAAGCCAACATGGTTTATTGGGAGTTTGACATTACAGGAAAATTTTTAAGGGGATGAGCAATATTCTGATCAATCCAGAAATTCTCTGGAAGAGCAATTTTCTGATCTGTCCTGTGGGTTGGTGCCAACATGATGGGTATAGATGATGGGATGAGTTTCTGTATCAGCTGCAGGTTCTGGAGATGGCCCAAGAAGACCAGACCAGAAACCTGCTCCTGTGTCACCATCACCTCCAAAACAGGAGACTTTCCTTGACCCTCCCTGTGAGGGTGATGAGGCAGTGGCAGAGAGAAGCTGTGACTGTCCCTGGATCCCTGGAAGTGTCCAAGGCCAGGCTGGATGGGGCTTTGAGCAACCTGGGACAGTGGAAGATGTCCCTGCCCATGGCAGGGGGTTGGAACTGGATGAGCTTTAAAGTCCCTTTCAACCCAAACTATTCTATAATTCTACAATCTCCTTTTGTCTCCATCTCCTTTTTCCTTTTTTGATATTTTTTTAACCTTGTGCTCAAGAAGAATGAGTGGGCTGATTCTGCATTTTCTACAGCACTGTTGCAAGGCAGTGACAAAAAAAAAAATCTCAAACCTGCTTAAAATGTCTGTGATTGTCTGGTACCAGCTGGCAGAGCCAGAGCTGTTGGTGGGGATGGGGTATGTGCTGGGGCTGCCTGTCAGGAGCTGAGAAGATATCAGGCTCAGCACCAGACACAAACTACACTTTCTGCCTTTGCTGCTCACAAAGAGGAGTTCCAGGAGCTGGACTTCAGTGGTCTTTGTGGGTCCCCTCCAACTCAGGATATTCTAGGATTAAAAACATTTTTTCATATTTTCTAATTATTCCCCATACTTCCAGGGCTAGATAGGGGCAGCAGGTTCAGGTGCTCAGGTCTTCCGAGAAATCCCTTCCTGCTTTCGGAGTAGCTTTTTTAAAATTTTATTTTTTTTTCTTCCTTCAGAAAAGTGGCTCAGATTTTCTACCTTTTTCAATAACTTAAAAAAAATATTAACAATATGTTTGATGCTCTTTGGGGTTCATAGACTGACAAAGTACTGTTTTCTGGGCACGCCTTTCTATGAGTGAGTAAAATCAGTACAAACCATCATGCTTCTGTTTTATCTCCATTCTTAGTAAGCACAATATGCTTGTGTAATGGTTGACGTTCCCAGTTCTGGTAAATGAATAGAGATGATTTATCTCCTCTCTAACTCACCTCATAATTTTTCAGAGTGGCTTTTTATTTCAGACTTCTGAAACTTGTGTTCTTGGCTTTGTTACAGCTGAATCTGCAGCATCTTTTACAAGCATGTGTTTTCTATACAGATTGCTTTGATAAGTGGCAATGATTAGCATGATTACCTGCAAAAATCCAGTCTTAAACTTCCCTTTCTGGTGAGTTTTACTCACAGGTTGCCAAGACACTGCTGCTCAGATTTTGCAAACTAACATGAAACTGAGATGGGGAGCAGTGCTGGAAACTTTTATTTTGGAGAGGGTTTTGCAGCAATTCTGCCCCCCTCCCTCCAATGACAATCATTGAAGAGCATCAAATTAGAAGAAATTTGCACTGAAACTCTTGAAAACAAAGAGGAACAATCTTTTCCTGTTAAACCTCAAACTGATAAGAACTGTGCATGAGTGGAAGAGGAGCTCTACTGTCTTTGGTCTCTCACTGTGATCATTATTGACTGTAGAAGAATAAGGACACTGATGAATGAGGTTACCCCTCTCCAGGGTGCATTGGTTTGGGATTATTCTGCACCTTTCCAAGTGAACACAGCAAGGAAAGAAATCAGTGAAGGAAAATCTCTTGGCTCATGGTGCCAGGAGTTAGGAGAGAACTTGCAGTAGGAAAGAAAACAGTCCTCTGGCCCTATAAATCCAGCTTATTAATTAATTTATTAAATGCTTCTGCAGGAGCACATGGAACACCCAAGCAGCCTGTAAGTGTGAGCATAGAGTTGTCCAAATAAATAAAAAAGTGATTCTGTCCTAAGGCTCTGATTTAGCTGGTCTGGTAAATGGTTCAACAAAAATCATGCTGGTAGGAGGGAGGCTGGTGTATCTCCACTGAGACCAGGCTGGATGGGGCTTGGAGCAATCTGGAGTGGTGGAAGGTGTGCCTGCCCAGGGCAGGGGGTTGGAACTAAATTACCTTTAGGGTGCTTCCAACCCAAACAATTCCATGATGATGACACTGATCTGTGAAGTCTGTCAGCAGAAAGCTGTTGGCTTTTCAGTGCTTCAGCTGTGTCATCTCTTTCTGACCTGGTTCTGCGTTTTTCCACCTCAGCATTTTCCAGTCCCCACTACACAAGTGCCAGCTCCAGCTAGTGGCACATGACTTCCAGGGAAGAAAGGTTTGGACTTTCTTTTATTTTAACTGTAGAAGTTGCTTGGGCTATTTGCAGACAATTTGACAAAATGCCTTATAGGAGTGGTAGGACATTAAAAATTATCTAAATGACAAGGAAGTTAGTTCTGGTTCAATCTTCCTGGACTGATATTTAGATAAATCTTTGAAAACCTTGAAAGATGAGTGTTTCTTGATGTTTTTTATTTGAGTTTTTTTTTTTTTTTTTTGGGGGGGTTGTATTTTTTGAAGTCAGCTCATGCTTAATACTCATGGGACAGTCAGCTGAGTTAAACTTCAAGACCTGCAGGAGACCTTAAGGAAGAATAACTGGAGATAAGGTCAGAAACTAGCTAAGTTAGGATCATACACACTCCTAGATTCTATGCTTAGGCAAAGCTATATCAATGTTTGAAGGTAGCTAAAGGTATGGACAGGAGTTCATTGCAGTGATTGCAGGTCCAGCCTGAGTGAATCAATATTTCCTTGGTGCAGTGTTTATCTGCCAGGTCAGGGAATGGTGTGGCTGTGCTGTGGGTTTTACAGGCTGACCCACCTGCAGTAGGTTAAGGAGGGTTTGGGCTCACTGGAAACAGCTGGAGGGAATAATCCCAGTAGGAAAGTTTGGGATGATCCCAGCTGGATCTGGAGAAGGTGCTTTCACCTGAGAGGATCTTCCCCTTCATCAGAGACTCTCAGCCCTGTGATTTACCAAAATATGAGTACTGGTCTAACACGAATACTCAACTGTGACAGACAAAAGACTCTCTAACAGTTTAAAGTTAGAAAGTGAATGTTTATTCAGTGCTGGGCAGCAGCGTGAGGTAATCCTCTGATACACACTGCAAAATCACAGGTGGTCACAAAGTGTATTTATTGACAAAGGATTCAAACAAATACATATTCATAATAACAGCCCCTCCCATCCCCCACTTCCTATGGTAATTAGCTTGAATAGCCACTAAGCACTGATTGACTTCTTAAATTAAGTCTGGGGTCGTTTTCATGGGGAGGGGTCTTAAAAGGGGGAACTAAGGTGAGTCTTCCTCATCCTAAACTCTTGACCTTTTCTATCAATGACAATACAAATGATTTCTGGGGATAGTCCAATTTTTCAAAGCATGGGTTTCTGGTTGCATTGTCTGTGTTTCTTTGGGTCTGCTCACTAGTTTCATCTTTTCCCATTGTAAGCACAGCTGAGCAAACATAAAATGACACACAATCAATTATTTAAGTTTCAGATAACTATTCCCTTCTAACTTTTAATTATTTCCAGCAAGGTAACTAAAATCCTAATTTTCTAAGATTAGTGTTTGACCTGAGCTCTGTGTCTCCACTAGCTCTGTATTTGCTGTTTCCTTTGCCAGTGCCTCAGCAGGGCCACACCTCCCAAGGCAGCAGCAAACAGCTCATCCACATCTTCACCAGCCAGCCTTGCCCTCTGAAACATGGAGCAGGTTCACTGGAGCACTTTTAACCCGAGTGTGCTTTAAATAAACCCACCTGCTGTGCCAGACACCCACCCACACAGCCCCATCCAACCGCAGCTGCAGGGCTGGGTCAGGGTGCTCCACATTCGAGCTGCTGAAAACGCACTGGAAGGACAAGAACACAGAGAAAATCACGATTGCAATCAGCCAGATGAGGTTAATTGCTCCAGTCACCCACCTGACTCTCGTGAGCTTTCCCAGTGTAGTACCCAGGCAGTGTCTCTGCTCCACAGAAAATGGGCTGAAATGGGTTGGGCTGAGATTCACAGATAATGTTGGAGTGAAATTAAAGCTCAGTAGTGGAAATGCACTTCCTGTTTTAGGAGAGGGAATTTCTTTACCCCCAAAGAAATATTCAAAATGTCGTGTTGAACCCATCTTTACAAATCCTGTTCCAATCAGATTATTAGGTGGATAACTGGGTAATTAGCCAGTAGAATTATTTTCCTTGTCCATCTTTAATGTGAATCTCTTTGATACCACTTTATAAATAATTTTATTCCAGGTGTCTTAGCTTCTCTATTGGTAAAATGGTGTTTCTCTCATTTTTTTTCCCCATGGGCTTTACATTCTACTGCTGCAGAAGTAGATGTTATCAAGAGAATTTGAGGCTTTAGCATCACATAAATCTCTTTCATGGTCATGATTGAGTGATTTCTTGCCTTCTCAGGAACACTTCCTTAGAAAGAAAGGAGAATACCAAAGAATTTTTCACTGACTTTTTTATTACACAAAGATAAATAAACATTACTTAAAAAAAAATATATATATTAGGATAATACATTATTACCATTTTTTCCACCAGCATAAATAGATTTACATAAATAAACATTTCAAAATGTAAACCAAGGGTGGGTAAAATTCCCATAACTTTTCAGCCTGACACATGAAGGTGACTGGATTCTGAATTCGTGGAGTACAAGATTTTGGGGGCAAAGATCATTTTTTAACCAAACAGCCTAATTTTCAGTACCTTCTGATGTACCCTAGACAATTTTTAAGGCTCAATTCAGCTTTTTGGAAGCTGGATCAGGCCCCTTCCACACAAGGAAGTTCTCTTGCACCTCCATCTCCCGTCAGGCTTGGTGCTGCACCAAGGGGGTGACGCAGGTGCAGCCCACGGTGACAATTTTCTTCTCCAGCCTGAAGGACTGCTGGCAGCCCCTCTGCTCCCTGCGCAGGACCAGCATCTCCTGCTGGATGGGGACAGAGTTGAGGCCGTGGTCCAGCTGTCCCTGCGGGGTCACGCACAGGGAGTGGCGGCACTCGGCGTGCGCGATCAGCCGCGGGAAGCGGTCGTGGTCCTCGTCAATCCTGGGGGAGGGAGCACAGGGAATGTCTTGGGTTAAATACAGGATGTGACCAGAAATGTGTGTTCTGTCCCCATCTGTTAAGGGGCAGTGCCCCTGATCTCCATGGCACACATTATCTGCTCATGGGCCAGCTTTAAACCAGCTGGGGCAATCATCTTTATCTTTGCCACAGCCCATCCTCCCTCCAGGAGAGATCTCCTGTTCATGGCCATTGAGTCCCAGGGCATGGCTGATAAAATTCCATCATCCCATGGGAGATGCTCCAGCCAGGGCAGGAGCCAAGCCTTTCCTACCCAGAGAAAAACTGACATTTGGAACACCAGAGCAGCCTTTGCCACTGCATTCCAGAGGAAAACTGGACCTTTCCACATCATCCCTGCACCTTCAGAGGAAACTGCACCTTCTCCAGGAGCACTGCTCCAGCTGAACCACATCTGCCACTGCAGGAGGATGCAGCCACCATTGAATGGGACTGTGCCAACACCCTGACTGACTGACTGGGGGTCAGCTTGGATTCTGACTCTGGCAGTGTTTTGGGATTGTTCTTTGTAATCCTGCATTTCTATTTTATTTTCCTAGTAAAGAACTGTTATTCCTAATTCTCATATCTTTGCCTGAGAGCCCATTAATTTCAAAATCATAATAATAATTTAGAGTAAGGGGGTTTACATTCTCTATTTCAAAGAGAAGTTTCTGCCTTTATTGGCAGATAACTATCCTTCAAACCAGGACAGAATGTGTCAACCCAAAGCTGTGATAGTCTCAGTGTGCATGGGCTCCCTGTTCAGGAGTCTGTGCATCCTGGGGTGTATTGCCTATGGAGGGGCAGTAGATGCTCCAAAACCACAGGTAAGCAACTAAATACTGGATATTTTAAAATGTATGGATGCATGCAGCTGCCTTTGAAAAGGACTTGCTTCAAGCAGGCACTGACTTTGAAAGGCTGATCAGAAATTATTTGAGCTTTCCAACAAACAGACCCCAAAACCTTCAGTTCTTCTCCAACATGTGAAATGTTGGTGTTGAATTTGGAGCAATATTAACCCTCTGAGGTATTTTTTAATGATTAACCTTAAGAATACTTTAAAGATAAAGCTTGCCCCAGTATATGAATTAATTAATTAAATTACAAAAGTAGTTTTCTTTGCCTTCTGTGTATTGCTTAGGCCATGTGGGTTTTTGTGCTGCTTTCTGTACTGGTTTTCTTTCAAAGAGGATTATAGGGATGTTTAGAAATGATCATATTTCCAAAATATCTCAACTTTGAAGCACTGAACATAGAGAAGAAATAATTTTTCTTGGCCAGGGCATCCAGTGTTTTTCCAGGCCATAGGGACAGGGATCATACCTGTAATCCCACGGAGACAGAGAGCGGCTGCTGACATTCAGACTGCCTTTGGTGTCCTGGTTCGTGCTGCTGATGCTGAGGTTGACTCTCACAGTTTGGGGAATTTTGAGTCCTTTTGGGTCGGGCATCCAGCAGATGCTTGCTTGAGGAGATTCCCTGTCTTGAGCCCAGGTTTGATCGCCTTTCCCTGGGCAGGACTGCTGGCTGACAGCACAGCCAGCAGCACGAGGAGCAGGGGTCTGAGCTGGAGAGAATTGGTACATTTAGGACACATGATAGGTGTGAAATTCATCCACAGTCAGCCTAACTGGAGGTTAAAGCCCCTAGTGCAGGTTGGAGTAATTATGGAAAAATGTGCAGTATGTTACATCCATTTTTATTCTCATTAACTGATTCTCACAGTGCTGACAGTTATATATATGCCCAGTTGTAATCTGGTTGTAATGTTAAATTATAGAAAAGAGTATAATAGAAAGATAGCAGAAAGGGTATAACAAAAACAAAGACACTCTAAGGTTGACTTTTCAATGTATTTCTTGCCTCAGAAAATGCTGTGGGAGTCCACGTCACTAATGTAGAGTCTCATTGCTGCCTCCTGAGCATTCTAAAATGTTTTCTAAAAACATTTTAGGTGTTTTTTAAATTATCAATTATTTAAACAAGCATTTTAAAGATGGGTGCAGATCCCTATTCCATCTATTAGAAATTAAATAAGTCTCTGTCAAACTGGAGGAGAATAAACTCAGAATTAAAGTTCTTACCAGAGAAACGCCAAAAGTTGGAGACATCTTCCTTCCTTCTCTTACTGCTTCTGATGCTTGTGCTGGGCTCTGCTGAGCTGAAGGTGTCTGGGCACATCTGATGCTGGACCTTTTATAAGGGTTTCTGGGCTGAGCTAAATAATTTGGAGTAGGTGTTTTTTTCCCCCCAACCTTAACTGTGGTTTCTGACCATAACCTAAATTAAGAAGTGTATGTCTATAGGTTCCATTAACACAGGTGGAATACAAGATATGTCTTAGATGTGGATGATGTCATTCCTTGAGCCATGTCACTCAAATGGTGACAAAGCCACAAATGTTGCAAATTTGTGGGTGCAAATTATTCAGCTGTAAATTGGGATGTCGTAGGTACCAAACCCAAATGTCGCTGGCACAGGTTTGGATCTGTTCACTCCTTGGTTGGTCTGATGTCTTTTCACCCTAGATTGGGCAGATGTTGGACAGCTGGCCACCCTCAAATTTCTCCCATATTCTTCCCATGGGCTGTAATTTATCTTGATGTCTGAGGAGCAATGTCCCTGCTCAAGCTCAATTCTTCTCTGAATTAAGCTACTTTTATTCATGGTTAAACCTGAGGTGTGATATCTCAGTGTTGATCAGAATGCTTGGTGATATTAGTGAGTTCCCAAAAGTCAGCCACTCTCCACATAGGAAAAAAAATGAGGGAACTTTGTTTCGAGCTGGCCACCTTTTAATTTTATATTTATTTTCCTTCTCTCGTGCTTTGAGGCAGTGTTTTGTTCCTAAGGAAAGGCATTTGGGAAGTGGGATGGATGTAGCTTAACTTCCAGTTCCTAAGTCAGGGAGAGGACAGAGGGGTTCCAAAGAAACTTTGTGATGGCTGAGAGATGCAAAATTACACAATACAGGTTACCCAGAGAAGCTGTGGCTGCCCCTGGATCCCTGGAAGTGTCCAGGGCCAGGCTGGATGGTGCTTGGGGCAACCTGGGACAGTGGAAGGTGTCCCTGCCTGTGACAGGGAATGGAACTGGATTATATTCAAGGTCCCATCCAACGCAAACCGTTCTATGATTCTGGGATTCTATAACATCATATTTCTGATTTTTTTTTTTTTTTTTTTTTTTAGGAAATGCTCCCATCATTTTGCTCTGACAGTGGGTTATGAGTAGATGTGCCCCATAAAGTGACACTCAGTGTCACAGCCGGAGCTGCTGAGCAAAGCCTTTCCCAGGTCTAATTTTAGTGAGTTTTCTTAATAAAAATGACATGGAGAAGGTACAGATTTTTTATATTTGCTTAATATTTATACCTCAGTCCAAATTTTACTCACCTTGTGCCATCCAAAGGAGGATGCAAATAAGGGTAGAATTTAGTTTGCAGGTTCTGGGATACCCGTGACCTACATCCGCTTGTTTAAAAGATGCTGATGTTTCAGAAATCAAATCAATATATTTCGGTTTCCCTCTTCAAGTTAGAGGTGCACAGGTTAAAGGAAACAGTCTCCTCAGAAGGGGTTTTCTCTAATGCCATTTACTGAAATATCTTTCAAAGTGGGTCAGTTAAATTGCCAATTTTAGAAGCAAAATACGTTTGCGAAAGCCTACGAGGCAGCGGAAGGTCAGGTTCAACCAGCCTGACCCTAAACTGTCTACCTTAAATGCGTCAGTGGTTTGGGTTACCTAGGCAGTTGAAAGGTGAATAGTTTAACATTTGAACCATGATGCACCAAAACATTACAATGGCAAAAATAAAAATAAATTTCCATGGTTTATATCAAGGCGCGAACGCGTTTGTTGGCGGTTGCCGTAGGCAAGATGTGAAGGTCTGAGGAGAAAATGTGACGCTTGAAATTTCTGATTTCAAGATTTTTCCAAGTTCTGTATAATTGTTTTGTAATTCTTAATGCTCTGAAGTGGAAAAAAAATTTTCTCCATGAGATTGGAAGTTACCCCATAGGATTTGTCTTATTCTGACACGTAGCTTTCTCTTAGCTAGAGATCTGGAAACTGGGACACTATAAAAGGCTTACTGAAACAAGCAAAAAAAAGCCTTTTGAAGTGAAACCTACCCCTTCTCTTGGCTGTGGTGACAGCTTTCTTAAGAGTAAGTTGCTATTTAAGTACTTTACCTGGCTGAGATTCTTCAGGCATCTGAGTGTGTTGGCATTAAATATGAACTTTCCATAAATTAAAAGAGACCTTTATACACTTAAAAAAAAATGCCATCAGTTAAGTTTATGATAAAAAAAAATAAATAAATAAATAAATAAAAGATTATTTTTATTTACAAGTAAGACCACATTTATTTATTTATTTATTTATTTATTTATTTCTGGAGAGAATGTATTTTCTTCCTTTTGAGTACTTATTATAAATCCCTATAAATACAGCAGCACTCTCTCTCTAAATACAAGTATTGCATGACCCACTCTGCACTATGGAGGTAATTTTTAGGATTAGACTAAGCCTGGGTTCAGTGGTGATCTGTGAGAAACTCAGAATTCCATGGAGCAAGGCTCTGAGCACTCTGATTAAACACTGATGTTTAATTTTATTTTAATTTAATTAAATCGTGCTGAGACTGGATGGTTGGGTCAGACACATTCAGAGATCCCTTCAAACTGGTGAAATCCAGAGAAAGGCCAGGAAAATGCTCTGGAGGGAGCTGGGAGAGCTGGGGGTGCTCAGCCCCATGCTGGGTCTTGCTGAGCTGGAGTTCACTTTCCCACAGCAGCTCTTCCACTGCATTGGGAGCTGGAAAGGTGTTGGGAACACCCCAGAGTTTTGGCTGCTGCTGGGCAGGGCTGGCTCAGCATCAGCTCTGTCCCTCCATTTCCCTCATCCAGGAGCTAGCAATGGCCAAGATCCTGGGAGGGGACACAACCAGGACAGCTGCCCCAAATGATCCAAAGGCATACTCCATACCATAGGATGTCAGCTCAGATAAAAGCTAAGAAAAGGAGGAAGAGGGGGCATTTGTTGTTTACAGTGTTTGCCCTCCAGAGCAGCTCTCTGTGTGCTGGAGCCCTGACTCCCAGGAAGCAGCCAGACATCACTCACTGATGAGAAGTAGAGAATAAAATTCTTTTTTCCTCTTTGCTTTTGCACACACTTTTCTTTTGTTATTGTACACCACCTAATCTCAACTCAGAAGTTGTTTCCCATCTTATTTTCTCTCCCTTGTCCATCTGGGAAGGGGCAGTGATAGGGTGGCTTGGAGAGCACTTGGTGTCCAGCCAAGATCCTTCCACCACAACCTTGGAGAAGAGAAGGCTCTGGAGAGAGTCCAGAGCCCATTCCAGAGCCTAAAGGGGCTCCAGGAGAGCTGAAGAGGAACTGGGGACAAGGGATGGAGGGACAGGACACAGGGAATGGCTCCACTGGCAGGGCTGGATGGGATATTGGGCAGGAATTGTTGCCTGTGAGGGTGGGGAGGCCCTGGCACAGGGTGCCCAGAGAAGCTGTGGCTGCCCCTGGATCCCTGGAAGTGTCCAAGGCCAGGCTGGATGGGGCTTGGAGCAACCTGGGATAGTGGAAGGTGTCCCTGCCCATGGCAGGGGTAGAATGAGGTGATCTTTGAAGGACTTTTCCAACCCAAACCCTTCTGTGACTCTGTGATTAGTGGGAACACGACAGATGGGGTCAGAGCAATGAGATTTTGGAGGACAGAAAAGTTATGGCTAATGAGAGGTTGATACTCTGATTGCTCTTCACATTACCTGTGAAAGCCACCCTGTGCTGAGCAGTGGGAAGATTGTATAAATACAATATACAGGAGTGACATGTGCAACTACAGGCAAACTGTTTTCCCTTTAATCACTTAAGGAATTGCTAAAAGCTCTTCCATGATAGTAGCTGAATTTACTCTCTCTCTTTTCTTTATATTTTCTTTTTTTTTTTTAATTTCTTTTATTGCAAAGACTGAAATGCTAAAATGAAACGTGCTTACTCTTCCACCACAAGGAAATCCTCTTCCTTCTTCCTACACCTACAGCTCCAAAAATCCTGTAAAAACCTTCATGCCATCCCTTCAGAGACACCCCCAGTGCCCTCAGCTCTGCTGCCCCCGTGGTTCCCTTGTCACAGCTGCAGTGAGGGATATCAGATATCACAGAGCTTCTGTGGTGCACAGCATCTGGTGGCTGATAAGCAGCTTGTATGAGAAACACAGAAGGCACAGTACCCAAATGTCTCATCATCCCAGCCTGAAGTTGGTTTGCAAAGCATTCAAGCAGGGCTTTACCATATAAAGTTGCACTAGGCAAAGTTAATCAGGTGAATGCTAATCAGAATATTATTCAGGATGATTGCTTGTTTTATTTTCTTTCTTTGTTTGCAGCAAAGGGAAGATTGGCAGAGGCTTTCTGCATGTTTGCAGGAGTACTTTGTTCCTTCAGGGGAGAATAAATGAGGTTTTAAACTGGATTAAATGGTCTCATACCCTGAGATAGTCTGGATATAGCTGGTGGAAGAGCAGATAAATGGTGGTGGGTAAGAGGAGGGTCTTGGTCCTCTCAGGAAATAATTATGAAGAGAGAGAGGAGAACAGTGTTGCTCTTAGGGTGCTCAGTAATCACCAGAGATCCTCCTTGATAATGATGCCAAAAGTATTTTGTGTGGTCAGTGTCTGCTTTTGAAAGACTGAAATAGTGAAGTAGATTATATCAAGTTTACAGAAGTCTTCCATTTTGAATCTTTTCAATGTAAAATACAGGCATTTCTATTTATTTCATATGAGGAAAACTGGCTTCTGGGATGAATGCAGTGCTTCCTGAAAACTGACAGGTGTGGCAATTAATGCCCAATAAAACTGCACTTTATTTCACACCCATAAACACTCTGCAGAATGTTCTGAAGGTGGATTTTGATTTGCACCCTTGTTTTTATTTACTGTGAGCAGGGGCTTTGCTCAGTGCAGAATTGCTGAAGGTTGTTTTCAAAGTGGCTTGGACTTTCCGTCTCAAGTAAACAGGAATTGGATCAATTTTTGTACTTTCTGAAGACAGAGGAACTTGGTCATTTCTAAGAATTATTTCTTTCTTGAATTTAGTAATTTTTGACCCTGGTTATCTCATAATTGTTTGGCTAGTAAAATTCAGTGGAAGAGTGTGTTTTTTTCAGTTAATCAGTGTAAAAAATCACATTACCAGAGATGAAGGCAGATTAGAGAAGGTGATAGACAATCACTGAGTGTGACACATGAAAATGCTGCTGCCTACACTCCCCACCATTCCTGCTGGGACTAAATCCTATGGATGCTCTTGTCTTACAGAACTTATAAGACAGAGGAAGGAGTGAGACTGTCCTGCTGTGCTCATTCCATGGCAGAGAAAGCTGAACCATGGTAATTTCAACATTCTGTACTATTTCTTGCTTTCCAAAACATTCTTGGTTTTATGAACCAAAATGGTTCACAAATTCGCCAGAAAACAAAACTTTTTTTTTTTTTTTTTTTTTTTTTTTTTTTTTAAATAAGATAATTGAACAGGGAAAGAAACTGGAATTTTGGTCCTTATTGATGCAAGGGGGTCCATTCCAGATCATCATCCAACATAATTATGAGCTTTGAGTATTCAAAAGACCTTTCCTTGTAATAGCTGTTGGTATTTTCTATTATTTCTCATTTATGGCAGTGTAAGAAATCTCTGGCTGGAATATCTGGGTTCAATAATTGCTGAAATGCAGGAGGAACAGAAGATGGGGAGGATATCCTTTACCAAGATACCCTAATGCAAAGGATGCTTACCAAGAGAGAGCATCACACCAAGAAGCAAAATTTTAATTTCTGTCTTGTTTTGCACATTTTATTTTCCTCATTCTATTGAGCAAATAGACACAGGTGCTTTTTCCCCACTCATATTTTTTACAAGATTACTCTGGGGTACTTGGCAGCACAGTTGGCTGAAATCTCTTTAGAGGGGCTATTTCCACTTATGTCCTGGTTCTCCAGGGTTTTCTTTTTATTTTGGGGCTTGCTCTGCCCACTGTTGGGAGGCTCTGGGGATCCACAGCCCAGGTGTGTGCTCTGCAGGTGTCCTTTGCATTGATGTGGTGCTGAGCAAACCCAGGTGGTGTGGAGGGGACGTGCAGTGAGATATGAGGTGTTAAAAATCCCCTTTTGACTCATTCCCAGGTAAAACTGAGAGCAGTTTACATCAAATGCTCAGAAACCCCTGGGGATTTAGGACTGAAATGATGGTTAAGATCCATGGGTTGTCAGGAATGACACAGTCCTTGCCCAGGATGAATTAATTGTGTATCTGGAGTGAAAGGGAACCCAGGGGATAGAATCATGGAATGGTTTGGGTTGGAAGGGACCTTAAAGCCCATCTCATTCTAACCCCTGCCATGGGCAGGAACACCTCCCACTATCCCAGATTCCCCAAGCCCTGTTCACCCTGTCCTTGGACACTGCCAGGGATCCAGGGGCAGCCACAGCTTCTCTGGGCACCCTGTGCCAGGTCCTCACCACCCTTGGAACAATTAGTCTTTTGACCTGAATTTGCTAAACCTTCTAGACTCAGGAGTCTTCTGTGTGTCTGGGTTTTCCAATCAATATAGCTGAAAAAAATGAAGTTGTGCTCCATTGCATGTGGGAAGTTGTGCACTTTCTGTCCTTAACAGAGATCCAAAATGCTTTGGAACAGATTAATGCCACTCCTCATTCTGCTGCATCCATGCTCTTCTCTCTCCATCCATCCAGCAAAACAGTGCCATGGATGATACACATAAAAAACGTGTTTTGATATACAATTGTTCATTTATTTATTAACAACTCTGAATTTTTTTTTTGTGGGGTGAAAATGGGAAACAACCAGCTGAGCCAAATGTCTGAAATTAGACATCTGAATTCATTGCCTGGCTCAGAGAACAGGTCAGAAAAGCCATTTTCAAGTTGTTTGGCTGTTTTTCTTCATTAGCTGCAGTGTGGTATGGGTGGGGAGATTCAGAAGATACCTCTCACAGAGGTGTGTGATCTGGTGTGTGTATTGTGGATGAGTGAATATGGATTAACTGATGTCAAAAACCTTTGCCATGCAGATTGTGGTTATTTATAGCTCCTTTTTGCATTAAATAAGTAAGAAAGACACTTGGACACAGAGAGTTTGCAAAAATATGTTTCCCATGTTCTTTATGATTTTTTTTTTAATAATTTAATCACAGATTGCTTGGACTGGCAGTGCTCAGCAAGAGGTGGGGTGTGCATGCAAATTTGATAGGGAAAGGAAATAAAGATGGTTGTGGCTCTGCAGATCCACATTGACTTAGAAATCTGCTGAATGTTTCAGAGCCAACAACTTTGTATGTGATATTTTGAGCCTCTGATAATCATGGAATGTTTTTTGGGTTGGAAGGAACCTTAAAGCTCACCTCGTTCCAACCCTCCCGCTGTGGGCAGGGACACCTTCCACTAAACCAGGTTACTCCAACCCCACCCAACCTGGCCTGGAACACTCCCAGGGATGAAGGAAATGCTGGAGGAGCTCTGCTTGCAGTGATGAAAACCAAAAGCCCAAAAATCCCAAACCTGTCCAGGTGCCTCATTCCCAGGCACCTCCGGAGACGTTCGGAGCGGTGGCAGATCCATCGGGGGGGAAGGGCTGGTGGGGCTGAGCTGGGGCAGAGGGAGGCAAACCTCCCTGCCTTGGTGTTTTCCACACTGCTTTAGCTGGTTGAAGGGGACCAAACCTCCGAGGAAGACGGGCTTGGTTCCGTTTGACCAGCCAGAGCAGAGCATAGCTCCGGAGCGCAGCGCGCTGGGCTCCCCTGCTCCCGACCTGGGGGAGAGAGGCTGCTGAGGATGGTGCAGGAGGCAACCTTCCCCCATTAATTACAGCTGCACTGATTGCAGAGCTGGGAACAGCCTGGACTGCCCAGTGACACTGGGTGATATAAAAGTGTGGGCTAGCTGGCCACAAGCTGGGGTTAGAGACACAGGGTTGGCTGGAGTTTGGGGAGGAGCATGCTTTAGTTTGGGATGGGGTGTGCTAGGGTTTGGGATGGAGTGGGGTGGGGTGTGCTGGAGTTTGGGGTGGAGTGTGCTGGAGTTTGGGATGGAGTGTGCTGGGGTTTGGGATGGAGTGTGCTGGGGTTTGGGATGGGGTTTGCTGGAGTTTGGGATGGAGTGTGCTGGAGTTTGGGATGGAGTGTGTTGGGGTTTGGGATGGGGTGTGCTGGAGTTTGGGATGGGGTTTGCTGGAGTTTGGGATGGGGTTTGCTGGAGTTTGGGATGGAGTGTGCTGGAGTTTGGGATGGAGTGTGCTGGAGTTTGGGATGGGGTGTGCTGGAGTTTGGGATGGAGTGTGCTGGAGTTTGGGGTGGGGTGGGCTGGAGTTTGGGATGGGGTGTGCTGGGGTTTGGGATGGAGTGTGCTGGAGTTTGGGATGGAGTGTGTTGGGGTTTGGGATGGAGTGTGCTGGAATTTGGGATGGAGTGTGCTGGAGTTTGGGATGGAGTGTGCTGGGGTTTGGGATGGAGTGTGCTGGGGTTAGGGATGGAGTGTGTTGGGGTTTGGGATGGAGTGTGCTGGAGTTTGGGATGGAGTGTGCTGGAGTTTGGGGTGGGGTGGGCTGGAGTTTGGGATGGAGTGTGCTGGGGTTAGGGATGGAGTGTGCTGGAGTTTGGGGTGGAGCATGCTGGAGTTTGGGATGGGGTGTGCTGGAGTTTGGGATGGAGTGTGCTGGAATTTGGGATGGAGTGTGCTGGAGTTTGGGGTGGAGCATGCTGGAGTTTGGGATGGGGTGTGCTGGAGTTTGGGATGGAGTGTGCTGGGGTTAGGGATGGAGTGTGCTGGGGTTTGGGATGGAGTGTGCTGGGGTTTGGGGAGGAGCATGCTGGAGTTTGGGGTGGAGTGTGCTGGGGTTAGGGATGGGGTGTGCTGGGGTTTGGGATGGAGTGTGCTGGGGTTTGGGATGGAGTGTGCTGGGGTTTGGGATGGAGTGTGCTGGAGTTTGGGATGGAGTGTGCTGGGGTTTGGGATGGAGTGTGCTGGAATTTGGGATGTAGTGTGCTGGGGTTTGGGATGGAGTGTGCTGGAGTTTGGGATGGAGTGTGCTGGCTGTGCTGATGAAGGGACATGTGGTTGTGCATGTGACAGACAAGGTTCGATGCTGTGTGAGAGACAGACAGGGTTAAGTGGCCAGGTAAGGGACAGGTTGGGTTAGCTGGTCATGCAGAAGGAAGAAGGGAACTTGCAGACAGGAGAGAAGGAGTCAGTGCTGGTGGAGCAGCTAATGAGGAAAGGAAAGCTGCCTGAAAGAAACCCACTGAAAGAAGGTGAGACAGGGGACATGGGGACTGACCTCTGCTGAGAGGGAGAGGAAGGGGGTGCAGCACTTATGGCAGCACCCTAGGAGACCTCAGCATTCTCCATAGAATCATGGAATGGTTTGTGCTGGGAGGGACCTTAAAGATGATCTTGTTCCAGCTCCCCTGCATGAGACACCTTCATCCACCTCTTTCCTTCTTGCTTCTTCCTCTTTTCCTATTTTCCCTCCCTTTCTTTTTCTTCTTTTTATTATTTTTTAAAATTATTTTTTAAATAGTGAAAAAAAAGGGGGAAAGTGGGAGGAAGGGCCCCTCCTTTGTGCATTTAGGGGAAGTCACCTGCCAGTTGTCAGTCACCACTTTTCAGAGCCACCCTGAGCCCTCCAGCTGTACCTGGAGGCTCAGCAAGGAGACAGCTGCCAGAGACCACGAGCAGCAGGGCATGGGCAGCTTCCAAACAGGACAAAAGCAACATTTTTCCAGCCCTGTGCACAGGCCCCTTTCCATGTGCATGTGGTTTCTCAGGGACTTAGAGCTGTTGAATCATTAAGGTCAGGAAAGGCCTCTAAGATTTTCTAGTCCAAGTGACTTGATTCATTTTTCTCTGAAAACATTTGATTAGGAGGGGATTTTCCCTCTTTCCCCCTTTTTTTTTTTTTTTTTTTAATTTTTATTTAATTCCCTTTTGTCTTCTCACTGCTCAGTGTTGGGAGAAATATTAATTTGAGCAACCTCTGCACTCCTGTGCTTGCTTTGTACTTTCTATTTGTTCATTGGGGTATTCATTACCAAGGGAAGCATCAGCAACCTAAATTTGATATTCCCTATGGAAACATCCACCTTACTGACAAAGAAACAATTCCTGCAAGCTTCCAGTTACAAAATTCACTTCACACTCTGCCCCATCAGCACTAGAATGTTGCAAACATGACAAAATTTAGGGAGAATTAGAGTTTTTTACCTTCTGTAACCAGAAGAAGGAGGGAAGAACAGAGTTAAAAGCCTTGACCCCCCCAGACAGGCTGTAAGTTTCCCCAAACCTTAGCCCTGTGTTTAGGTTATTTCTTCTCCTGTGTCCCTGCCAGTGTATGTTGCCTGTAACCCAATCCTGGCCCGTGCTGTGCAGGAAGAGTCCCTGCTGATCCCAGCTCTGGCACAACAGGCTGGGAACAGCTGCAGAAAGTACATAAGGGATGGGATTCCTCTGCAGGGTGAAACCCCAAATTTATGCAGTCAGTCAAGGTTGGGACAGGCTCAGCTGGCCAGCCAGAGGTTTGGCTTCATGTGCCAGCATCTGGCAGCAGCCAAGGAGCCACAGGCAGTGAGGGACAGCCACGTGTGATGTGCAGGGGGGGCACAGCACAGAGCTGAAGAAAGACACTGGGAGCCATTCTCAGGCTGTCTTCGAGGGCACTGGGACATCCTTTTTGGCAGCTGAATAAAGTCCACTGTGCCACAGACTGCAACAGGTTTTCATCACCACAGAGATGGAGAGACCACCAGGTACAGAAAGGAAGTGTTGGGTTTGAGACATGGACAGAGGGTTGGTCAGCAAAGTCAGGGAGGGAATTCACACCCTGCCAAGATTCACACCCCTGCCTGCTCATTCCACTGGGTGCCTTGTCTTAGTTTTTATGAATAGAACCATGGAATGGTTTGGGTTAGAAGGGGGACATTAAGGACCATTCAATTCCAACCCCCTGCCATGGCAGGGACACCTTCCACTACCCCAGGGTGCTCCAAGCCCCATCCAGCCTGGCCTTGGACACTTGCAGGGATCCAGGGGCAGCCACAGCTTCTCTGGGCACCCTGTGCCAGGGTTTCACCACCCTGACAGGGAACAATTCCTTCCCAATATCCCATCCAGCCCTGCCAGTGGCAAGCCATTCCCTGTGACCTGTCCCTCCATCCCTTGTCCCCAGTCCCTCTTCAGCTCTCCTGGAGCCCCTTTAGGCTCTGCAAGGGGCTCTGAGCTCTCCCTGGATCCTTCTCTGCTCCAGATGAGCACCCCAGCTCTCCCAGCCTGGCTCCAGCCCTTGGAACATCTCTGTGATCTCCTCTGGACTCTCTCCAGCAGCTCCAAGTCTTCCTGATGCTGGGCCCCAGGGCTGGAGCAGCTCTGCAGGTGAGGTCTCACCTGAGCAGGGCAGAGGGGCAGGATCCCCTCCCTTGGCCTGCTGGCCATTCTTCCTTAGATTCAGCTCAGAAAGAAAAAAAAAAAAAAAAAAAAAGATAATTTTTCACTGCTCAATTTCTCTTCTGAATTACCATAACCCAGGAGCTGGCTCTGTACCAGAAGGACAGGATGAAATAATGGTTTGACAAGTGCTTTCCTGAATTACATCTTGGAGACCGCAGCGCCTGGCTCAGATGCAGCAGCCCTGGCTTTAAATCAGACTGAAATTTTGCAAAGCATCTTGGTGGCTGAGGAACATAAATGTCATTGGTTTCAGGGTCTATATTGGTACATTTTACAGGGCTGAGGTGCAGGCACAGGAACTCAGTGGTTTCTGCTGTGTTTAGCACAGTTGCTGGCACAGTTTTGACCTGTGTCAACTGGGGCTGACCCTAACAGTTCCTAAGCTCAGCTTTGCTGTTAGAACTGGTTGAGGACCATTCCCTGTCAGGAGTTTGAAGATGATTAAGTTGTGAACATTAATCACTGAAACATACATATGGTTTTTAAGCTTCTAACTAGAACATTTTTTTAAGGGTATTTTAGGGTGGAATTCCTAAAATTTCCCATGGGAAGTGAAGGTCTGAAAACCTTTCAGGCTAAAGCCTTAATTATAAGAACAATTGCTTAAAAAAAATCCTAAATTATTTTTTTAAAACGAATCAAGACTGAAAACTGCCTTGAGTTTTGAATATTTGGCTTATAGTGGAAGAAAGTAATGTATGAGAAATGGTTTGAGCTCTTTAGCTCCATGTAATAGGATCTTGAGGATATCCTGGAGACATCCAGAATACCTCCAGGCTGTCCTAGAGGGGTTAAAGGCACCTGGTCCACTGAGCTCGTTGCTAGACAGTGATAATAGAACAAAGTATTAAACAGTGCTCAGAGGAGGAAGGGACATTTGTGACATGGCAGGACTGAGTTAGGATAATACAGATTTAGGAAAAAAATCCTGCTGTTTTTGACAAGGCTATGTGCCTGCTTAGCTCCACAGTGTCCAGTTAATTAGGGGGTGAGTTCCTGCAGCCTGTCCTGTTACTGTACTGAGGCACTGCAATGAATTAATGTTCAGCAGCCCCCTAAAGCAATTCCTGTGCCTGCAGCATTCACTTAAACCCCATCAAAGAAGATCTTGTTATGAATGACTGGGAACAAAGAGGAGAATTTTGTGACAACTGGATCACACTCAGTTCTGCTCCTCACAAGTCAATCATACCCAGTGCTTTTTGATTCTTCCTCTGTGTCACTTAATCCAAAGTGTTTTCCACCAGCTGAGAATGGATAGCAGCATGAAATAGGGTAGATTGAGATTAGATTCTGGGAAGAAACTCTTCCTTGTGAGGCCCTGGTGAGGCCCTGGCACAGGGTGCCCAGAGAAGCTGTGGCTGCCCCTGGATCCCTGGAAGTGCCCAAGGCCAGGCTGGATGGGGCTTGGAGCAACCTGGGATAGGGGAAGGTGTTGGAAGTAGATGAGCTTTAAGGTCCCCAAACCATTCTATGATTCTGTTAATTATTGATGCTCTCTGGGATGTAGTGATTTTCAAAAAGGCCTTGAAAAGCACTTTCAGTATAGTATGAATATTATTTGGATTAGGTGAAACCCACTGTCTACTTACTGCATGCTTTTTCCAGTGAAAGGTGAATATATCCTAGTTATCAAATCTGCATGGATTCAGGAATTTGCAGCCTTTTCAGATGTTCAGATCCCTATGTGCCCTCTGTGGGTGCTGAGGGCACTGTAGAATGAATATCACCTGCCTGGCTCTATAGGACAAAGTCAAATTCAAATAAAATGCAGTTCCAGGAAATCTTTGGGCTCCTGGCAGTCACTGGGAGCAGAGGACACAGGTGTTGTCTCCCTGAAACCACACACTTCCTTACATTCCATAGCAGCCTAATCCATATGGGGATATAAAGAAGCATGTCATCTCATAAGAGAAGTCAGGATTGTTCCTCCTGGCCAGCAGGACAGTTCTCCATCCTCCATCCCTGAAGGGGTAATGCTGCTCCTCAGATGTGTTTGAGTCTGCTTCCTCCTTGGAAAAGCAGTGACAGCACAACCCTTGTAATCTCCCTGGTGCCCTGGAGCCTTTTGGGATGTTTTGGAGGGACATTTTCAGGTGGTTCCAATTTTTCCAGTGCCTGTATGTCAGCAAACATTCCTGTGTGTGCCTCTGCACAGTGCTGGAGGCTGGAATCTCATGGAAGTGCATGTTGGAGAAGGTCCTGGACTTTTTTGACAGCCCTGAAATCCTCAAAAACTAAAGTTGGCTGTAAGAAAAAATTCACATAAGTGAGAGGTGATAGAGTGAGTACTTTCCTTTCACTTTATCATTATTATTTGTATTGAGGCAGGACCTGGAGGACCTGCCTGAGCAGAGGAGTTGCTCATACACACACAGGGATGTGGTTCCTGCCTGGAGAGCTTCTTGGACTGGCAGGCAGTGCCTTCAGAACCAGACAGCAGCTCAGCAGAACCTGGCCTGGCTGACCAGAACCAGGTCTAAGGGTCACACACAGAGTGGTTTGGGTCAGGAGGATGTGGAAGGCTCAAAGCAGGAGCAGCTTACAGCAGGCTGCTCAGCACCATGTCTAGTTGAGCTTGAATCCCCCCAAGGATGGAGTTCCCACAGTTTTTGGGGGTCTGCCTTCTGGAGTCTGACCAAGCTGATGGTGAAAAACCTGTTTGGTGATGTCTAAGTGGAATTTCCTCTGTTCCAGCTTGTGTGGTGCCCTGGTGCACCTTTGAGAGGAGCCTGTCATGGCACAGAGGGCAGGAATGTGGATGGATTTCTGCACTTAATAATAGAAATTATCAGAAGTGAAAAGCAAAGTATCCTGGTGTCCCCTCCTATAACAATCCTCAATTGGGGGCTGTTGCACACTCTCATCCTCAGGGGTGCTCAAAGGGAGTTATGGCCATGTTTGGGAAACTGGTTGGAATCAATTTGTTCATGGAGCAGATTCACAAAGATGATTTATTTCTGAGTGGGAGCTTCTCTGAGGATGGAAAAGAAGAGGAAATACCCAAGTTTCTAAAACACAACCAGTCCACACAAGTACATAGGACAGGAAAAGAAAACAAGACTTTCTCTCAGGTTTTCTTCCTAAAGAGCCAAAAGACCAAGGAATTATTTCAGGTGACAAGAAGCACTAAAATTAGGGTGGGAATATCCCCAAGCTTTGAAGGAAACATAAATCCTCTTTGAAGGCAGGCCCTGGTGAGGAGGAGCACAGACCCCAGAGCACAGAGCAGCACTGAACACTCTGCTCAGAGGCTCCAGCTCTCCCTGGATTGTGGCTCCCCCTCCCCAGCTTTGCTGTCACCTTCCTGGTATTTCATTGTGCTGGAGAGGTTGGGTCAGAGTCTCTCTCCATGCCTGCAGGGCTCTCCATCCTCCCCTGTGACAGAGGTGTTCCCCTGCATGATGCTACCTCAGAAAATACCAATTTTGCCATGTCCCCCAATGTCTGACATGGCTGATTTTTCACATCTCACACTCAACCACTCTGTTTTCTCTGTCCCTATAATTTCTCCCTGTCAGCTGTTCAGACCTGTGTCAGTACCTGGTTTAATGATGTCTGCAGAAGGGTTTAGGGTGGAAATCTATCCCATGCCATTGCTTCTCCTAATGCTCAGCTGGGGCAATGGATTTACAGACTGAAGAGTGTACAAATTACTCAAATTTATTTTCACTTAAAAACTTCAGGATTCTGATATTGTACATGCTGCTCTAAGTAATTTTGCTTGTACTGAAATCCCTACTGGCTGCAGTGAAGGGATGAATGGCCTTTGGGGGAAATTGTGTTAAAGCCAAATGAAGACTTTTCTTTGTGATTTTTAGAGAAATTCATGGCAGGGAATTTCACATAGTCATTATTTCAGTAACCTCAGTACCTGATCAAACAAATTCATGCAAATTCTACAGAAAGAAATGAGTCATGCAGTGACACAAGGAATTATATTGTTTAAGAGTTCCTAGATAATGGATTCAGAGTGATTAAAGAGGAAACAGGCTTACATTTAGTTACTGGGAAGATCCTTGATCCCAACCATGTAGGTAGGTAAATATTTCTTATTTATGCATGCTATTCTGGTCCAATTTGTGGACTGAGATTTTAAAATCTAATGTTGGTATAAATGTGAATTTATTGATGATGTTAAAACTCAACTGGAGCAAGATTTGTATTAAATAATTGACTGGAATCAACTGGGGCTGTTGCAGTCAAGACTCACTAATTTGATTTCCAGGCCACACTGTTACAATACTTAAAAAACCCAAACCAGGCAGAATGAAGAAATGTGGATTAGGAAATTATGGCCAAATAGTTAGAAATTAAAGAGCTGACTGGGGCAGATACTTGAGTACAAGGGCAGGATTGGCCATAAAAGCCAGGAAGGAAAAGAAGGAAGTCAGTAGGATATAAATGCACCTATTTACAGCCAGCATCTCTTTTTGCCCACCCTGGAATATTATATTCCTTGTGAGCAGCAGATAGGCAAACTAAGAGCCAGCAGTCCATGCCTTCTGGAGCCACTTGGAGTAACCCAATCATTGAGGCAGACCCAGAGCCACATCTGTCCCTGCCTGGCACGAGGAAGAGGAGGAGGAAAGAATGGGGCAGCTGTCCTGCAATCCCCCAGGGCTCCCTGGGACTGGGAGGGTTTGTCCCTGGGGTGAGGTGGGAGGGGATATTCCCCAAATGACTTGCTGATGCCCCTGGCATTTGGGCAGGCACTGGTCTGGGCTCTCTGTCAAGTCTCTTTTCCCACCCTGGCCTGCAGGATGAATGCTTTCCTCAGAGCAGTTGCTGCTGGAAGGAGGGAGGCTGCTCAGCCTTTGGTTTTCCTGTCTACACCCACATGAACAGAGAGGTATGTGGATGTGACAGCAGTGCAAAGAAGGGAAGGGATAAATAGGAGTGATCCCACTGATTTAAAGGCAATTCTTAATGCTCTGCCCTTCTCCAAAGGAAATACTTAAACCCAGACCATTGCATGTTTGGAATTTATCACCTCACTGTCCCTCTGTCTGCACCAAAAGGGATCTCACATGAGGCAAAAACTCATGTAGAGATTTTCTTGTCTCTTTTGCAACTTTTCTGTGACAAGTCAGGTTAACATTTTTGACTTGTGAGCCAAATTAGTTATCTCAGGGGAGATTTTTGAAGCAGAGTTTCATCTTAACCCTGTCTTTACCACACCCTCCAGGAAGCTTAAATCTCAAGAAATCAAGTTTGCATCTGTCTGCAAAATATTGCCTTTATTTAACCAGAGACTATATTTAGCCCCTTGGGTTTTGGAGAAGTTTCAAGAGCCAGTTTCTTCTTTTTTTTTTTTTTTTTTTTTTTTTTTTTTTTTAAACTCTGGTAGGGTTTCATGGGAGTGTCTCAAAGTTTATTGAGTTTACTCCATAAATGGTAAATAAATACTCTATAAATGGTTCTCTGCCTCAGTGGGAATAAGGGCTTAGTGAGCACCTCTGAAACATCACCCAGTTCCAGTGTGCTGACATGTAACTCCTTAAAAAGGGAGGCATGAAGGAAAAATAAATGAGCTGCCCAATGCTATTTAGAAAGGCTGTGTCAGCATCACCAGCAGTCCTTGTAGGGTGCCTGTCCATCCTGCTCATCTGCTTGTTAGACCTTCTAACATTTTTGTTTTACTCTAAAAAGATATTCATATTATAGCTCTCTAAGTTATATCTTCTGTTTTATCTGGTGTTTTTAAACCAGGAGTCTGTCTAGAGGGGGCTGCCTCTCTGTGTGACTCCAGAAGAAGCCAGGGCTTCAATGATCATCATTTAAATTCCTCACTGAAGAGTCTGAGGGTCATGGGGGTGATTTGGACCTCTCTGCATGCTCCAGTAGCATAGATTATTATTATTATTATCACACCCATGGATTATTGCATCCAGGCAGAGTGGTCTGATCCCTGGGAATTTGCTAATGAGTCTGGGGCCCAGTTTGAACCATGAGGACACCACCCCACCTCCTCTCCCTTTTCCATCCATGGCATCTTTTGCCCAGTCCAGAGTTCCTTAGGATTCTTTCCCCAGCCCTGGCTGTGAGGCACTGCCTGTTGCCTGTACATTCCAGGCTTGGCCATAAATCTCACGCAAAGGACGTGTTATATTAGAAAGAAAAAAAATAAAATTGCAGACATTACCTTCAGCAAAGGAGCAGTTGGTCCCTTTATCCTCCTCTCCTGGGTCCTACGTGGCACCCCAGGGGTGTTATCTGGGCTGGCATCTCCAGCCAGGGGTGGGGTTCATCCTTTTCAAGGTTTCCACGAGGAAGCAGGAGCAGGGGTGGTCAGAAGTGCTCTCCAGCAAGCAGCCTGTGCATGGGGCTGCCCAAAAGTCTCTTGAAGCAGCTGCTGTTATTGACCTGTGTGTGTGTGTGTGTGTGTGTGAGTGTGTTTGGGGATTTGGGCATTTCTCCCTCTCCCACGCTCCTCTACACAAATGCCTCCTTTTTTTCCCCTCTTTTCCCTATTAATAACCATGTTAAACTCCCTTCCCTCAGTTTTTTACCACCTGGGCTTATTTCTCCCCACATCACCTCAGCATCCTCTCTAAAGGTTTTCCATCAGTATTCCTGTCTCATCCTGCTCAGGGCAGGGCAGTCTCCAGCTGCACTGGCCCTGGGCTGTTCTCCTCTCACCCTCTGCATCCCGAGGATGCTCTTCCATCCCCGCTGGTCCCTGTCCTGCATCCCGAGGATGCTCTCCCATCCCTGCTGGCCCGGGATTGTTCTCCACTCGCCCTGTGCATCCCGAGGATGCTCTCCCATCCCCGCCGGTCCCTGCCCTGCCCGCCGGTCCCGTCCCTTTTGTATCGCCCACCCCCGGGGCCGGCCCGCCCCGTGGCCCTGTGGCCACACCTGCCCGTGTCCTTTAGAGCCCGTGGCCCTTGCCGGTCCCTGCTGTCCACCTCCATCACCCGCTGACAGCGGCGGGGTGAGTGACACCGCCCCAGCTGTCCCCTGCCGGGACGGGCGCATTCCGCCGCTTTATCCCTTTTTTCCGATGCTGTAACTCAGTCCTGTCGGGGAAAAAAAAAAAATAGTCCCACCAAAGATTTTTATTATTTCCAGAATAAAGGCACTAACTGCAGGCACAGGAGCTTTATCTTTTAATGGCCAGAGGGCTGCAGGAGGAGGACGGAGTTGGGTTTGGAGCTGGTCCAAAATCCTGATGGGCTCTTTGCTCAGAGGAGCTGGGCTTTGGAAACAGGGGCTGAGCAAAACCAGTTCCACGAGCCACAGCCAGGATCCTCCCAACCGTGGTGTTGTTAAAATTGTGCCTTTTCACCCCTTCTCCATCAGATATTAAAAAAAAATAAATTAAAAAATAGTGTCTCTGGGAGAGTGGAAATGAATCCACTGGTGTGGGTAAAAGTCTGCAGAGAATTTTTGACTGGCAAATAATATTAATCACAGAATCACAGAGTCCTAGAATAGTTTGGGTTGGAATAGACCTTAAAGACCATTTTGTTCCACCCATGGGCAGGGACACCTTCCACTAGAGCAGGTTGATCCAAACCCCATCCAACCTGGCCCTTGAACACTTCCCCTTTTCCTTATGCTAGAATTTGAAAACATTTTCAGAGTTAAAGAAGAAAATTGCATTCTGTCATTCTGCTCCTTACCAGACTCTTATGAGACATAAACCAAAATGCCCTCTAAAATTATCTACCATTTCCCCTGTCAAAATCTCAATGCTTAGTGTGATCTTGCTTCATAGGGGAAAAATACATTCTCAGCATTTTTTTTGGAATGGAAATATTTTTGTGTTAAGATCAGAGTGACCATACAACCCTACAATCACTTCCAGGGGTTTGAATGTTCACCTAAAAAGAATTATTAGGATGGGGACAGAAGGCAAGGAGCAGGATCTATGGTGAAAGATGGGCTGTAATAGGATTATTTGAGAGAGTAATGAGCAAAAGTAAATGAAACTGGCCCAGGCAATGCTGCTGGGTGCAGGAACTCCACCATCCTCATTATAGGAACATCCTGAGATGATTTCTCTTTCCAAGCCTTTTCTATACACAGTTCAGGATTTGCATAGGATAAGACACATCCCAACAGGAAGCTGCCTGCAGCAACCCTGTTTTGGAGGTTGAAAGGCTTCAATAATACCAGTGTGGGCCATTTGGCTTCACAGCCAGCTGTGCCAGTCATATTGAATTTACTATTTCAGATGCAGGGGAAAGTGTGTTTTAAAAAAAAAAGCTTGCTGTGCCATAAACTTCTTCCAAGATCTTGGGCACATCATTCCATGCCTCAGTTTCCCAACCATAAACAACATTTTGAGAGTGTTACCTTCTCCCAGGGTGGGATGAGGACCTAAGAGACCCTCTGGGGACTCAGATATCCCATTAATTCTTGGCTGTGAGTGTGATGAGATCCTGGCACAGGGTGCCCAGAGAAGCTGTGGCTGCCCCTGGATCCCTGGAAGTGTCCCAGGCAAACTGAGGCTGACAGAGGGGTTTGGGGTCACTGGAATGTGCTGGTGCTTGCAGGCAGTGCCAGGTTCCACAAGGATGTGGGGATGGCAGCTGGGAACAAACTGGGCATGTGGAACTGTAAAAAATGGGCCTTTTCTATTTGGAGCTTCTGGGACACCTTGTAAGGATATTGAGAGCAGCAGGGTGGCTCAGGGACCTCACATGATCCCATGCAGTCATGAGATGAATTCTGTATTTCCTGTAAGGTATCACCCCATTCCTTAAGGAAAGAAAGAAGGACCCTCAAAAACCATAACCAAACTTGGCCCATGGGACACATTAGTGAGCTGAAAATTTCAGCACAGAATGGATAGTATTTTATTTTATTTTATTTTATTTTATTTTATTTTATTTTATTTTATTTTATTTTATTTTATTTTATTTTATTTTATTTTATTTTATTTTATTTTATTTTAATGTTGTTTTATTTTATTTTAATGTTGTTTTATTTTTTTTTAATTCTACTTTTCTGAAAAACAACTACAACCACATAAAAGTTGAATGGGATTAATTATTATTTTCTTTTAATCCCAATTAATAACCTGTAGGGCATAAACTGTATAAACTGCACAAACTACATTTGCTCCATTTTTAGTTTATTTTTATTCATTACTTTCAATTTTGCTAGGATGTAGATAAACCCAGCCCTGTACAGAGCTCCATGCTGATTGTCATCCATGAAATTATGGATATGTTGGATAACTTCCTCACCATAGGAAGGAATTTCTGTGCTCTCTCTATTTCTATATTCTCTGGGTATTTTGTTGCCCAGAGAAGCTGTGGCTGCTCCATCCCTGGAAGTGTCCAGGGCCAGGCTGGATGGGGCTTGGAGGAACCTGGGATAGTGGAAGGTGTCCCTGCCCCATTATATTCAAGATCCCATCCAATCCAAATCATTCTATGATTCTGGGATTCTATAACATCAAGTCTATTCTCTGATATTTCTTTTTTTAGGAAATACTCCCATCATTTTGCTCTGACAGTGGGTTATGAGTAGATGTGCCCCATAAAGTGACACTCAGTGTCACAGCCTGGAGCTGCTGAGCAGAGCTTTTCCCAGGTCTAATTTTAGTGGTTTTTTTAAAAATAAAAATTATGTGGAGAAGGTACAGATTTTTTATATTTGCTTAATATTTATACCTCAGTCCAAATTTTACAGGGGATAAAAATTTGCAGGGGCTGGAATGAGTTTGGTTTTGTTTTATTGGTATAAAGTCCCTGTTAGAATGAGGTAGAGAAGAATTATATTCAGACACTTGATTGTTCAATTCAAGTAAGGAGATTGATTTTTTTGTTTCTATACCTTCCCCAGAGGGACACAGAGAGGATGGAGGGGAACAGACCATCTGCCCCTCTGGCTGTGCCTTCATTCCCAGTGCCTGGGCAAAAGTGGCCAGGAACAAGGCAAGTGGTGGTGCCTCACACCTGCTTGCATTTTTGTGGGGGTGGAGAAGAACAGATGTCCAGAGCTGCCAATTCTGGGAGTCCTGCAGGAATGTGGGGCCTGTGACAGCTGATTGAGCTGGAGGGGCTTTGGATGGGGGTGGGAGGGGGCTCTGCTGCCTGCTCATGCCCTGGGAGAGCTGGTGATGGGGAAGGGAGGTGGAAAGCTGGTGTACACTCTGGAATGAAAAGGTTGTTTGAACCTGGAATATTTATGTCCTGGATGTGGAAATTCATGGCTCTTCCCTTGGGAGACAGTCTTGGAGTCCATGCTGGATTTGGGGTGTATTTTCTGGGTTAGGTGATGTGAAGGTCAAGTTGTCAACCTCTTCAGCCTTGGACTGATATAGAGAAAGCCACAGCTATCATCAGTGGAGTTTCAGTCCCTTGCACCATAACTGGGGGACAGCAAGAGTGGGAGGACACAATGATCTGAAGAAAAATCAGCCTGAGAATTAGCCTGGTTTGCACCCAGTATTCAACAAATCTTGTAAAGAAGTCTCCTGAACCTTTGCAGTCTCTGAAATTGCTGCTGTTGAGTTTATTTATATATATTATTTATTTATTACCTCTGTAAATTCATTGTCTGGGGATCCAACATGTCATTGATCTCACTTTACTCCTGCTGTTATCATTTCTGGTAGATAAGAAGTGAATTTTCCCTGTAAGCATAGAACAGAGCTGGCAAGTGAACCTCTGTTCCAGGTAGTTCCACCTTTTAAGGACATCCAGTCTCAGTTGTGGAGTTCCACTTTCTGAAAACTGTGAAGCTGGGAGATATTTTTCTGAGGCTGTGCAGTAGTAAAGGTGGGTCAGGTGAGAAGCTGGGAAGGCAGTGGGCTTTGCTTCTCTGCTCCTCTTACCTGGTGAGGCTTAGGAGCACCCAGGAGGCTGCCCTGATGCTTTTGTTTTATTGTGGCTATAGCCCAAGCCAGAAAACCAGTCCCACTGATCCCCTGAGCTGGACAGCTTGTGGCTATCCTAATTTATTGGTGTTAGACTAGGAACAGTGCATTCCTGCCTTCTCCTCTGCACAGGGGTGTATTTCCATGGCAGGGGATTAGAAATGAATGGACTTTAAGGTCACTTCCAACTTCAACCATTCTGTGATTCTTTGGCAGTTCCATCTGCCTTCAAGGCAGGAGAAGAGATCCTGAAGGAGGATTGTTGATTTCTGACATGTATTTAGACAGGATAAAAAAGGGATTCCTCAGGGTAGAGTTTCAATCTCATCCCACTGGTGTGTTCACAATTAAGAAGCTTAAGGAGGATCTCCTCAAGGTCCAATTCCATGTCAGGCTTTTGGAAAACAGCCTGCAGATATCCCCACACTGGCTGCATCACCCAGTGCAGATTTGTCTTTCTGAAGTCAGGATGTGAAATTACTGTCTCTGGCTGCAGGAGGATGGAAAAATCCTTCCAGGTGACTTCAAGGCTTCATCTGGCCCTGATGAGAAGAGTTTCTTCACCATTTTCCTCTCCTCCCTCCCCATCCTTGCAGCTACAAAAACCAAGCAGCCAGAGTTCCTCAGGATGTCCTTGGGGTCACAGCAGGGCTGAACAGACCCTGAACCCAAAACCCCATCCTGCAGTTCCTCAGGGCAGGCAATTACCAAATTAACACCTTGTGCTGAGAACCCCTGAGCACTAATTGATCTGGATTTATGGGCAGGGGGTTCACAAGGGGGGCAGTACCAAACTTTGTGTGACTTAAATAAATTGAATAAATCCCTATTGCCAGGTCAGTGATTTGGAGCCCTTGCAGATGCCCTTTGCTGTCCCTCCACCCAGGAGCTGGAGGCATCATCTCTGGTCTGCCCCAGCTGTTGCCCTTGAGGTTTACACAGCTGCTGTGGGGAGTGGGGGATTGGGGGATTGGGGGGTGGGAGGTGCAGCCCCCCCAGTGCCTCAGACCCACAGCAGGGTCAGAGGTGGCCACGTTTGGGCTCAAAGAGGAACAGGTGGGTACAGGGCTGGCATTTGGAACACTGGCACTTTTATTTTTAATGGCCCTGCCCCCTGCACACACGGTGCTGGGAGTGACTGTGAAATGCATCTGGCTGGACTGAACAGGCCCTGAAATAAGGGAATGATCTTGGGTTTGGGGGTTGATTATTCATTCATTTTAATGCATGCAAACCCATTCTGAATTAAAACATTTATTCAGACTATAAATGTATTGAGCAGGCTCTGATCAAGGCTTCCTTCTTCATCCCACCTATGGGCTGTTTTTCTCTCTACTTCTATTTTTCTCTTCATTGCTGGCTTGATGGGTCTGTGCAGCAGCAGGCACAAGGATCTCTCAATTAGGGCTGTAGGAATAACCAATTATTCAGATCATTGGCAGTACTGAAAAGCTGGGGTGAAAAAATCTTGCTGTGGTTCAGCTCAGGTGGTTTTTTTAGACTAAGTGGGAAGCGACTTCTTGCTGGATTCAGACAACAAAGGTAAGCAGAAAAAAGAGGGAAATGAGAAAGAAGTTGTTTTGAGTGAGAAAACAAGTTAAGACTCACAGCACTAATAATAAATAGAAGATGTGCTGGCAATGATCAACCTATCAGGTGCTCCCAGCAACCCTGAAAAATCACTGACACTTTCACTGAGAAGAAAAGTCAAACAAAATCTGAGTTATCTCAGACTTGTACTGCCTGTGGCATGGGGTTTGGAACTTTGATCTTTAAGGTCTCTTCCAACCCATCCCATTCTGTGATTCTCTGATTGCTTCCTCCTGGAGTGACAGGTTTGGTGTTCATCTGTGTGATTTCCATGAGTTTGTGGTTTTGACTCCTGAGAGGATAACATCCCTGGGATAGGACTCACTGACAGTACCTAAATGTGAATCCACCTTGGCAGGGTCCCCCTGGGAGTCTGCTGAGTGTGACACCAAACTGACAGGGTTTGGACAGAGAGGGGCCATTAATGCTCTGCTCAAACCCTCTGTGTGATGGCAGGCTGTGGAGCTCCACACCAGCCCAATGAGACCCAATCCCACCCCAGGGATGGAAAAAGATCTCATATGCCATGTCTGGCTTTACACATCTCCCTGCACAGCTGGGATCATTGTAAGTTGTTCTTTTGCACTTTTTCTTTCCTTAAAAAAAAAAAAAAAAAAAAAAAAAATCAGGGCGGTGGTGCATCTTGCATAGAAGCCAATTGGTTAAAAACAAAAAAGGAAAAAGTGTTATTTGAGTCCAGCCCTGAGGAATACAGTGGCAGGCCATCCCCTCTGCTGGAGGTGAAGCAAAGCCCAGGAGCAGCCTGCTGCAGGGCCTTTGCTTTCATGTGACTAATACACACAAATCCCCTGTCCCCAGGGGCTGGGGGATCACTGACAGGGGGACAGGCTCTGAGAAAGGGGTGAGGGGAGCCAAACTGTGCTCTCCTTTCATTCACCAGGGTCAGCTGTCCCACCTGTTCCTCCTGCTTAGGGCAGCAGGGATGGATGGAGGGGATGGAGCAGAGGCAGCATTCACAGTGAAAACTCATAGAAGGGAAGGAATCCCATTTTTAAATGGGAAGAAACTGTGAATTTGCTACAGAGCTGGAAGGAGAGAGGCTGCAGGACACAGCAGGGCTGGCATTTGCCTGGATCACTTCTCTGAGAACTGGGGAGCAGGCCAAGAACAAGTTTGCTAATGAAAGACTAATGATGGATGAAGCTCAGTAGGTGCTGGGTTGCAGTTTGATGCCGAAACCCAATCCTCCACCAGCTGTTTGTTTAAGCAAATGCCGAGGTTCACTCTGCAGCAGAGCCTGCCCAGACTTCCCCGAGAGATTTCTGCTGCCCAAAGGCCACCTCTTGATTTTATCCTTCCCTAGGGTCCATCCTGCTCGGGTTTCCTTGGGGGCTGTTGTCACCTACTTTGCAAAACCTGCAGCAGACACTTGACATTGTGTCTCTTTGCCTCTATTTAAACTGAAAGGTGGTTTGGGGTTGGAAATTCTGGTACTGTGTGGTTCCAGAGAGCTCAGCACAACAGAGCTGTAGCCCTTTTTGGGGGCTGTTTGTGTGACAAAAGCTCTGTAACACAGAGTTTGGAGGAGTGATGTTCCATCACATGGATGGTAAGTGTGGATGAGATGTCTATGAGCAGAGGAAAATCTCTGGGAAGGACCTCAACACCAGGGTTTTTTTTTTTTTTTTTTTTTTTTTTTTTTTTTTTTCCAGTGAAGAAGCAGCTAGTGTTTTATTTCAAGTTGCTTTTTTCCCCTTTGTGACTGTTTTTTTCGACTTAGGAGGATTTCTGTGTTTCTGTGCCTGGCAGGTGTTGGGGGTGTTTAGCCTGGAGAAAAGGTGGCTCTCCCAGGTATCAAGTGATAGGACAAGGAGAAATGATCTTCAGTGGTGCCAGGTTGGATATCAGAGAAAATTTCTTCACTGAAAGAGTGGCTGAGCATTGGAACAGGCTGCCCAGAGAATTGGTGGAAGTGTTAAAAACAATGAGTAGATGTGGCATGGCTGAGTGGGCATGGGAAAACTTGATCAAAGGTTGGACTGGATGATCTTGGATATCTTTTCCAATTTTAATGATCTTGGATGTCTTTTCCAATCCTACTGATTCTGCAATCATAAAGCCAAGGCTGGGTCTAGGAGCCAGCCTTGACCTTGGTTTTGCCTGGCAATCACAGGTGCTCTGCAGACCCCAGGGAAGCAGGGGAGCATCCTCTACATGGCTGGGAGAGGACCAAAGCTGAAGCAGCCAAATCCTCTGCAAGATGCTGGTTTTCACTTGCCCAGTTGCCTTGTGCATCCCCAGGCTCCAGCATCTGCCAGGCTGGGGGGTCCCCACATCCCTCCAGGGAGATGTGAGCACAAACACACCCAACCTTGAAACCAAAGCCTCAAACCTGTCATTAAAGCAGCTGTGCTGGCAATAAATTTAGTATTTAAAGAAGTTCAGTGACTGTTTAAAATGGAGACAGAGTAGCTATGGGAACAAGCTCTACAGAGTTTTGTCCTGCTGAAAAGTGACCCTGTAAAGATGTATAAGGCTTCTGGAAGCACCAGCATTTTTCTTCTTAAAGGAAAGAGTTGAATCTCTTAAAAATTGAGTAGAAAAATGGGCCAGACAAGTCAGGCAGTTCAAGTCAGGCTGCAAATGGAAGTAGAAGTAGTGGCAATAAAAGGTTTTAAAATCTAAAAAAAAAAAAAAAAAAAAAAAAAAAAAAAAAAAAAAGTAATAATATGAATGTTAAGATTTCCAAGGAAGAAAATGCTTTTCTTTTCCTTTGTAATGGAACAGTAAAAAAGGAAGAACCCTGAATGCTGTTCCTACCAGTAGACATTGTCAATCATTGTCCCCATCCCTGGAAGTGTCCAAGGCCAGGCTGGATGGGGCTTGGAGCAACCTGGGATAGTGGAAGGTGTCCCTGCCCATGGCAGGGGGCTGGATCTAGGTTTTCTTTAGGATTGCTTTCAACCCAAATAATTCTGTGATTACAGGATTCTTGGCCTAACAGGAGGTCTTTCTTCTCCTGATTTAGGAATGATCATGAATGAGCTGCATTGGCTTTCTCGTACTCAGATCCCTGCTCAGCAGCACTGCCCTGCCTCAGCTCACCTCCCCATGGACACTAGCCTCACCCAGCTGGATTCTGAGAGCCAGCAGGAGGAAGAGTGGGATTCACAGGGAAATTTGATCAGGGAAGGTTTTCCAAATCCCCTAGGTTCCCTTGGAAATCCCAGCTCAGCACTCTGCCTGCCGGTGTCTAACAAGCCTCTCAAGAAAAAAAAAAGACATCAAACCCCAGGATTTATTATTAATCAGCCCAACTTCTTAACACCTTCTCTGTGACCTTGGTTGCTAGGAAGTTGGTGTCAATACAGGAAAAGTGAAGTATTAATAGAAAGAAAGAGCAGCTGTAGGAACTCGGAACAGGGCAGCATGGGCAGTGGGAGTCTTCCAGGCTGCTGGTAACCCAGCCTTTATAGAGAGGGATAATGATTTCACACTGAAAGATGGTAGATTTAAATTAGATATTGATGGATTTAAATTAGATATTAGGAGGGATTTGTTCCCTGTGAGGGTGGTCAGGCCCTGAAACAGAGTGCCCAGAGAAGCTGTGGCTGCCCCTGGATCCCTGGAAATGTCCAAGGCCAGCTTGGACAGAGTTTGGAGCAACCTGGCACAGTGGAAGGTGTCCCTGCCCATGGCAGGGGGTGGAACAGGATGAGCCTTAAGGTCCCTTCCAACCCAAATCATTCTGTGATCCTACGACAATGCCAAGCTGGAAAGCAGAGACCTCTCCCTGTGTTGGAAAGCAGGGATCACAGCCCTGTGTCTGGACACAGTCACTAAGCTCAAGCAGTTTCAAGCTGTTTTTCTCTAACTTGTGTCCAGCATGGCACATCCTGCATTGGAGGGGAAGCTGTTTATCCAAAGATAAATCCAAGGGAAGCACAATGCTGCTGGCCACTAAGTGGCATCAGCCTCCTAGAAACCTGATCCAGGGAGTGACACCCCTGCCCAGCACAGGGGGCTGGAATAGATGAGCTTTTTGGTCCCTTCCTAGGACTTTCCTCAGGTCAAAAGCAGTGTTCTCCAGGGGTCAGTGCCAGAAAGCACAGAAAGCTGAAAACCCCCAGGTTTCTGGGATCCAATGCTTTCCACCCCAAACCATTCTGTGATTTTATGATTCCATCACTTTATGCTCCAAGAATGAGCTCCATTATCTGGCTTTCCCCTGGGATGCATTTTGCTCTCTTTGCAGGGGTAGGTGCAGGAATTGTGACCTTTCCCACATCATTTCCTCCTGTCAAGGCTGACTTTGGCAAGCAGGAGGCAGGGAAGGCTGCTGCCCTTGATGGGGTGGTGGATACTGGGAGGGAGGAGGGGATTGCAGTGGTTGCAGACAAAATTGTTAAAGCTCTCCTTGTCCCACATTATCCTCCCCTCAGCTGTTCTGCTGGGAGGTGCCATGTGCTGTCCAACAACTGCACATGTCCACGCTCCTCTCACGAGGGGGGAGCATGAGGGGACCCTCATGTGGCTCCTGCAAGGCTCCTCCATCCCAGAAATGCTCCAAGTCCTGGGAAAACAGAGTCTAACCATGCTGCTGCCTCTGGAAAAGGCCCCAGGGGCAGAGTCATCCCTGTCTCACACACCAATATTGACAATGAAGCTGTTCAGCCCAAATGCACTGGTGAGTGCAAGGGTTGGGAATAAACCCCACATCTCCTTTTCCTGTGCTGCCTGCTTGAACCTGGGCTTGTCCTCAAGCTCAGGGGATTAACACAAAACACTCCTGGACCTGTCAGGCAGAGCAGTGGCAGCCTGGCCACCTGTGGGTTGTGTTTGCAGAGTCAGACAGGTCTTTGATGGCTCCATGCTTCCATCTAGTGACAAAAAGCCACTGCTCAGCCCTTCTGCTTGGCTCTGCCTCCTTTCTGGCTGTACTGAAGGAGTATTTCTCAGATTCCTGATGCTGAGCCTGTCCATAGGGCTGTTTCCATTTATTCACTCAAAATCTAAACCCCCAAATGAGTAACTCCAAATTAATCAAAGTAGGAGTGAAGTTTTTTAAGCAGAACTGTCCTTTGGCAGGAAAGAAGTGGCCTGCACATATATACAAACATGGATTCCTCATCAAAATGTGCTGATTTATTCTTCAGTGGGTGATATCCCTAAAAATGGGCATCAGCCTCTGGTGACAGAATATTTACATGTCCTATAGCAAGGCTCCTGTGTGGCTTGGCCATTCCCCTCCTGATCTGAATTCTAGGCCTGGGTTTCTGGTTATTAAGAACAACATTTTTCACAGAATTATGGAATGGTTTGGGATGGAAGGGACCTTAAAGCTCATCCCATTCCACCCCCCTGCCATGGGCAGGGACACCTTCCACTGTCCCAGGTTGTTCCAAGCCCCATCCAGTCTGGCCTTGGACATTTCCAGGGATCCAGGGGCAGCCACAGCTTCTCTGGGCACCCTGTGCCAGGGCCTGCCCACCCTCACAGGGAAATTTTCTCCCTAATATCCCATCTAACCCTGCCCTCTGGCAGTTTAAACCCCTTGTCCTGTCCCTCCAGACCCTTGTAAATAGTTTTTCTCCATCTTTCTTGTAGGCTCCACCAGGTATTGGTGGGTGCAATTAGGTCACCCCAAAACCTTCAGGTTTTGAAGCTGAACAATCCCAATCATCTCAGCCTTTTCTTGCAGGAGAGTTGCTCCATCCCTCCAACCATCTTGGTGGCCTCATCTGGACTTGTCCTTTCCTTCTTTCTTTTCACGTTTCAGCTCCTTCATGGGGAGGGCTCTCTATGCATCACTTTACTTAATATGTGACTTTCTGAAAAAAAAAAAAAAAAAAAAAAATCATCTCGCTCCAGCCAAATCCTTTTGATCTGCAAGCCTTGCACATTTGGATGAGTTTTTCCTGGATAAAATATTTCCTTAGGATTGGGTCACAAAGAGCTATGAATACTAATAATAATTCTAATACTAACACTAACAATAACACTAATAGTTTTTGCTGATTACAGCCTAGACAGTTTGGGTGACAGAGAATGTTGGGAGCAGCACTAAGGGCAGCACTAATGGCCTGATCAGCCTCACCTGGGCCCACCCCAACAGCCTGGCCCTGGTTCAGGAGCCTGATTTAACCTCATCTGTGCCCTGTGCTCCCTCCCTGAGCTGTGCTGCAGAAATGCTGCTCTGTAATCCCCTCCCTGGTCCTGCCTTTTATCTGGCTCATGGGCTTGTGTTGTGGCTGAGCATCCTGCCCTGTCTCCTCTGGTTTCTGAGGGGGTTTTCTGAAAGGACCTGGTCCATCCCTTTATTTGGGGCTGTGAGTGGACCCTGTTACCAGCATCTGTTTCTGTCTGCTGTGCTCAAGTTATCATCCTTGAGCAGCCTCTTCTTTAACAATACTTTTTTTGTTTGACAATTTCCTCAAGTTTACTCTTTCTTCTGACCACATTTCCAGAGTAGTTCTGCTAATAAGTAAACTGAGTGTAGATCTCTGCTGGGGTTAGCTCACACGGGGTTCCTGTAATCATTGGCTGGATGTGGCTGAGACTCTGGGGCTTGGCCTCAGAATAAACCAAGCACAACTGGTTCCATGGCTGGCAGAGCTCCAGAGCTCCCTGAGGGTTGATTGCCCGTGACTTTGTGCCACTGAGCCTCTGAATTGAGGCAGAGGAGGAGCCTGAGCAAGGCTGTTCCAGCTCCCTTTGGGGCTGAGGTGAGAGCACATTCTGCTGCTGTTTGGTGTGTGGTAACTCATTAAACCTCAGTTATGCTCTGGGGTCTGGGAACTTCCTGCAAATTTCAGTGGAAACTTCCATGAAGGGTTTCCATGCCAGGGCAGGGGCTCAGCAACCCACTGAGGGATTCCACCAAAATCCATCTGGGCTCCAAGCAGAGGAGGGCAGAGGTGGGAGTAGAGATGCTGCTCAGTGCCTGAGGGAGGCTGGATTGCATCTTCCCAGCAGCCAAGGCTCTCCAAGGTGTTATAAATGAGAAACAAAGTCTCGATATTTAGCAAAATTTGGATTGGTTTATTTTATATAAATAAAAGAGCAAGCAGCACTGGGGAAAACGTGAGGGGTCACAGCCCGCTCCAGCTTCCACCCAGCTTGGTTTGCAGCTCCCTTTTATAATATGGTTTTCCTTGTAATAATCAATAATTGTTACTGTTTTACTGTAGTAATTCTGCAAGGTGAGCAGTGGTGGTCAAAGAAACTTCCAAACTCCCGTGGGACAGCTCTTGGGACAATTGGTCATGGAACCATCTGGTCTTGGTAGATAAAAACATGAGAAGTAGAAGCCTGATCTTTAGCAGATAGTTTGTGATTGATCACACAAAGGCAGGAAATCTGATTCTGCAAAAAAAACCCTTTCAGACTGTGGGAAACCCTTTTGTTTTTCTCTTATACAAACTGGTATACAATATTCAATATATAAAATTCATAACAGGGGGATTTAAACAGAATGGGTTTAATCATATATTTCCCTTTATCTAGGTCCCTGTTCTTTTCTTATTTTAAGTATTCTGGTTTATACAAACTCCACAACTTCTATGATTAACACGAATGATTTATCAATTATCACAAAGTCATGGATGGTAACACTGTGAAAGTCCACTGCCCTCTTTTCCACAGGGAAAAAGACCTGCAGGGTTAAAGCTACTTGGAAAATGATAAGGGATCTGAACACCCTTTGGGTGGAATTCCCAACAGATGCTGTTGGGAATACCATGGAAAAATTGAATTAATAATATGTAAGGGAACCTTGAAGTCCACTTGCTGTGAAAGTCAGTCCCAGATTGAATATCACCATATAAGAAACAGTTTTTCTGTCATGTTGTAGGAGGGCAAAAAAGAAGATAAAATAGATTCATTGTCCTCCTATTGGAGGACCTAACCATATACCAATGGAAGAATAATCCCAGGTTATTTTTGTTATGGTTATTAAAGTCTTGGAACAAAACAGTTAATAGCAGCAAGTAGCTTAGGTTAATAATTAAGCACCCTCGATGGATGGCTCTGGGCTGTCTGGGAAGGGGTTTGAGCCTTTTGGGAAGCTTGTCTGGTGGGTTTCAGCCCTGGGCAGAGTGACTGACACAACCCCAGCCTGAAACCTGTGGCAGAGCTGGTGTCAAGGGGATGGAGCTCTTGTGTTGGTATTGGAGCCCCTGCACTTCACTCAGCAGAGGAGGGAGGAAGAACAAATTGAATAAGGTAAGTAAAGCCAGAAAAGGTCCTAAAAAGAATAATAAAATTAAAACTAAATTATGTTGTCTGCACCTGCTTTGAAATGCAGCATTCACTTGCACCAGGGTGCTGGACTCTGCCCTGTGCACTTTGCAGTGTGTTAAAAAGTGCAAGAAATAGAAATTGGTTACAGTAGGTCTTGTGCTACCATAAGCAGTAGAAACCAGGTTGGATGGGGCTTGGAGCAGCCTGGTCTGATGGAAAGTGTCTGTGCCCATGGCAGGGGCTTGGAACTGGGTGATCTTTAAGATCTCTTCCAACCAAAACCATTTTGTGACTTAAAAATGTGGCTAAATTAATTCACCTATGCTTTTTCCAAGCTGAGGGTGAAGGCAGGAGAAGTTGACAGACTATCTTTAAATGTTAGAAGAGTTCCTGACATGGTCTTTATAAAGGAAATGTATAATATCTCTGGCTATGACAGCAAGTAAGATCTGATCACCAAATACTCAGATGTTCACATTCTTAAATTATTAGAAGACTTCACACCTATTGCTCCCACAGGTTTGCAGTGAGAAGGAAGAATACAGATTTTATTTTTTTTTTTTTTTTAAGTTACAGGGAGGGTCCTGGAGCCAGACTCTTGCGAATTCCTCATCCAGTGTTCGAGATGAACCTTTGGAGAACATTTCTGCTGAGTGCTGGGCTGGTACTCTTGGCAGGTGGGTGATGGAGAGATGTTGTGTCCAACCACACCTGTAAAATCCAGTGGGGACTGGACACAGAATGCCTGTGAGATGTGGAGAAGAACCTCTAAAAGGTGTTGAAAACTATGGGGTATTGACTGTGGCACATTGGACATTGTCCACTCTTATTATTGGTTTTCCATGGCATTATTTCCACAGTTGTTGTAAAGATTTCTGGATTAATTTTTAATTCTCTGTGTTCTACCTGGGTTCGTGTCATACCTATTGTTTTTTGTTCACTTGGTGATAAATATGTCACTCATTGTATGTTGATATTAAGTGCAAAGTGTCCAGTATTTGGCTTTGATGATTAATACTGATGTTTGATCAGATTGCATCCAAATATAGCTAAGAAGTTGGAAATCTCCTAAAATGGTAATCAGAAAAGTCGATATCACCATAAAATGACTTCTGGAAAATTCTGGTCAGTGGCTGCATTAAAGGAAGCCAAATGCTGGTTCATCTCTCAGCTTCAGAGAATGAGGGCACCCAAAATAAATCCTAAATTATCTAAGGAATTTGGTGTCTTTATGGAAGGTGTGGCTAGCAGGTTATAGGTGACTGAACATCATAAGCAGGGGCTCTTTTCCAGGCCTGTAGATATTTCCTAAGATAGGAAAGGAAATAACTGTACAGGTTTTCTTGGAGCCAGAAAATATTGGAGCCAGGATATTTCGCAGGCAGCTTTTATTTTGGTAGGGTGCACAAAAGCCAGCAAACACATTTATTCAAGAGATGAAGGAATAAACATGAGGTTTATCATCTTTAATTCCTGAGGATGACAGAAGGCTCAGGCTGTAGCTTGGTTCACCAAGCCCTAAAGGCATCAACACCTCCCTGAGGGGAGCTGTAAACAGGGGAGAGAGGTGGGGAAAAGGATGGGGAACATCATTAATTTGGATACCTGAGAAGGAGAAAAGGGAGGAAGGGTGGGATCACAGGCAGGCAGCTCTCAGATCACTGTGTCTCATCCTGAATAAGGTATTTTAGATATTTGCATTTCCCTTCAGCCTGATGGAGCTGGTTTGATTTTTTGCAGGGACAGCCTCAGGATCACTTGTCAAGCCCCAGGAGGGCAGCATTGCTGGAGGAACATGGATTACCATCACTCTGGATGGTGAGCTTTACATTCTTGTGAAGTATGTGTTGAAATAGAATTATGGAAAGGTTGGATTGAAAGGGATCTTTAAAATCATCTTATTCCAACCCCCTGCCATTGGCAGGGACACCTTTCACTATCTCAGATTGCCCCAAGCCATGTCCAACCTGGTATGGGACACTTCCAGGGATGTAAAAATAACAGATAACCAGCTGCCTTCTGAGGTTTGTGGTTGGAGTGACAAACCCTACTCAACAGAGCCAAAGGCTGTGACCCTCATAGCATGAAATCAGCTTGAAATGATCACTTCATAAGATATTGCTGAAGTTTCATTTCTAAGCAACAAAAGTAAAAATGTTTTTTTTTTTTTTTGCAGAGAGAGGGCGAGAAATTTCTCCCCTGCTCCTGCCCTTTTAATGGAGAAAAGTTAAAAATCTGCCCCTTCATATGTCCTGTGATCCTGGAGCATTTTAAGACTCTTATAACAAGCATGAGATCTGAGAAAAAAAATCAGAAAATTATATATCATGTCCATTTTGGCCCCAAACCGACTGTACAAAGGTAGGTGTGATTTTCCACAGTGATGAATATTTATTTATTGGGAAGAGAGCTGGTCTCTGAACCATCTGCAAGGTCAGTAGCTGGCACAGGCTGCCCAGAGCAGTGATAGAGTCACTAGAGGGATTTAAAAGATGTGTGGAAGTGCACTTGGGGACATGTTTTTTACCCTTGCAATTCTCTCCCCCATCCTCCCTGGGGAAAAGTGAGTGAGTGGCTGTGTGGAGCTGAGTTGACAATGGGGTTAAACCACCACAGCATGAAATTACACAAACATGGTTTAAAAAACATGATCAAGGACTCTTATTCCTAGAGAAGGTGGGTTGTACTGCTATAAATGTTTGTTGTGTGACTGGGAGTGATCCTGGGCTCACAGAGCTCTTCTGATTGATTTTCTTGCTTAGGCTCAACATCCCACCAGGTGGAATCTGTCTCTCCAGCCAGTGCATCCCAGCTGGAGGTGTCCCTGGTGAATCCAGACCTGCCCAGGCTGCCTTGTGATGTCTCTCCTCTGTATTTGGACTTGCCCACTATAAGGTGCAGAACAAGGTATGATCCAGAGCTGCACCGTGGCTGAGACCTTGCCCTTTGTCAAACAGGATCCTCATTTTCCTTCAGTGCCTGCACAGGCAGTTTGGGAGTTGAGAGAATTCCTACAGCTGCTACTATGGCCTCACTGAGCAGCTCCTAAGCTGGGTTAATTTATTCTTGTTTCAACTTCATGAAATACAAGGCTACCTTGAGCCCTGAGGGTCACAGAGAGGCTTTTTGGGCAGTCCAGACTCAGAGCTTCAAAGGTTTGTAGACATCTAGACTGAGATACAAAACTCCCAAGAAAATCTTGGAGGAGACTCTACTAGCTTTTGGTGTCCTTGACCTGCCCAAGGTGACAGAGAGAGGTTATGAATAGAACAGGGAATAAATATAGTTCCAAGCACCAGCTGGACATTTTAAGCTGTCTGTTTTCTGTCCTGTCATAGCTTTAACACAGGTTGTTGAACTGGAAGACTGAAGAGGGACCTAATGGGACTCTTCCATATTCTGCTGCTATGTTTTGGCTGGGAGTTAATTCTGCTGGGTGCTGTGCTGGGACACTGTGTGAATCAAGGATGCAACATTAATTTAGGGACCAGGATCAAGATGCTCTGCAGATCCAGGCAGCTCTTGATCTTTTTATCACTAATGAATAACAATGATTTTCTGCACATGCCTAATAAGACTGTTTGTGTTTTGTATTAACAATAATCTGGGTAGAGTTCTGATGAAGTCCTGCATTCTTCTTCTCTTAACTATGATTTTTTTGCTGTGCTTCCAAATTTCTTTTAAAATATTAAAGTTTGGCTTCATATCTGTGAAGTTTGGGCTGACAGTGCAAAGCTCCTTTGCTCTATAGAAGTCTCAGTGGACTTGCTGTGAATGGGGACTCTGTAAAGGGCTTGGCATTTCCTAAACACAATTTGTAAAAAAACAATATAATATTACACATTTTCTTCCACCTAGGTCTTCACCCCAGGGGGGTTTGTACTATGTGGAGGTGATCTTTAAAGGACATGTGATTAACAACCTGACTGAGGTGGAGAAAGAGAACTATTCTTTCAAGGTAATCACTAGCAAGTGCAGAAGTGAGGAGAAACAATTCAAGATACTGAAGGGAGTGAAGCTTCAACACTGTCACAGGAAATACGTTGAAATGGATGGAATCACGGAATGGTTTGGATTGGAAGGGATCTCTAAGACCATTCCATTCCAACCCTAAGCTAAAGAAAGATGGGGAGAGGCTTTTTGTTAAGGCGTGTTAGAGACAGAACCAGGGGGAATGGCTTCAAACTGAGAGTAAGTTTAGACTGGATGTTCAAAAAAAAAAAGCTCTTTAATGTGAGACTCTGGCACAGAGTGCCCAGAGAAGCTGTGGTTGCTCCTGGATCCCTGGAAGTGCTCCAGGCTGGGCTGGATGGGTTTGAAGTAACCTGGGATGGTGGAAGGTGTCCCTGCCCATGGCAGGGGGCTGGAATGAGAAGGTTTTTAAGGTCCCTTCCAACTCAAAACATTCTGGGATTCTGTGATCCCTTAACCATGACTCTGTGCTTTGGGATGAGGCCTGGTGTGTTTGGAAGTCACATCCCACCTCTGTGCTAAGTTTTAGCAAAAATCCGAGCATTTTCAATAAATTGCACATTAAAACTGAAGAGTCATTGGGTAGTTCAGCTAGCTTAGAGAGCTGATGAAAAATCACCAGGGGATGCTGTTAATGAGGCACATTCCAAGCTAAATAAACCACAATGTGTCTCTTTGCTTTGGGGCTGGGCCCTGGGAGCTACATGTATAAAAATTAATTTTGCCTCACATTAGATTGGAAAAGCTGCTGCAGGCAGCAACAAGTCTGAGCAGCTCACAAGACTCTGTCAGCCAATGCCCCCAAATTCATGCTGCTTTTGGCTTCTTTCTCCACATCTTCTCTAGCCTGGGGTATAGTGTGATGTTGCCTTTTGCTCTCCAGAAGTGGCCATTGCTGGAGGAAGTTTGTGGCTGCTCATTCATTTTTAACATGACCAGGAGCAGGAGAGAGGACAAAGGCTGAGCTCTGAAAGGGAATCAAGGAAAGCTTAGGAAAAACCCTGACATATGCAATGGTATCTTTGAATTAATGCAACAAACTAATTTTTAATGATATTTATTGGGCTGTGAGCAGCATCTGTAAGTGCCAGTGTGGACATGAGTGGGCTCATAAAGGAGGTGAGGAAGATGAGCATGTCCAAAAAGGATGGGGAAGGCTCTGGAGCACAAATCTGATGAGGAGCAGGTCAGGGAGCTGGGGTGCTCAGCCTGGAGAAAAGGAGGCTCAGGAGGATCTTCTCACTCTCTACAATTCCTTGACAGGAGGATGCAGCCAGGTGGGGGTTGGCCTCTTCTCCCAAGTTACAAGATACAGGATGAGAAAATTGCCTCAAGTTGCACCAGGGGAGGTTTAGATTAGATATTAGGAAAAAATTCTTCCCCAAAGGATTATCACCAGTCCTGGAGGGATTGAAAAGCCATACAGATATGGCACTTGGGGATATGTTTTGCTGGATTTAGCAGTATTGGATTAATGGCAAGTCTTGATGATTTTGAAGGATTTTTTTTTCCTTGGAGGTGAAGGTGGTCCTTTCCCCAAAAAATCTCAGTTGTATAGCTGTAAGATGGGCCAAGACAAAGTCTTTGTTCCACTGCTGTAAGGTGCCCAACAAACTTGCCAAAGAGTAGCTGAAGTATTTCTCATCTATGATGGTGAAATTGTTCTAAAGGATATACTATTGGGAAGAAACATAGTGTCACCTTTCAAGATAAAATGCAGGTTTTAAATTCAGCTAAAGCATGACTTAGATATTTGATAGTGTATTATAATACTTCTGATATTGGATCAAGCAATTTGGGCAAAAAAGAAGGTGTAAAATTTGCACTAATCCAGACTTTGAGAGGGTGTCCTGGTTTGAAGGACAGGTGTCTGCCAATAAAGGCAGAAGCTTCTCTTTGAAATGGAGAATGTAAACCCCCTTACTCTAAATTATTATTATCATTTTGAAATTAATGGGCTCTCAGGCAAAGATATGGGAATTAGGAATAACAGTTCTTTACTAGGAAAATTAAAATAGAAATACAGGATTACAAAGAACAATCCCAAAGCAGTGCCAGAGTCAGAATCCAAGCTGACACCCGTCAGTCAGTCAGGGTGTTGGCACAGTCCCATTCCATGGTGGCTGCATCCTCCTGCAGTGGCAGATGTGGTTCAGCTGGAGCAGTGCTCCTGGAGAAGGTGCAGTTTCCTCTGAAGGTGCAGGGATGATGTGGAAAGGTCCAGTTTTCCTCTGGAATCCAGTGGCAAAGGCTGCTCTGCTGTTCCAAATGTCAGTTTTTCTCTGGGTAGGAAAGGCTTGGCTCCTCCCCTGGCTGGAGCATCTCCCATGGGATGATGGAATTTTATCAGCCATGCCCTGGGACTCAATGGCCATGAACAGGAGATCTCTCCTGGAGGGAGGATGGGCTGTGGCAAAGATAAAGATGATTGCCCCAGCTGGTTTAAAGCTGGCCCATGAGCAGATAATGTGTGCCATGGAGATCAGGGGCACTGCCCCAGCTGGTTTAACAGATGGGGACAGAACACACATTGCTGGTCACATCATGTATTGCAACCCAAGACAGGGGGTAAGAAGGGATTACTTCTCCTTACTCCCTTCTCAGAGCAGGACTCAAAGATCAGATGTGGAGTGTGAGTCTCTGCAATGCAGCTGCTGGCTGGGCTGAGAGCAATGCACTGTCGGGGGGTTGGACTGCTGCAGAAATAGCTGACATTTCACTACAAATTTCTCTTTGCAGTTCTCAGCTGAGCAGACACCTGTGGTTTACCAAATTAATCCATCATCTGGCACCCCAGGTATGTGACCTTTCTTTAATCTGTAACACCACACAGACCTTTTGCTTATTGGGGTTTTAGATCAGACTTTAAAATTACATGAGAAGTCATTCATTGAATTTGGTCTGAAAAATTGACTGGAATATGGCAGATTTTTCCCCCCCTATGTCTATTATTTCTGTATTTCCAGGTTTCTTTAAAGAAAATGGAAAAATCGATCCTCAAAGTCAAGATTAATCAAAATGTTTTGGTCTCTCAAGACTTCAGACAGTCACATGGATGATTATGTCACTCAGATGTGCCTCAATCTAAGTCAATCCCTAATTTCCCATTGTTTTCAGGTGTAGCTCAGCTCTAGATTCTCGTGCTTTGCTTTAGGGTGCCAGTATGAAGGTTTCTCTGTGTTAGCTGGATGGATGTTTCACCTCCCAGTGTGGATGAAGAGCAGGAGAATAATCTGGCCACAGTCATGCCAAGGTCCTTCTTTAGACCTTCACCCTGTCTGGTGTACAAATTATGTAATTTTGGTTGTCTCAGGAGTTTCTACAGTGGAATTGGGTTAGAAAGTGGAATTTAGTTAACACAAGAGTTGAGGAAAATTGTCAGCTCTGTGCAAATACAAATCTGAAAAAAAAAAAAATGAATGAATTGCGTTTTTTTTTGGTGGGAAACAAAGACATGTTTTGAGAAAGGTGAGTTAAGTGCAAAATCATCTTGAACTCTGGTAAAAGCTGAGAGTACATTCAGTGCAGGAACCTCTGCAAAATCCATAAAGACCACGAGTTCCTTTTGTTCAGCTCAGAAAATCTGCAAATAAGTTCTCTGCTTTTAAAAGACTCTCTTCAATTTCCATTTCCTCTTAAACAGGAAATTTAATACAGATTCATGGGAAGACAATTGCTGGGAGATATGAGACCCTGGACTTCAATGTGGATTATGTTGATGGGTAATTATGAACACTCAGCTATCTGCTGCAGTGCCTGTAAATTGGCATTTCTTCCATCAGCCTCCTCGACAGCAATAAATTGCAACCAGTTGGCCCAGAATTGCCATTTACTTCCTTTGTGGTTTATTGCAGCTCATGAGTTGGGCTCCAGCAAACTTTGTTAATCTAATTGCAACTGGTCCATTAAGCTGGTTGGTTTGTTTACTGGCAGCACAGTCAATCACAGCTCAGTGTGAATTGTACTGTAATTGCAGCTGGCTGCTGTAGATTTTATTTTGGCTAGCAAATTAAAATTTAACTAATTAAAATAATGTCAGAGTCGAAAAGTTAAATAAATTTCCTCCCTTCCATTTGCTTTTTTTTTTTTTTTTTTTTTTAGAAAAAAACCTATTAGTTTGAAGCAGATGCTCTGGTGAGCCAGAAGACTAAAGAGAAGTATTTTGAGACAAAAGGCTTTGTTGTTCACTGCTTTAAACATTCTGTAGTTGTTCTCTTGTTCTCAGAGGTTGGGCTTTTTTTTTTAAATGTTTCTTTTCTGGTAATATGCAAAAGAGAAAAGCAGCTAGGTTTAAAAAAAACCCTTATTTTAGGACAGCAGCCCCTTTAAACAGAGTGAATACAAAATGAGCATCAACACTGTCCTGCTGTGTGTCATATGTATTTCCATATGTATGGATATATTATCAAATGCTAATTTATGATTTCTGTGCCAGTGGCATGAAGAACTAAACCCAGGTAAGTATTTTAAAAATAAACTATTAATCCATAGTTACTATGCTGACAGTCTAAGGATCATTTCAGGAGCCAGGAAAGGCATGTATTCTTGATAATTAAAATTTTTAGTTGAAGTAGCAGATATTTAACAATGAGATGATTTTTAATGACTCCTCAAACTGATTGGAAATGTCCCCTGCTAAGAGATTAAACTCCTTGCTGGTGTGAAGGAAAGTCCAGTGCAGATTCCTGCCATGCCATCCCTACACTGTGCACATCAGCATCCTTTGTTTGGTATCAATTATTGTTTTACCTGCCTCTGGTGGAGCCCTGGAACCTTTGATCAGAGGGGGAAAAAGCTGCTCTGAGTGCAGGCTGGACGTGCCTGCAGTGCTCTGCTGCCAGATTACTCATTTACAGCCCAGCCTCACCAAAAGGAAATGGCCCCAAAATCCCAGCATACCAGACAGGTCCCCTTTGTAGCTTCACATGAATAATTTGCCCATTTTTGGTGTGTTAGGAAATAGGGACCAGGTGGGGACTTGGACTTGACCAAAGCAGTCTGTCACTCAGTCACGCTGATTCAGGACTTGAAACAAAAAAAAAAAAGGAATGGTTTTTATACTTTCAAGTGTGTTCTGCACCTCTTTCCATGATTTGTGTGGGATGCACTGGTCTAGTGATGCTGAACAAACATTTGACAGATCTGTTTTTGGTTTTTTTTTTAGCCTTCCTTAAAAGGAAAGGTTCTCAATATCAGCCACCTGTATTAATAAAAGCAAGCTCTTTTAGGAAAACCTCATAAAACTGAACTCTGAAACATGGGGCATAGAAAACTGCACTCTGAGGGATGGGTCATCACAAAGTGTTTGCATTACAGGTTTTAATTACCTGTTTCCTTTAATTGCCTGGTAATTCTCAAGGAATCATTGCCAGCCTTTGCTTATTCTGCTAATTACTCTGAATTTATTCCTCCCACCTTCTTCCTCCTCTCCAGTGGAAATCCTCCCAAATTGATTCTTTAAGGAAGAGATATTTAAATTTTTTATTAGGAGCTTGGGTGATTTCTTCTGGAAGTTGTTTGTGGTGTTTTTCCTCAATGAAATAAAGAAATATCTGAGCTGCATCTTGATTGTACTTGCTGTAGTTGGTGCTGGTTTGGAAGGTGTGGGTGGGTATTGCCCTCCTGGAGTCCAGCCTTGCCCTCGGGGAGGAGGGATTGGATCAGGTTGATTCAGAGCTGCCATGAGGTGTCCCCAAGAGGGCTCTGCTGCACTCTCACAGAGCTGCAGTTCCCACAGCACTTGGGGAATGTATTTTGCAGGTGCAGAGATGAGAGATTAGGGCTTGTCCCAGTTTCTAGAAGGTTAATAAATGTTATGACACAAGTGGGGGGAAATTCCTGTCCCTTGGGAAAACGTTGGCTGCTGATTTGAACAGGATCAGGTTTTCATCTGCACCACATCTTATCTTTCCTGTTTATTTTTTGCCCAGGCCAGCTGTTCTTACATCAGAGGATGGATGGATCAGTCTCTGCTCTTTTGTTGACAGGAGAGCTGGAAGCACGTCAGTTCTTGTTCACTTTGGGTTTGTGTTGGTGCAAGGGTTCAGCACAGCTTGTGCTCAAAAAAAAAATTGTGTTTTTTTGAGAAACTCTTCTGCTTTGGCTTAAAATGAAGAGAGAGTTTTGTGGAGTCCTGGTTTGTGATGGGGTGGCTGAGGGCTGCTGGCTTTCTGCAGCTTCAACCACTTGAATGTAAATGTGAGTTAATGATGGGAGCTGTGTCATTCCATGACTCCAGAGGCATGATGCAGTGCCAGCATATCTGTTTGAATTGCTACCTGCTCATTCTCACAGTTTAGGAACCTGCAGAGGGGAAACATTTTTGTCCTTCTATTCACCCTCCCCTTGTGCCTGCATTTGTCCCTGCTCAGTTTTTTATTTCAAGGGGGGATTCTGATGGCTGCCAACAGCATCAGCTTCTAGAAATAGATGTAAAGGAGCCAAGCTGGAGCATTGCTGCTGGAGAATCCTCCCAAGCTGCTGAACCCTTTATATTTAGTGGGAAGATGAGCTGTTCCTCCCCCCCTCACCTGCTTCACTCCCATGTTTCAAAAGACAGCAAACCATTACTGTCTTGGGTGTATAGCCCACATCTTCTATTGGTTAGTTGATTCTATTGTATTTTGCTTGTTTTTTGCTGCCAAGGCTCAGTGAAGTCCTTTTTCTCTCCACAGTTACCCAATTGAGGCAAAGGATGGGCTGGGGACTCTGCAGTGCCGGGTGGAAGGGAGCCACATAGGTTGGTGAAAAGGGACAAAACCCATGGGTTTCTGTCATTCCTGCAGGTGCAGAGGATGGAGGGAGGAGGGTGTCTGTCACGAGTTTCTGTTCTATCTCCAAAGCTGGAATGTGGCTCAGGGCTGAGAGCAGATTTGGATCAAGGCTTGCCAGCCTTCAGCACAGCCCCTGCCGTGGTTTGTGTCCTCTGCACAGCCTGGGAGGACATGAAATGAAACCATGGCATGATGTGGGCATTGCTGACAGCCAACAGGGTGATTTGGGGTCCTTGCTCCTTTTCTGACCTTAATCCTTCTTGTCTGTGATGGATCTTCCCTTTAATGCTTTATTAGAGGGATAAATCAGGTGTTCCCTTCTATTCACAGTCTCTCCAGTTGCAGGGGATATCCCTTTCATTTTTCCTCACCTCCAAGCCCTCTGAAGAACTTTCTGATTTCTTGTGGAGGCTTTGAGCTCCAGCCTTCCTGTTTGGGAAAGATGCTGTGAGTTAAATCGGTAAAACAGACTTTTCTTAGTGTTGTAAAGAAAGTGTAAGGAAGGGAGAATGAGGCCTAGGGAACCAGGACAAGATTTGGTAGGATTTACTCCATACTTCTGCCTTAAAGCATTGTCACTTTTCTCTCCCCCAGGGTCCCACAATGTCAGCTTCTCAGTGTTTAACAAAGGAAAGTGAGTAAAAGAATAATTTCTCTCTTCTTCTCTGGTTTTGCATTTGAGTCCAGGATGAGTGAACAATGTTTTTCCTGAATCATGCATTTCATTGCTTACAAATAAGGTTTTGTTATCTTGAGAAGAGGGTTGTCAGATAGGGAAAGAAAAGGGGGAATTTTTCTCCCAAAGCATTTCCATGTTGGTGTTTTATACTTTACCTTCAGTGCCCAAAACATAAGATATCTTATCTTGGACAAGGGGGAATGGCTGAAGGAGGATGGATTCAGGTTGGATATTGGGAGAAATCCTTCCCTGTGAGGGTGGGGAGGCCCTGGCACAGGGTGCCCAGAGGAGCTGTGGCTGCCCCTGGATCCCTGGAAGTGTCCCAGGCCAGGTTGGACAGGGCTTGGAACAACCTGGGACAGTGGAAGGTGTCCCTGCTCATGGCAGGGGGTGGAACAGGATGATCTTTGACATCCCTTCCCACCCAAACCATTCTGTGATCTGTTAAATCTAGCTGAATTTAATCCTTTCACCTTGCTTTTAACTATTCATCTGAATGGGAAAGAATTTAACCATAAAAGGAGGTGAAAACAGGTTCTGACTGTGTCAAAACCTACTTTACAATGTGTTAACACTTCTAATAAAATGTTTCAGCCATTTAATGGGGTCTCATGAATAAATGCCTCAATGTGCTGGTGAAAGGAGTGGTTAGAGCTTGCAGAAATGTTCCCCTGTTGTTCTGGAGAGTGAGCATTCAGCCCTGCCAAATTCTCTCTTGCAGGTCAGCAGTGCACAGAGGTGCTTGGCTCATCAGTGCCAAGCAGGAGCTTTTCCTGTATCAGACTTATCCAGGTATTCACTGATCCATCTCACTGGCACTGTCTTCCATCAGTCCCAGCCTGATCTAAGAAAAGATCTCTCACTATTGCTTTTCCCAGGGATGTAATCCTGTTTTATCCTCATTTTGCTGTTCCACTCCCCTGATATGGGCTTGGCTAAGCAAAAAGCTGCAGATCAGAAATTCCAATTCAACCAGATTTATGTGTGTTGTTCCTTGTCCTGTCAGATCAGTTTTAGAGTCGAGGTGTTGCTCATAGAGAAACTTTTCCCCCTTAAATCACTGTATTTGGTGAGGCTGACATTTTGAAAATGCAGATCTCAGGATGAGAACTCCCACACTGGCTACAGGGAGGAGGTGATGTTCAGCTACTCCAAGAACTGAGTTCTGGATAAGTGATGAATGGCAAGCTGCTGCACCATTAGTTAAAAAATTATACAAGGTACATTAAAAATAACCTGCATGTGATGTTTCAAGCTGTATTGTAGACAACTCTTTGTTAAGAAGGGTAATTTTATGTCTTTATTTACAATTTAAAGCAGAGTAAAATGAAATAACCATGCATGAAGTTGGCTGTGGACAGAGCATGAGCAGAAAGATCTCCTAGATCTGTCCAGTAGAGACTACTGTGCTAGTCAGTAGTCAACACTGTAAAATAAGAGTTTAAATACCAGGTGAATTAACAAAAAAAGTTACAGGTATGCACCAAAATCCCTAATCTTTTTTAATGAGTTTTTTTCAGACCTATACAAGTAAAACTGGGTGGTTAAACTCTTATATGAGTGCAAAGTGGGTAACTGTCATCCAAAAGAAAAATAATTTTCCTGTAGAATGGCACAAGTGTTACAGATAAAATCCTGAAAGGTTCTCCTGGTCATGCTATGGACACTCAGATGTTCAGCTCCCTCCATTTGTCCCTGAAGTCTGAGGGATGATTGGAAAGAGTGATAACATTTAAACCTAAGGACTAAATTAAGACATGGGTCAGAGGAGGTCAATAGGATTAAACCAGTTTTGATTCTGCTGGCTTTCCCCCCAGAGTTCCTCAGTAGCACAGAATGGAGCAGTTTGCAATCTGAGCATGACAGATGCAGCCACTGCTAAGTAACATCCCAAGCACTGCAGTGTTTCCCCTGCCATGTGCCCAAATTATCCCTGCTGTTCATTCCTGGGGTCATCCCCAAAAAAGGGATCAGTGAGAAGCTGGTTCCATTCACAGGAGCCTGCTCTGGCTGGAAGCAGTGCAAATGCTCTGCAGGCTTTCCCAGAAATGGGGATTAACCTCTGCAAGGCTTGTGCTCAGACCCTCTTTTCCTTCCCCTGCAGAGATATTCTCTGTGTTCCCAGCTGCAGGGAGCCTGGCAGGGGGCACAGACCTCACTGTCACTGGGGATTTCTTTGAGGAGCCAGTGCAGGTCACTGCTGCAGGTAAGAGCAGAAACATGGGAATTTAATTTTTTAAATACAGTTTGGCCCTGACTGCAAAACCCGAGAGATGTTTGGGGATACCAGTGTGGGAATTGTGGGACTCACCTCCAGGAAGGTCCAGTTATTCTGATTGTGGGCAGGAACTGTTCTGTTTGCTGGTAGCACCAGCCCAGTCTTGTGGCAAAATGTTGGTCCCTTTGGGAACAAGGTGGATGGGAGGAGATTCTGCCTCTCTGCTGTGGTGAGACTCAGAGCACCACATTCAGGGTCCTCAGCAGAGGAAAATCATGGACCTGTTGGAATGTATCCAGAGGAGGGACACAAAAATGATCAGAGGGGTAGAACACTACTATAAGGAAAGGCTGAGAGAGATGGAGCTGCTCAGACTGGAGAAAATGAGGTTCCAAGGAGGCCTTGGAGCACTTTCCAGTACCCAAAGGATCTCCAACAGAGCAACCTGGTCTGGTGGAAGTTGGAGCTACATATTTGTGAGGTCCCTTCCTACCCAAACCATTCTGTTGGAACCCTGAAACCTGGGGGTTTGAGCTTTCTGTGCTTTCTGGCACTGACCCCCAGGAGAATGCTGCTTTTGAGTTGAGGCTTTGGAGATGGCTTCCAAATTTGAGAGATTGGAGTTAGAATCACTGGTGTGTAGTTAAATAGAAATGTATGATTTCACATGCTGAAGGGTTTGGAATTTGGGGTTTTAGAATATGGTAATAGGTATGTGACAAGATAGAAGCTTTAGGCATTAGCTTCTTTGTCCCTTCTTCTTTGTCCCTTCTTCTTTGTCCCTTCTTCTTTGTCCCTTCTTCTTTGTCCCTTCTTCTTCTTCTCCCTTCTTCTTCATTTTAGGTATTAGCTTTTGGTTAGATAAAAAGTTCCACACTGTGGGTCACAAGTGTTTAGTCATTAAGTCAAAAGTCTAAATGATATAGGTGTTAGTTTTTAATTGCACAGTTAGGCCTTAAAACACCTTGTAACAAGTGAGATACACCTCCATTTTTTTGCTTTTAGCTATTAGCTAGAATTACTGTAGAACTCACTGTACCATAGATAAGAATTAATAAACAGCTAAGTCCCAACACAAAACTTCATCTCTTGTGCTTCCATCCTGACTCTGACTGAAGATAGAAGAAAGAAAAGATAAGCACTGATACCATTCCATGACTGAGGTGTGTTTGTGCTGCAGCTCAGCTGTTTCCAAGTCCCCCACAGCACATTTGTCTCCTCTCCCTGCTGCAGGTGTTCCCTGTAAAGTCAAGCACGTCTCTCCCCGGGAAATCAGATGCACCACCGAGCCTGTTGGCAAGGGCAGCAGACCTGGTGTCCCCCAGCCAGGTGAGGAGTTCCTGAAGCTCCAAATAACAAACACAGGAATGCAGGGGCAGAAATGATTAATGCAATCAAGAAACAGGATTTTCCAAAACATCAAGTCAGCTTCTTTTGGGGTGGTAAGGAAGGGGGCTACAAATAATCCAAGGGCTGGAGCACCTCTGCTGTGAGGAAAGGCTTGTGGGTGAGCTGGAGTTATCCAGCCTGGAGAAAAGAATGCTCAGGGAAACCAGTGCCTAAAGGCTTTCAGAAACACAAGGATAAATTTTTATTAGAGACTGTCCTGGTTTGAAGGACAGGTGTCTGCCAATAAAGGCAGAAGCTTCTCTTTGAAATGGAGAATGTAAACCCCCTCCCTCCAAATTATTATCATTTTGAAATTAAGACGTTCTCAGGCAAAGATAGGGGAATTAAGAATAACAGTTCTTTATTAGGAAAATTAAAATAGAAATACAGGATTACAAAGAACAATCCCAAACCACTGCCAGAGTCAGAATCCAAGCTGACACCCGTCAGTCAGTCAGGGTGTTGGCACAGTCCCATTCCATGGTGGCTGCATCCTCCTGCAGTGGCAGATGTGGCTCAGCTGGAGCAGTGCTCCTGGAGAAGGTGCAGTTTCCTCTGAAGGTGCAGGGATGATGTGGAAAGGTCCAGTTTTCCTCTGGAATGCAGTGGCAAAGGCTGCTCTGGTGTTCCAAATGTCAGTTTTTCTCTGGGTAGGAAAGGCTTGGCTCCTCCTGGCTGGAGCATCTCCCATGGGATGATGGAATTTTATCAGCCATGCCCTGGGACTCACTGGCCATGAACAGGAGATCTCTCCTGGAGGAGGATGGGCTGTGGCAAAGATAAAGATGATTGCCCCAGCTGGTTTAAAGCTGGCCCATGAGCAGATAATGTGTGCCATGGAGATCAGGGGCACTGCCCCAGCTGGTTTAACAGATGGGAACAGAATGCACATTTCTGGCCACATCAACCCAACACAGGGACTTTCATTAGTAATAGGACAGGGGGTGATGGTTTTAAATTAATTGGGGGTCTATTTAAGTTATTTCTAAGGAAGGTGGTGTGTTTTTTTTTTTACAATGAGGGGGTGAAGCCATGGCACAGTTTGCCCAGAAAGCTGCTGGATGCTCCATCCCTGGAAACATTCAGGGCCAGTTTTGGTGCAGCTCTGAGCAGCCTGCTCTGATTGGAGATGTCCCTGCTCATGGAGGGAGGTTGGACAGGATAAACTTGAATGTTCCCTTCCAAACCATTCTGTGATTCTGTAGCCAGGAAAACCAAGGTGGAGCAGGTCAGCCCACCATGTGCAGACAGGAGATGGTGGGAGGAAGGTCACACTGGTGTGGAAAATGAGGGGGTAAAAGGCATGGACGATATTTAGAGGAAGAATGGCTGAACTGGAGTTACTGCAGAGGCTTTTGGGGACACTCCTTGAGTGGAGCATTGCAGCAGGAGACTTTAGTCCATAAAATGAGGCTGAACTTCAACTGTGGGTCATCTCAGTGCTTTTTCCTGCAAGAGCAGACATGTGAGCAGGTTGGATATTCTGTTCTTCTCTCTGCAGAGTTTTGTTATTTCTGGTGGAGGATTTCAAGGTAAAACAAATTCCCCACGGCGAGATCTGTGTTCTGCCTTAGACTGCAAAATACCCCACAAACAGAACCAATTTATTATTAAAATTTTCTCTCTGGCCTGCCTCCTACAGCACTGATTCCAGCATGTGCTCTGGGATTTCTGCTGGCTGCTGCTGAGAATACTTTTGTTTTAACTTTCTAGGAAACAGAGGGCTTCTCTTTGAAGTGTGGGATGATGCCTCTGATCTGACAGAAGCAGGTCCTGGATACAGATGGCAGTTTGTACCTAATGCCAGCTCCCCAGTAAGGTTTCTGTCTGGGGCAGAGAAGTCCTTCAGGTACTCAGTGATATTAAAAAGAGATGGAGCCATGGCAATCACCTTTAGCAGTGTAAGGTGTAGAAAAAACACCTGACAGCTCTTTATAGCAGAGCCTCACTGCACAGCTCCTCTAAATCAAAGCAAACCCTTTGCTCTGAGGTCCTTTTGATGCTTAAAATATGCAGTGAAGTGCTTTATTTTTTCCTCCTTTTGCCTCCCCTCAGTATTTCTGCTCTACCTGGCCTAGATATGCTGAAATACCACCAAGAAAAACTGCTCTGGAAGTAGAAGGAGCTCCAGTTTGAGGCTGTTTTGGGCTGGAGCTCTGGCCAGATGTGGAGGGGCAAACTCTCAGCTGATATTGGCAGCAAAGGTGGAGTTAATACAAATAAATAAATAAATAAATAAATTCCTGAATTGTGTTGGTCCACATTGCCTCTTCAGATGTGACCTTGAAAAACTGTGCATGAATTCTTACATTTTTCTATCACTTCTCTGTTTTTGTTGTTTGATTCTGAGTGTGGTTTTGGCTTTTTCCTGCATGTTCAGGGTTAAGACTTTGAGAAGAAATTCACTGAAGTGGCCACCAACAAAATCGTGCTTAGTTTCATGGAGCTGTTTTTTCTTTCCTTTTTGAAACTTTTGTAAAGCATGATTGACATTTAGTGTGAAATTGGGTCGTTTTGAGGTTAGTTCAGCTTTAAATAGCGAGGTTTGTTTTGTTAAAATGGTTTAAGGAAGTTTTCTTTTTACTCAGTACACATGTGAAGGTGCAGTGTGGGGATGGTTTGTTTGTTGTTTTGGGGTTTTTTTTGCTGTAACTCTTCTGTATATTATGAATGTTCTATTTTTGCTCAGCTCCAGACTCCGTGGATTTTTTGTGGCTCCTCAGACCAACAATTATACCTTTTGGATTCAGGCAGATGGTCAGGCATCTCTCTACCTAAGTTTGTCCCAAGATCCAAAACAGAAGGTATTATTCCTGGTAGAGAAAAATGAGATTAAATGAAAAATGAGGATTCAAAGGATTTTAATTAAGATGATAACAAATGGGAATTTCCCCTGTGTGGATTGTTTGTCTCTTATGAATCCATTGCAGAGTCAAATATCTGTGATTATTTTTGATATTTTACATTGGTCCCATCTATTATATAGCTCATAAAAAAATCACTCTTGCAACCAGAGTGTCTTTTCCAGAAGATTTTTTTTGTTAGTTCAGATCATTTCTGCCTGAACTGAAGCCATGAAAAGTTATTTGGGGAACTGTTATTAGTGCTAGGGTATGACATAGGAATTATCTTCTTTATGGTATTGAACCTTTAACCAAAGTTCTTTGAGATTGTGGCTTTTCCCTATAGAATAGGTAGGAATTTGTGAGCCATCAACCCACAGCTATCATTTATAAACACAAATATATTGTTTGGTTTTGATTTTTGGGGCTGTGGCATTGGACTAAATGTTATTTGGGGCTGGAGAAATGTCACTAACTGGTTTAATGGCTTCAAACTGAAAGAGAGTTGGTTTATATCGGATATTAGGAAGAAATTCTTCCCTGTGAGGGTGGGGTGGCCCTGGCACAAGGTGCCCAGAGCAGCTGTGGCTGCCCCTGGATCCCTGGAAGTGTCCAAGGCCAGGTTGGATGGGTTTGGAGCAACCTGGGATAGTGGAAGGTGTCCCTGCCATGGCAGGGGGTGGAATGTGATGCTTTTTGATGTCTCTTGCAGCCCAAACCATTCTGTGACTCTGTGATTTGGTTCTTCTGCACACAGGTGAGAATTGCCTCTCTCCCTGCTGGCAATTCGGAGTGGGCTGCCAACTGGGCAAAGAACTGGAGTGAACTTTGGCAGCCAAAATCCCAGAAATTTGAGCTAACTGCTGGCTCAAGGTACTACCTGGAAGCAGTGCACCATGCACAGACCCCCAGCACAGGGATGAGAGTTGGGGTGCAGATACACAACACGTGGCTGGACCCCCGTGTGGTGAGCAGCTACTACACCGAGAGGCACGAAATTCGGGCTCGTGCCTTGCATCTTCCAGAAGTGCAGGTCAGTGCTGCCTGCAACTGCCTTGTTGGTGCTAGAGGGGAAAAAAAGTGTGTTTCCACCTTGTTTTCAGCCTCCTGAGAAGAGCATCATGAGCTGGAGCTGTCTGTGGTTTTTACACGTTAGTGGGTGTGTGTCAACACTCAGGAATGAGGGAAGTTTTTTCCTGATGGTTAAACTCCTGCAGGGCAGGAGCTTTAAGGACCATGTGCAGCTGCACAGGTCATGTATGACTTGTTCTCCTGTTAATGTAAGAATCCTGTTCCTTATAGGACAAGGGTAGTTTAAGAATAGCTGAAGTGACTCTTGGAAGGGATCCCTGTTTCACAGAGGTTTAAAAAGGCAAAGTGCTGGCTGTAAAATCCTCCTCAGTAGAGGATGCCAGGTTTGAGGTGTGTGTGTCTCATGCAGTTTGCATCTGTTTTCATTTCTTGATTTGCTTTTCTTTTTTTGCCAGATGTTGACTGTGTCTGGTACAGGTTATTTCAGTATTTCCTGGAACAACACGCTGAGAATGATCCCCACAAATGCTACAGCTCACCAGGTGGGTTCCACTAAACACAGACACAGGGTTCTCTGCTGGGGTGGAATTGGTGGAGCTCTGGTGCTTGACAGAAGCTAAGATTTGCCCCAGAAGCTGAGATGAATTTTGTCATGAAGAGGCCTTTTTTTTTTTTTTTTTTTTTTCCTCTGAGAGTGTCTTACAATGGGATTTTTTTCCTAGAATTTGACTCCCAGGTATTCTAAGCTTATCACAACATCCAGATATCTTGGACTTCCATTGATCCAGATCCTTGGACTTCTTCTCTAAGGCCAGATGTGTGTTGTATGTCTCTGGCTGCTTCAACAGCCCATAGTCTCCTGATGTGGCAATTAAAGTGACCCTGAGTGATGGCTTCATGACAGACAGGATGGCTCACACCCCTGAAAGCTGCCAGACATGACAGTTTGCACTCTGTTGAGATAAATTTTGTTATGTTATTATTTAGCATTTTTATTCTTTTAATATTTGGCTACCTGCTTGTTCAGAGCTGCTGTGCCACTGATCCTTGGCTGATGAAAAATGAAGTGATGATGTGGGTGTTGAAATCTCTGCTGAAATGATTGTGACTGACTGCTTTTCACTTTTTAATTTCTTTTAAAGGTGCAGGCAGCAATAGAAGAGCTCCTTTCAGTAGGATGTGAAACTGAGCCAACTTCTGCTAAAATCCTTTTTCACCATGGTTTTGAGAAAGAAGGTAGAGAACTTCTGTGGCAAATTTGCAATATTTATTGTGAGACTTGATCTGCTTTAATGACATAAATGTTCTTTAAACTTTTACTGGTAGTAAATTTACACTTTTAATGGGTATAAGTACATATTCACTTTTATCATCTATTCATTGTGTGTATGCATTAACACATGCATTAACATGATCAATACAATAACCACAGTGACAGAATATCCAGAGCTGGAAGGGACCCACAAGGATCATTAAATCCAACTCTTGGACAGGACAACCCCAGGAATCTGTGTCTCAGAGTGTTGTGCTAACACTTCTTGAACTCTGCCAGGAGAATTCTTAGAGTAGGACTATTTGACAACTTCTGGATACCCACTTGTTGTATTTTCACAAATCTTGACTGTATTGGTGTCTTCTGAATCACTTTCAAACATCTCATTTCCTCTTTTTTTTTTTCTTTCTTTCCCTTTTTTTTAAATATCTGTCAGATGTGAAGAACATCATCACCACAGGACACATTGTCAGTGGAACAGAGCCTTTCTGTGGGAGATTCAGTGTCCACAGACCAAGCCAGCTGGTGAAAACTTCCCCATCAACACTATCAAGATATGACCTTACTAAATACTCACATGTGAGTGGCTGCTCTTAAGGAGCAGCTTGCACTGGGCACTGAATTCTCTGAGCCTAATAAACAACATAAAGTCATCTGGTCAGCTTACAGTTCCCCCAGACCCACCAAGCATCTTTTATTTGGTTTGAGAGTGGTTTTGGATCTCTGAGATGTAGATACTGTTTAACACAGCTGGCTGTGAGTTGCTCTTTGGGATTCAATCCTTGCTGTGGGAAAGGAAAAAGAGGGATGGTGCTGGAGAAAGGTGGAAGGGACAAGGATGACCATTTCTTGGCAAAAGGAAAAATCCTTTCTTTGGTGGTCCATTACTGCTCACTTTTCTACTCATCTTCTCCTACTTTTGGCAGGAATAAACCCAAAACTTCAGGGAAGCCCCAGGGGTCAGTTTGATGCTATGCTGTGGCACACCTGGGTGCCAAAACTGTCTCCTACAGCTCTTCTTCCCTCTCCAGCTCTCTTGGAACCCCTTTAGGCACCAGGAGAGGCTTTAAGATGTCCCCAGAACCTTTTCTTCTCCAAGCCAAACAACCCAGTGTTAAACCAGAACTGAAGTTAAATATCTTCCTTTATCTTCCATGTACATTAAATATAAATTACCAATATTTTGATTTGTGAAAATCTTTCCCTCACTTTTGCAGGTGTGTTTTGCACATAAAGGCCATATGAGCAGCACCCTTCATCTCTCAGTGTCCTACACCAATGTGTCCTCATGTCCAGTGAGGAGAAACCTCACCTGCCAATGGGATTTCAATGAAACTGACTCTAAGAGGTATCCAGACAATTAGAATTATCAGAGATTATATTTTCCATAATAAGAAGGTGCAGTAGGAAAACTGAGGGAAGTTTTTATTTATACAGAAACAATTTGTTAGTTAATCTAACAAAAACTCTGTCCCTACAGAGGCGTTGCTGGGATGTGTTTCCATGCTTTTTGGAGGAGCTAATGAGTAAATTTCCCTGTTTCTTGCTGTGTGCACTATCTCACAGATATACTTGAGGATTTTTGAGAACATAGATTCCCCATTTTCTTTCCCAGTCAATTTTGTGCAGTAAGAGAGAGAACTGCTTGTTTTTCAACTCCACCCTTTGAAACCTTTGAAAATCGGTGTAGCCTTTGATTTTCTTTATTCACTTAAAATTCCATGAGTAGAAAACATTTGGTAGCAGACATAAAGCTTAGGGCAGGTAGAGATTTTAAAAAAATCAGGAGTGTCTGAAGAACAGAGCAGGGGTGTTGAGTTCTGGATTGACCCCTATTGAGATCACTGATGCTTTTGTGGTATTTTGAAGGAAAAAAAAAAAAAAAAAATTCCCTCATCCCAGTCTAGTGATTCAGATGGTAACATAAGCAGAGATCTAAATCCTCATTTCTCACTCTGGGGAACCCAACAAGGACCTGGTGAGTAATCACAAACCACTGAGCATGTGACTTGTGCTAAATAGCAGTAGTAACAAAAGCAGGTCCTGATATTATCTGGAATCTTCATGACCACCTCAGATTTGTTTATTGTCCCAACCTTGGTGTCTTCCAGCTGGAGATTTACCTGCACCAACCTCTGGAAGAAGTGTGTGAATCTCTCTGTGTTTCTCCAGGACCTCCCAGCCAATTCCCCAGTACTTGTGCATCAGATAGACTTGCAGAGCCCTGTGCTGCAAAAAGAAACACCTGGGTCATTTTATCTTGATGAGCTCATCATTGCTGACAGAGCTGTGATTGGTAAAGCCATCTCTTTTGGTTTTTTTTTTTTTTCATTCAGGATATTCTGTTAAATCTTTCAAAGGGAAATTTCACAGCAGGCAGAAAAATACATTTTTTTTTCTTGAACTTACATTTATTTTCTTGTGACAGCAGTCAAGAAGGAATTGCCAAAATATCAATATTCTTGATTTCTTTGAAAATGTGGTTCTTCAAATGGAATGGACTGTGGTGAAATCAGTGTCCTGGAAATGTTCAAAAATGTATAGGATGTGGCACTTGGGGACATGGGTTAGTGATGGACTGGGCTGTGCAGAATGGTTGGACTCTATGAACTTAGAGGACTTTTCAAATCTTAATGATTCTATGAAATATAACTTAAAAAAACCCCAAGCAGGTGTTTCTAGTTTTGAAATGACAATACCCTGGGCATAGTCACCTCTGCTCTCCTCACTCTAATGGAAGTTTGTGTTTTTTATTTCAGTTTCTCAGAGAGACCCCAAACCCCCCAGGCCAGAGGGGAGGATAATTGAAGCAGTGTCTGTGGAGGGGTCTCCTCCCACCTACAACGTGTCCTGGAGGATTTCTGGCTGTGGGGCCAGTCTGCCCCTCCTCTCTCCAAGGTAGGGACAGTGCCCAGCTCATCCCAGCACCCTGTGACACCTCTCACAGCTCCCCCAGTGTACCTGGAGCTGGGTTCAGCTGCTGGAAACAAGAGGTGCTCAAGAAGTTTGAGATAACTCGGGGTGTCAGATATCTGTGGGTCACCAAGGTGTGATGTGGGACTGGGAGGAAATCCAAACCCTTCTGGAACAGTGGATGAAGATCATCCAGAGGTGTCTCCAAAACACTGTTAATGACACCAATTCCCATGTTAGGCACTGGAATTCTGCCTCAGGTGTCCTTGTTTGCCAAGATGAGGTTTCTGTTCTTCCCAACAACCAGAGCCATGGGCTATAATGGATCAAAGACTGTTACATTAAAGGTTTGTTCTGGCAGAAAATAAATCCTGTGAAAGTTGGATTGTATCCAACTGAGTCAAATGTAGTATCTTAACATAAACCACCAAGGATATGAATGAGGAATGAGAATACAGGGGGACCTTTGTGGTAGTTGAGATGAGATGTATAACCAGAGGTGCAAATAAAAGGAAGAGGGAAAGTTTTTACTCCCATGTGGAGTAAACTGACACTGACATTGGAATGTTGCATATAACACTGATGGCTGTGTTTTTCTAATAAATTTAGTAAAAAATGGAAAAAAATGCCATGAATGTCATTATGGAGCTGAGGAAATAATTTAGAGAGGAAGACTTAGAAACTCCACCTGTTTAGCTAATAAAAACAAGGATTAAGAGGTGATTTGATCACAGTACCTCTCACCAGGATAAAAAATGGTGCTTGGCATGGTTGAGCTTTTCCACCTCACAGAGGAAGGTATCAGAGGAAAGCAGGAATCAGCACAAACTTTAAAAATGGGTGGGCTGAGCACTGTCTTTGGACATCCTCAAAATAAACCCAGCTCTTTCTCTTTGCTGAACATTGGCTGTGATTTAATCCAATACAACTCCTACTCCTGTCAGAACAGGAATATTGGCTAAAATCTTATTACCAGATTTACAGAGGGCTCAGTGATCCTTTTGGTTTTGTTTAGTGGGAATTTGCTCTGCAGAAGCCACTTGTTATCCAGACATTTGACACACGGTGGCATCGTTGTACCACAGAGAAGCTCCTTTTGCTTTGAAACATGAGAATTTTAGTGGAGAAGGAGAAAAGCATTTTAACTTTTAGAAATTGGACTTTGGGTGAACTCAAATTACTCCAATGGAGATATGGTGTCTGGGAGAACGGTTTGATGATGGACTTGGTAATGCTGGGTTAAAGATTGGGCTTGATCTTAGGGGTCTTTTCCAACCTAAATGATGGTACAATATGAAATCTTGTAATTCAGGGGATTTGAGATTTCCATGGGTTCAAGGAGATTACAGTGTGAAGCAGGAAATATTTTTGCTGTGCTGTTGCAAATGTTGTCCAGGCTGCACTGGTCTGGTAATTTAGAAATGCCAGTATTAGGGTAGTACTCCCTGGTGCCTGATGGTATATGAATTATTTATTCTATCATAAATTAAAAAAAGGTCATTTTCCACAATTTTCTGCTGTGTGCATTGCCTGCATAATTCACAGAGTCACAAGTTTGGCAGAGACCTTCATGATCATCAAGTCCAACCCAGCCCAGCACCTCAACTAAACCATGGCAGCGAGTGCCACATCCCTCAAGTGTTTTATTTAAACACATCCAGGGATGGTGACTCTGCCACCTCCCCAGGCAAAGCATTCCAATACTTTATTATTCTTTCTGTGAAAAACTTCTTCCTGATATCCAATTATATTTCCCTTAGTGCAGCTTGAGACCGTGTCCTTGGTTCTGTTGATTGTTGCTTGGAGAAAGAGACCAACCCCACATGACTGCACCCACCTTTCAGGGAGCTGTAGAGAGTGATAAGGAGTTAGAAATTGAGAATATCCCGTTTTTATTTATTTATTTATTTATTTATTTATTTATTTATTTATTTTTATTTCCTTGAGATCTGGGCATCTTCCCTTTAGATCCTTCAGGAGTGTTGTTCCCATAGGTGCCTCAGCTGTTGGCTCACCTGGGGGTGTCAGGAGTGTGGGTCTCCAGTGCTGCTGCCTTGCTGTGACCCCCTGTCTGTCCCACAGAGGTGCAGTGCTTGGGGAGGGCTCTCAGGAGCAGGGACACCTGAATGTTTCCACGGAGGATGTGAGAGTCAGCCTCACCATCCAGAGGCTGCAGAAGTCATCCCCACCTCTCGGAGGAACCTTCCACATCCACTTGGCCAGCACAGTGATACCAGGTAAGGGAAGATGCAGCAACAAAGTTCCTTTGTGCAATGAGAAGCAAAAAGCCCATTTATTTCAAGAAACACTACACTTTTTTAGAGTAGTTTGTGGAGTGAGCATAGACATGATCTGATTGGTGCAAGGAAGGTGACAGCCCTGGCAAACATGCTTTCATGAAAATATCACATCTCTCACACACTCTGCAGGTGCATAATCATTGTTATCTTATGTTTTCCTTGAGCAGCCTGAAAAATCCAAGCTGCTTCCCTGGCTCCCAGCAGTATCCAATGACAGGGAAACAGTGGGAGAGTGTCCTGGTTTGAAGGACAGGTGGCTGCCAATAAAGGCAGGAGTCTCTCTTTGAAATGGAGAATGTAAACCCCCTCCCTCCAAATTATTATAAATTTGAAATTAAGGGACTCTCAGGCAAAGATATGGGAATTAGGAATAACAGTTCTTTACTAGGAAAATTAAAATAGAAATACAGTATTACAAAGAACAATCCCAAACCCTGCCAGAGTCAGAATCCAAGCTGACACCCGTCAGTCAGTCAGGGTGTTGGCACAGTCCCATTCCATGGTGGCTGCATCCTCCTGCAGTGGCAGATGTGGTTCAGCTGGAGCAGTGCTCCTGGAGAAGGTGCAGTTTTCCTCTGAAGGTGCAGGGATGATGTGGAAAGGTCCAGTTTTCCTCTGGAATCCAGTGGCAAAGGCTGCTCTGGTGTTCCAAATGTCAGTTTTTCTCTGGGTAGGAAAGGCTTGGCTCCTCCCCTGGCTGGAGCATCTCCCATGGGATGATGGAATTTTATCAGCCATGCCCTGGGACTCAATGGCCATGAACAGGAGATCTCTCCTGGAGGGAGGATGGGCTGTGGCAAAGATAAAGATGATTGCCCCAGCTGGTTTAAAGCTGGCCCATGAGCAGATAATGTGTGCCATGGAGATCAGGAGCACTGCCCCAGCTGGTTTAACAGATGGGGACAGAATGCACATCTCTGGCCACATCAACCCAACACACAGAGGTTGCCCAGACAGGTAGTGGATGCCCCATCTCTGGAAACACTTGAGTTCAGGCTGGATGGAGCTTTGAGCAGCCTGGTCTAGGGTTCATTGCTGGGATTAGATGACCTTTAAAGGTCTTTTCCAGCCCAAATCCTTCTATAATTCTACTCTATAATTCTGTGATTTTTTTACTGTTTAAAGTACAATAAATTTCACTCTTTTGGCAGAGGCAAAGGTTTGAACCATGACATTGCATTAAAAATGAAACCCCTTCCTTTCCTAGGAGCAGGCAGATGTGCTCTCCTGGAAATGGAGATATCCACTGCTCCCTGATGTCTTTTGCAGATGTTTCTGTGCACATCTCGGGCCCCCAGCTCCGCAGGCTTTTGCAGGACAATGTGGATAATTTTACAGCTCCCTTCTTCAACACCAGTGACTTCACCGTGACCAGAGACTCCAGCTCGTGCTATGAAAGTGTCTGGACACTGACTTGGGAAAAAACAGCTGGGGACTTGCCCAATGTTATCAGTGTACAGTGATTTCTTTTACTAATCCTCACTTTGGTCCCTATTTATGTCTTTGGTCTTGGCTGATTCACTCTCACAACGGTTTTTTTAATGAAGACACTGTGGAAATTTAGGCAATATTCTTATTTGGAACAGCATCTAGAGCAAATTCCAGATCAAATTATGAAAAAACCACAACAGTTTTAGGAGAAGAAATTATATCAAGTCTGTGATTCAAAACCAGGAGATCTGAGTGTAATTTCTGCACAGCAAAGGGGCTGGTATATTGAAATGAAATCTTCATTTTATCTTCATTATATCTACATTAATGTTTCAGTATAGTGACTGAAGCACATCACAGATTTGTGGCATCATTTATTTGCCAAGAAAGTATTTTTCTGAAAACTGTTTTCTCTGGTTTTATATCTGGTCCTCATAAATCTCAGGTGAAGCTTGACTTTACAGTCTCCCATCCCAAGACTTGTCATGTTAGTTTTGCTTCAACCAGAAGGGTCTTTTAGGGTAAGGACTCAGACTGAGATGCTTCCTACCTCAAAAGGAAATACTATTTCTTTGGATATTCAACTCCTAAAAGTGTGATGTTTTTTTCAACAAATTCCAGTGCTCAAGATGTTGGCCTGGAGGGTGAAAAATTCTTGAGCTGATCTTCAGATCTTGCACAGGCCCTTGTTTCACATAATGTCATGTCTTTGAGAAAATCTTTCCATGCCTAAATCTAAATTATATTATTGGACATTAGAAGTTTATTTACAAACCTGACTCCTGAATTTCTTTATCATCTCTTTACCTGCAAGGTGTAGATGGGAACAGGGAGGTATTGTGAAACTTTGAGAAATGAAGATTTAGAGGTGGGGATATGATTCATGGAAGAAGGGTGAGAAGTTTCCAGGAGTTCTTTGCTTGTAAAGATTCTGTTTTGATTTAAAACCACTGGACAGAAAAAGATGAGAAACTTATATTCCTTGATCTTTGCCAGGTCTCTGCTGGAAACCTCACTGGCCTGAAGCCAAGTGTTTCCACTCGTGTGGTTTATGATGGGGGTGTGTTTATTGGACCAATATTTGGGGACATGCTTGCCACACTCCATAACCAAACACAGGTGAGTTGATGTGCTCTCACACTTTTCACTGACTCAGCAGGGCTGTGTAGCTCCAGGAGCCTCACAAGTATTTGGGTACCTGTTCTTCCAATAAATCCTTTCAGGAATCTGATGTTCTGTGCCATAAATTTCTCATATTCTGCTGCCTGGCATGTGGAGCAGGACTGTCCTCCAAGAGCTGTTGCAGGTGTGGGGAGAATGGTGATCATGGGTAATGGAAGGTGGTATCTTTTTTTTTTTTTTTTTTTTTTTTTTTTTTTTTGATGCACTGACCAAGGGATGAAAATCTCTGAACTCCCACCCTTGGTGGGCCCTATGGTGTTGGACACCAAACTGGGAATTACACAATTCACCTGCAACATTCTGTTACCCTGATGGGCCAAATAAATGAGTTGGTGGCTGGGATACTCATCTGTGAGTTAGGCAAGGCCTGATCCTCTCTGGATCTCCAGAGACACAGGAGAGCCCCAGGCTGAAGGAGGAATCATTCCAGTCTGCTGGATGGACAAAGGTGTTCCCAGCTCTGCTCTCAGGCACTGCAGAACACTGGCAATTGCTGGCTTTGTTTCCAGCAGACTCACTGTGGCCATAACAGGGTGATGCTGGATGTGCTTCAAGCCCAGCTGGGCAACATCTGGGGCCAAATCATCCTGCCTTTTCCATGAGCCTGGTTCCCAGCCATGAAAATTCATTTTCTCCAGTGACTCAGCCACTTTTCCATCCATGCTGCACAAACCCTCAAATGGCCCAAGTGAAACAAGAGCAGCAGCAGCAAACAGGTTTTTCTGGTCATTTTTTGAGCTTTATTCTGGCAGTGTGAAAGTGTCCCTCTAATATCTCCTTTGCAACTCTGTGCTCCTTGCATTTCTTTGGGACAGATGCTTTGCTTTTTGCAGACATTGGTGCACTCTTCTGGCAGACCTTTAACACCTGGAGAGAGATAAAGAGGGGCTCTTTAATGCCCTATCCTTTGCCAGTTTACTCTTCCAAAATATCATTATCTCAGGAGGGATATTTCTTGATATCTCTTTTAGATGATTAAAGTCACAGCCCAGTTTTTTTCCTTCAGCGTGAACAAGGGGCAAAAAATGAAATTGAGGGCTGCATGTTGAGGAGACACATTGTGGGTTTCATTTTAATTAGTCTTCCAGGGTGCTTTAAACACAATAAATTTATTCCCAAGGCAAAGTTGGAAGAAATGAGGGAAGGCAAGAGCAATCTTCAGTGGATGAGTGGAAGAACAGGAGTTTGAGGATTCCAGGATGGTGGGAGATAGGCTGGAGATGCAGCATCCACAACTGTGCTCTGCTGTGCCTTGGATGAGTCCTAGCAATTTGCTATTTGAATTTGCAATTAAATCTGCAGCAGGGTGAAGAGCTCTCTGTTTGTGCCCTGTTCTAGCACTGAGTGCTCTCAGTAACTCAGAGTGGTTACCAGCATCTATCAGTCAGATAGATGTTATCAGTAGAAAACCCCTCTGTTTCCTTATCAGTTTAAGGTAACCCTCTGGTCTGTCCCCAGGTGGTGGTGATGGTGAATGATGTCCTTGCAAACTGTTCTGGCTCGTGTTCTTTCCAGTTCAGCCAGGAATTCACACCCATAGTCACAGATGTGGAGTATTCATCAGGTAACAGGGCCTGGTGTCTGAACACAGTGGCAAAAATTCTGTGAGAAAGATCCACCAGGTGCTGGTGATTTCATGTATTTGTGTAGCCTTTTGTAAATTTTTGATTTTGTGGAAACTGCACTTTTATGGGTCACTTCTGATGAGCTCCAGTTCCAGACATGCTGAGTGTACAGGTTTGTCCTGAGAAGGGCACTGGGGCTGGGAAGGGTCTGGAAAACAGGTCTGAGGAGGAGCAACTGGAGAGGCTGATCCTGGAGAAAAGAGGTGCAGGGTGACCTCCTCACTCTCCATAACTGGTAGGAGGGGGCAGCCAGGTGGGGCTTGGCCTCTTCTTCCAGGGATGAAGAAACAGGATGATAGGAAATGGCCTTAATGTGGATCAGGAGAAGTTTAGAATAGATATTAGGAAAAATTTCCTCATTGAATGGGTTGTCAGGCTCTGAAACAGGGTGCTCAGGACAGTGGTGCTGTCACTGTCCCTGGAAGGGCTCAGAAGGTTTGTGGATGTGGAATTTGGAGACATGGTGATCTCAGAGATCTTTTCCAACCTTAACTACTCTGTGATTCTGTGGCAGAGGTATAAAGAGGAGAGAAACAATGGCAGGTTCAATGCTTAAAGCAAAAAGCAGCACTTGTCTCAAGTTATTTTGAATAAAAATATAAGGAAAAATGTAACATCTGTTCAGGGGCAGGCAGGAATTGCTGTTATGTGGAACAATGAGATATCACCAGTTATGCATTTTTTAGGATGTCCTGTTTTAACCCTTGGCTGAAATCAAACCCCGGGCATTGCCTTGCCAAAATCCAGGCGTCACCTCGAGCATTCTGTTCCTGCAGGTGACGGGTCCCAGGCCACAGTGGCTCTCAGGGGGCTGGCTTTGGTGAGCAGCAGCAGGTGGAGGTGAGCAGCAGGCGCTGCCGTGTCACAGGTGTGGGTGACAGCCAGGTGCAGTGCCAGGTGCCCCGGCTGCAGGCCGGGCTGCACGCGGTGACACTGCTGGTGACACCCCACGGCTTCGCTCTCAATGGCACCACAGCTCAAGGCATCTTCCTCACAGTCCAGCCAGCCCTGGCAGCTGTAGAACCTCCTTCCACTTCAGAGACTGGTAGGTGTGAATGTGAGCCTTCCAAGGGAGCTGCTTCCCACTTCTTCCTTATCATGGCATCTTTTGGTTCCTCTGTACTTTCACTAACAATGTTTTCACCTGGTGAAAAAATTTGATGGCACACCATGTGTGCTCCAAAGTGTCACTGCCTGGGGTGTCCCATTAGGCTTGGGATCACCTCAGCAGGACATGTAGGTGGTCTGGGGTTCAGGTTTTTTCCTGAAGCTGCTGATGAGAGACTGCAGGAGACAATCCTCAGAGGTTTCAAGGTTGTTTATTGCTCCTTATCTCAGGAATGTCTTGCCCAGCTAACAGCAGTCTGTCCAGCAAGGCAACCAGGGCAGAATGGCCCCTGGCAGGGGCAGGACTTATCTTATATACTCTAAATTACGTATTTGATATTTACAATAACTTTCCAATACAACACAATCTTGTTACACTGTCCAGCTTTGTCCCCTTCCAATCTGAGAGTGCCAGCATGTCATCCAACATGGGTGACATGAAGAAGAAAGAGGAAGAAGCATACCACACCCCAAATCCTCCATGTTGGCCACGAGTCTCTTAACATAAACATTCTTAGAAATCTACTTATTCTACATTCTAACAGTCTAATTCACACTTTACTTATTTTCGTGGCTTGCATTTCTTCCCTCAATGTTGGTAAATTCTCCCAAGGGGTTAAATTCAGCCCCTGAGACACCTGGGTCTCATTTGAGGGTCTTTGAAACCCCCACCAGGGGGGTTTTGAGACCCCCAGGGAAGGCAGGGGAACACCCTGGACTCCCACACAAAGCACCTTCAAAAATGATCTAAAGACTGACAGAATCTCTTTGGCTCTTTGTACAGTTTCCTGTGTAGTTTTGTTTGGTAATTACATTTTCAAGTGCTCATATATTCATTTCAGCAAATTATCAGTGTTTCATACCCATCCTCCCATATCCATGTAGCTTTGTAGTATCTGAAATATTCTGGCCTAATTAGAGTGGGTATTAAGGAAAATTTCTTCACTGGAATGATTGCCAGTCACTGGAGTAGGTTGCCCAGGGCGTTGGTGGAGTCACCATCCCTAGAGAAATTTGAAAGTGTGTTGAGCTGGCACTTGAGGACATGGGTTAGTGGTGGGCATGGCAGTGCTGGATTACTGGCTGGATTTATTGATCTTAGAGGGATTTTTTAAACTAAATTATCCTATGTTTCTATAACTGTGAAATGACTGACCTCTGGTTAATCCCAGCCCCATTGAAGCAAAGGGTCATGGCACACTAAGCTTAAGAATCACTTTTAATTCATAGAAAACCCAGACACCTCCAAACAAATATAAAAACAATCCAGCAGTGGCAAATTTTAGTGTTTGGGCCTTGCTTCTCCTTTCCTTTGCTGGCAAATCCACTTCTCCCAATTACAGTGATCTGTCACTCATTGAAAAGAAGGCAAGTATAATGCTATCTTACATTACATGTGCCTGGAATGCTTATAATTGGAAAGAATTACAGCTTCCATCTGTGTTTTTAATTTCTCCCATTTCAAATACCTCTCTTCAATCTCATTGCAAAGTGCACACAGGCAGTATTTCACTGCATAGAGATATAATGTAGATATCAAAACTTAACAGCATCAGTCTTTGCACAACACTCGTGGATTCTGAACTCTAAATCTGGAGCTCTTTATTTGACAACTCTTCCATTAGCAAGTGACTTCAGTTTTCACTTCTTGCTCTTTCTGACACTGCAAATTTAATGTTACAGGATAGGAAGGCAGCAAAGCACCTTGTACTTTGCTGCTTCAGCTCCCTCGTGTCAAAATATCCCTGGTGCCATGTGGTGCCATGCTGGGAGATCCCCATGACCTAACTCTAGAAGCATGGAATGCCTTTCTAAAGATACCCCCATGTTCCTGTGAATAGCAGCAGCTTGCTGTTAATGTATCTGATTGCTCTTGTTGGCCTGGATTTGCTGCCAGCACAGGAAATCAAAACTAAACTTCTATAATTCTCTGGTGGTTTAAAGAATTAGCAGGAATAGGTAATTTTAGGAAAGCTACAAGGGAATTTGTCATTAATATGTAATTACTTTAATGCAGAGGATTGCTTACATCACACAAGATGAAAAGAGGGATAAGAGCTCAGTAGGTTTACAATATAACCATACTAATAAATACAAATAAACACTGTGTTATTCAGTACCTGTCTGAGCAGTCTGTTCAGCCATAATCCTAAAACTCTGCAGTGCTTAGAGAAAAAGCTCTAAGTTTCAAGCAATATTTTCTTTTTTTTTTCTTTTTTTTTTTTTTTTAAGTTTCTCTGAATTGCATCAAAGCACAAGCTGCATCTTAGAACTGCCATTAATGCCCACTCCTGTTCTCTTTCCTGTTTCTCTTTGAAATTCCCTGAGTCTTTTAATCACTTGGAAAAGCAAAGGGGCACTTTCACTATGGAGCTGGATGCTGAAGAAAGATCAAGCTCAAGTCTGGCTTGTGCTGGGAGTGATCCCACTTGGGGCTGGAGAGGCTCAGTCTGGCACGAGGGAGAGCTGAGCTGGCTCAGAGCTCCACGGAACGAATCCCTCCGTGACTTCCCTCACAACTCCAGGTCTTCAGCCCTGCCAAGTCCCCTTTCTACCCCAAATTTCCTAGACACATGCTACAGGCTTTTCTGACAGCAGGGAGCTTGGCAGCTGTTTGAACTCTGAGAGCACCTGCTGCGTTAAGCTCATTTTCCATTCTTAGTGCTTCTTCCTTCCTTCCTCATTTCATTCTCAGGCTGGGGATCTGTCTAAGGGGGAGATCACAGGCCAGGGCTTGCTGGTTTAAATAAGTATGTCATTAAAAAATAAACTGAGAAACAAACCCAGTTGTCCTGTATCGTGGTGGAGAATTCAAATAATTCAAGTTCAAATAATTCAAGTGCAAATAATTTATATTCAAATAATTCAAATTCAAATAAGGCAAGAAGGACCTCTGGTGCAAGAGAGGGAGCCAGGCAAATCAAGGTGGAATGGATCATCAGCTCAGCTGAGAGACTCTACTGCCTTTTGTAGTCACCTATAAACAAAGAATTCTCTGCATATTGAAATATGCTACATGTTGAATATCATGGAATAATTGTTTGTTTTAGGAGGACTTAAAGTGACTCTCAGGGGGACCAATCTGGAAGGGGTAAATGCAGTGTTGTTTGGATCCCAACCTTGCCCAGTTTTGGAGGAGGGCAGAAATTCAACAAGAATTCAGTGTAAAGTTCCTTCTCGGGTAAGAAACCACACTTTGGGGTGCAGTCAGAAGCCAATGTGCCTTCCTGTGTTTTCCTGGCCTGAGGTACACTAGGGGAAGGGCAAAGAGTAGCCAAGTCTTGGTTATGGGCCAGTTTACTGTGGACTCTACAGATTAGACCAGCTTAATTAAAAATAGATTCATAGGAGATTTATGAAAACCAGTGAAAAAAGCAAGCTCCTTAATTTAGTAAAACTATTGCAATTAAAAACTGCATAGTTAGTCTGGGATTTTATTTACTAGTTTAATGTACTTGTATGGATACAGCAAATCTAAATCTGCGTTGTCTGGGATTGTTTTAAGGTTTCTAAATCTCCATAGATGCTCTTTAAAGTCAACATAACTGTAAACATTTAAGTAGAGTCTGGTGTATGTGAAAGTTTTATCAGTGCCATGTGCCTGAATTACCTATGGGAGATGCAGGAATATAGGAAATAACTTTACAAAAAAAAAAAAAATTAATTCATTCTTATCTCTGACATTTTCTTTCTGATTCTTCCTAGGGAACAGAGGATGCTGCTGTTGATGTGACACTGATTTCTGGGTACCAGTCAATAAGAGTGACCAACTTGTTCCAGTATGATCCTTCCTTAAACCCTGCACTTGTATCCCTGAGCAGGAACAGAAGTGGCATAGCAGGTGAAAATGCAGATGTGCATTGGGCACATTTTCTGGAGAAGGGTTGTTAGTGCTGATGGTGGTGGGGCAGAGGGAATTTAGATCTATAAAGTTTGACCTGACACTTTCTGCTTGTTTTCTTTTAAATTTTAGTTCAACTATTTCCAGCTAGTCCTGGTCAGTCCTGGTTGGTTTTTTATTGGTTTTCCACTAGCATAGCTGAGGTAATGAGTTGCTTGCCCTAGGCTGGTATGGATGATGTCCACAGGATGTCAGGTTCAGTATAGCCCTGCTTCTGTGTCAGCTTTCTCTAACTCTGCTCTGAAATGATCCCATGTATTCCTGCAGGGATGGGAACCAGTGGAATGTGATGAAGCTGTGTCAGGAAAGGTTTAGGCTGGGTATGAGAAACAGTTTTTCACCCAGAGGGTGTTTGGGCACTGAATAGGCTCCCCAGGGAATGGTCACAGCCCCAAGGATGCCAAAGCTCAATTAATGTTTATACAACTCTCAGGTACAGGGTGGGATTCTCAAGATTGAGCTGTGCAGGGTCAAGAGTTAAACTTTGATGATCCTTCCAACTCAGGAAATTCCATGATTCTGTGTTTCTTAGGGACAGATTCACCCATGCCAGGAGAAATGAACTCTGGAGAGCTCCTTCTCCATAAAGATCATTGTGTGTATTTTGGGGAACTGAAAACAGTGGATAGGCAACATTTCTTTCACCTAGTTCCCATTTTCAAGCCAAACTGATCTTTTCTTTTTGATCTTGTGATATGTTACTTTAGATTATGAGCATCCCCAGAATTCATGGGGATGAAATCCTAATTAGATCTCATGGAGAATTTGGCATTCCTGTCATTTGGAAGTTTCTATTTGGAGTTGTTTGTTTGTTTTCCCTCATTTTTCCCTCCAGGATTTTGATTGTGTGTAGGCAATAGAAAGCATAAATGGTGAATGATGTCCACTTAAAACAAATTTTTTGGGAAAGTTTAGCACATTTCTGCATGGCCAAAAACAATTACTTAGTATCTGAGACAGTGAGCAAGACAAAACTATTCCTGTTTTCTTGCCTATCTCACTCCAAGAATATAAAAATCTGAATTTTTTATCTATTTTTGCAACCTCTCAAGTGAACACCTTAAAGCTACCCACAGCTCCCAAGTTTGGTTGGACTTGGTGGGGATGTACAGGGCTAGGTGCCTGCCAGTGCCAAAATTCCTTGTGCACTCCCAGCATTTCTATTCATTTTTCCCCAAATGCCCTTGTCATTTTCTGTTACTCCAGAATGCATAAATAAGAGAAAACGTCCTTTATCATATGAACATTATTCAGACACCCCAGCACCAAGGGGAGGTTTTTGTAGCCACAGGCAGCTCAGGTGCAAGGAATTCCTTAATGTTGCAGTGTCTCCTGAGCTGTGGTGGGGCTGACTTCAATCTCCTATTCAGAACCTCCACAGCTCTGTCTTTTAATATCATTTTCCTTCTATATAATAAAAAGAATAAATAAATTACACTGATGCCTTCCAGGCATCTGGGATTAAGCTGACAATTGACCAAGAGTCCAAAGAGTTCATGTTATTAACATATTCAACTTCTCAGGCTTTCAAACTTTATTTGAGTCTTTGTGAATACAGAATTGAAAAGTACCAGCTCCAAACCCTGCTTAGAGGTGCAGGTAGTTAAGGGAAGGTTTGTTCAGGCTCTGCTGCCTCTTAGGAGTTTCTTCCTCCCTCTTTCATCCTTTCAGGGGAGACAGGAGGATGAGATTCACCTCCTAAACACATCCCTCTGCTCAATGTTTTGCATGGTCATTGAAGATAAATAGATGGTTCTGTGGTGGGATTTGGCACAGCTCTTTTGTGTGTCTTACAATAGGATGAATCATGGCATAAAGTCTCTTTTCACTGATCACAGAGCTATCAGTGAAAATGCCTTTATCTGGACTGATGGATATCACCTTATTTTTTTAAGCTATTTCAGAAGAAATTTAGGTTATGAAAATCCCTTGTCTCTTGGCTTTGTCCTTTCCTCTTACTGCCCTGTGGACAAATAAAGGAAAGTATCCTCTATCATCTGGACACAGTTTGACACACTTAAATAGGAGATAAAAAGTGATGATTACTGAAAATAAGGTGCTTTGGAGCAGGGCTGGTTTTCCCTGGAATTGAGTTATTTTTTTCATGGTGAGTCGTGTGGGGCTGTGTTTTGGGTTTATGCTGAAAATGGTGAGAATAAACAGGGATGTTTTGTTACTGCTGAGCAGGGCTTACACAGAGTCAGGGACTTTTCTGTTCCTCACCCCACCAGTGAATGGGCTGGGGGTGGACAAGGATTTGGGAGGGGACACAGCCAGGACACCTGATCCCAACAGACCCATGGGATTATCTAGACCATGGTGCTCATGTTCAGTTTATAAAGCTAAGGGGGGAAGAAGGAGATAGAGTGATGATTTTTTTGTCTTCCCAAGTCACCATTCCATGTGATGGAGCCCTGCTGGGATGGCTGAACACCCACCTGCCCATGGGAAGAGGAGAATGAAGTCCTTGTTTTGCTTTGCACACGACTTTTGCTTTACCCATTAAACTGTTTTTATCTCCACCCACAAATTTTCTCACTTTTATGATTCCAATTCTCTCCCTATCCCACTGCTAGGGAGGGAGAGAGCAGCTGTGTGGGGCTGAGATGCCATCTGGGGTTAAATCATGACAAGCACATCTGACTTCAGGTACTCAAGGAAATTTTGGTTTTACCGTGGAAGGCTCCCATTACTATTACATGGCCCCATAATTCTGAAAAACAAGTTCTAGATTGTTTATCAGGGATTAAAAAAAAAAAAAAAAAAAAAAAATTCCAGAGCCCCTCAGCTCCAGAGCTTTAAAAACCACTGGATTTGGTTTTTATCAGGTTCAGATATTCATAGGACATATATTTATGGTAAGGGGGATGTGAATCCTTTCCTGAGTGTTGCTGAGAGTGGCTAGTGGTGTTCATAACCAAATTCACTGTGCTGGTGTCTCCAGACAGCCCTGATAGCTGTTGACCTTTTGCAGGAGAGATTTAGTAGGATACTGAACCACTGCAGTCTTCAACATTTTGGGTTTGGGCTGATGGGCATGGCTGGACCTGTTCTGGCATGATGGGACTCTGCTCTTCCTCAGGCAATGCTCACATGTCCTGAAATAACCATTGCCAGAAACACTGAAAAATCCCCTTCCTTTCTCTGCAGGAGGTGAGGAGCTTCACATTGGAATATCTCATTTTGCCAGCTACCAGGGCTCAGATGTCAAGGTCCAAATTGGGGACTCGTGGACACAGATCCAGGCACAGACAGAGCGTGGGGTTAATGTGACACTTCCAGCCCTGCCTGCAGGGTGCTACAATATTTCTGTCCTCATCAATGGCATTGCTGTGGCTTCAAACAGGTGTGTGTTTTCCTTAGATGCTTCATTTCCCATCCTATTTGGTGTTCTAGGGTTAATCTGAAAAGGAAAGTTTGATTTTTTTCACAAATTCCGTACCTAACAGTGAATTCTGCACTGTGGTATGAAATGATGAATAATTATCAAGGCATTTATTTATCTGTGGAGCCCAAGTCAGAAAACTGCTAATGCTAGTCAATTAATTTCCCTTGGATCAGTAGGAGGCAGGAGAGAAACATTTTAGGAAAAAACAGTTGATTTGATGAAAAATGCATATTCAGGCAATCAAAGGTATTCACAGATTCAGGTCAAATGCAGATAAATCCTGCTGTAGGAAAACAGCAGAAGAAAAGAAGCACTTTTCATCAGAAAAACAAAAGCTAGTTTGAACAATACAAAAATGCTTTGTTTGGAGAATTTTTAAATGATGCTATTTCCATCTCCTAAGGTGACACTTCAAGTTCATGCCTAGATAAATGTAATATAAATGAATTAAAATGTAGGGGAAAGCTGACCTGCAATTGAGATATAGGAGCATATTCACAAGCAACACAGTTTTGTTCCTCAGCCATGGCAGCTGCCAGGAGTGACCCTGAAATGATGACACTGGGGAGAAATGAGGTGTTTTCATTGCTCATAAACCAACTTAAGCTGCTTGTAATGTTAATGAACCTCAGAAGGAGAAAAATTGTGGTTGGTGGGATGGCACACAGAGATTCATCCCACATGGTACTGCAGTCTGTTAGCAGCACCATCACTTCACCTCCAGGGATAGACTGGAAGGAGGTGGGTCATCCCAGGAGAGGACTCTGATCTCTGGTGGGCTGGATTGCAGGATTGAGAAGATCCTTTCCTAGCATGTCTTTTTAGGGAAGGGGATGTTTTTGAAAGCAGGGTAATGAAGAAAACTAGATGTAGATGGGACAGAAATAGAGATATAACTTTATCTGGGTGGGCTTCAGGAGCTCATGTCTGGGTCTCCTCTTGTTCAGTTTACTTCAATCTCTGCTGGGAGGGTGTCCTGGTTTGAAGGACAGGTATCTGCCAATAAGGGCAGGAGCTTCTCTTTGAAATGGAGAATGTAAACCCCCTCCCTCCAAATTATTATTATAATTTGAAATTAAGGGGCTCTCAGGAAAAGATATGGGAATTAGGTATAACAGTTCTTTACTAGGAAAATTAAAATAGAAATGCAGGATTACAAAGAACAATCCCAAACCCTGCCAGAGTCAGAATCCAAGCTGACACCCGTCAGTCAGTCAGGGTGTTGGCACAGTCCCATTCCATGGTGGCTGCATCCTCCTGCAGTGGCAGATGTGGTTCAGCTGGAGCAGTGCTCCTGGAGAAGGTGCAGTTTCCTCTGAAGGTGCAGGGATGATGTGGAAAGGTCCAGTTTTCCTCTGGAATCCAGTGGCAAAGGCTGCTCTGGTGTTCCAAATGTCAGTTTTTCTCTGGGTAGGAAAGGCTTGGCTCCTCCCCTGGCTGGAGCATCTCCCATGGGATGATGGAATTTTATCAGCCATGCCCTGGGACTCACTGGCCATGAACAGGAGATCTCTCCTGGAGGGAGGATGGGCTGTGGCAAAGATAAAGATGATTGCCCCAGCTGGTTTAAAGCTGGCCCATGAGCAGATAATGTGTGCCATGGAGATCAGGGGCACTGCCCCAGCTGGTTTAACAGATGGGGACAGAACACACATTTCTGGCCACACCAACCCAACACAGAGGGTGTGGGAGAGAGGGCAACTGTGATGCCTTTTCAATGAGCTTCTACTAGGCATAGCTACAGTGGGATCTGCTTGCCAAAAAATCCTTATTCTTGCTTCCTTTGATGGGCAGTTCAATTGGACTAAATTTGGCCCAGAAGTTGCTAGTTGATAGGAGAGTGCTTGTGATAGATGGAGCTCAAATGTGACCCTACCCAGGGATGGGGGAGGTTGGAATGAAGTGATCACAGAAACCATTCAGTCATTCTAAACCACATGGAAAAAATTGGGGTGTTGGGTGGTCTTGTCACTATGACATCAAACAAAGGGGATGTGCCAGGTGGATGCTTGGCTTTCTGGGAGTTGTAAGAAAGAAAAGCACTACAACAGGAAGGAAAAACAAAAGATTACTCCTACCTGCCCCAATTCCTTTCTGTGTTGGTTGTGTTTTGCAGGGTTGAGCCATTAATCCAGTACCTCTCTGAGATCTTCAGCATCGAGCCTTGCTGTGGCTCTGTTCTGGGTAAGCAACATTGGTGCACCTGCAGCCACTTATGCAGGTTAAAGGCATCAAGGGCACAGTTTTCCTGCAGGAATGGAAAGTGCATCCCATTTCACATCCCTTTAAATGAGGGGGTTTGGAATCTGTGATCCTTTATTATGCAGGCATCAACAGGCAGACAGCAGTGGTCTGAAAATGTGGGATTGTAGTGAGCATCCCTCCATCTGGTTGGCTGGCTCAGGGCTCCCTGTGCTTTGAATTTGATTTCCCCAGGTGTTTGCTTACATATCCTTGCATGTTCCTGTTGGGAAAACAAAGCACGCCCACACCTGGCTCATCTGTGCTGCTTGTTTCAGTCATTTTGCCCCCATCTTTCAAGGTTTTCCATGTGGAAGTTAGGTGGAAAGCCAAGTACAACTGTGGTTTGAAGCAAACAATAATTTCATGTGATCCCAAAAGGGATGTTCATTTTTGTTATGTTGAAAAGGCAAAATAAAAAAGCCCTCTTTCAATGTTAATTTAATCAAAAGGGAAATATTTATTAATCCCGTTCTAAGCTTTTAGACATTGGGAATAATACAAGCGTGTTTCTGAGCAGAACATCACTGAATTAAAAAGAAAAGTTTTACTTTAAGTCTTAAAAAGCAGATTTGGGGTGGTTGATTTATTTTGTCATTTGGCTGGTGGTGGAGGAGAGTTGAATCCCTGTAGTGAATTTTACATGAGCCCTTAGAAATGCTTTTATAGAAGACAGAGAAATTCTTGTGCTACAACCTCAGGTCCTCCACAGATTGCTCTCCCAGGCTCACAACACATTTAAAGACACAAAAATTCAGAGGCTTTGTGGTATGTGATTAGTTCAATAGTTTGTGAAGTGCTCAAGCCTTGAAAGATGAGAGAAAGGATAGAGCTTGGAGAGCAAATCCTATCAGTTTTGAAGATTAAGCCATACTACAAAAAAATAATAAAAGTTTTACCCTTCTTTTTATATTTCAGGGGTAAATTGAAAATTAAATAAGGACTGATTAACTCTTTGGTTGTGGTTTTATGAATGGCTTAAGCTGAATTAAAATCTCCTAGCTGCAAAAAGAATCAGTCCCTCCCCCCTTACCTGTAATCTTTTGTTGTCTCTGTGTGTGCATCAGGGTTAAGGATTTGGGCTCACTCAAAAAGAAACCTCATCATAAACCAGCTTACTTTTTCAGCTGGGACATGGGAAAAGGAAGAGAATGGGTTTAATGGATAAAGAGGTTGAAGCAAGGCAGGACACTGGGAGTACCAGTACTACAAACAAAAGGAACGTGGACAGAGCCTTTGGGTGGGCTCTTCCCTGGGAGGGTGGGGAGGGCCTGGCACAGGGTTCCCAGAGAAGCTGTGGCTGTCCCTGGATCCCTGGAAGTGTCCAAGGCCAGGTTGGACAGGGCTTGGAGCAACCTGGGATGCTGGAAGGTGTCCCTGCCCATGGCAGGGGGTGGAACTGAATGGTCTTTAAGACCCTTTACAACCCAAATCATTTGGTAATTCTATGAAATCTGACACTGCCTGAGTTTGAAAATATTCATGATCCCATTCTTTTTCCCTGTGGGCATTAGGAACAAATCACCTCCCCACCCACCTGTACAGACAATCCCATTCCATGAAGAGTTCAGCCTCTCTTTACTCTCAGGGGTCTTTCACAGCAGTTTTCTCCATTTCCGTGGTGGCTTTCTACAGCCATTTACTGCCACCCCTTGTTACCTTAGCCTCTTGTCCATGTAGGATTATCCTGATATATGGCAGCTATTGTCCCTGGCTGTCTTGTCAAAAAAAAAAAAAAAAAAAAAAGATTTTATTTCTTCTTTCCTTCAGACTGTGTTGGAAGGGACCTTAAAGATCATGGTTTGAGATGGTTCAGAGATAGTAATGAATTCCTCTTCTGCATATAATGTTCTTCTTCCTTGTTTTGTTTTGCTCCTAGGTGGAACACTGCTCACAATTTCTGGGGTGGGCTTTAGCCAAAATCCTGCCCTGGTTTCTGTGTCAATGGACAATCAAACCTGTACAGTTACTCACCTGGAAGAAGAGACAGTTTGGTGCCTGACCCCTCCAGCTATTAATTTGTCTAACGGAGATCCATGTGACATCTCTGTCAGAGTAAATGTAGCCATCAGCAGTGAGACACTTCAACAAGCTCTCTTTGCAAATAGTACCACCACCTTTAACTACCAAAGAGCTTTGACTCCCCTTGTTACAGCTGTTGAAACAGAAATCACAGATGGCAGCCTGCTCTTGAGCATTCAGGGAACAAACATCACTGGATCTATGGCTAAGCTTGGACACAGTGAATGTCAGCTTGAGTTTCAGTATGGCAAAAAGTCTTCAATATCTTACCAGTGCTCTTTGCCACTGTATAGCCTGGAAGCTGGGACTGTCCCCATCCAGGTCATCCAGAGGCAGCTGGGATATGCTCAAGTGACAGCAAGGCAGCAGACCCTCACAATAACTCCACAGATAACCTCCATATTCCCAGCACAAGGATCCATCTGTGGTGGGATGTTGCTCACTATATCTGGTATTGCTTTGAAATCCAGGAGGAATTTGGTAGAGGTCAGCCTGGAGAGAAATTACTCCTGTGAGATCCAGAAGTCTGATAATGACTCCATCACTTGTGTTGTCCTTCCAGGAGCTCACCCTTTGCACCCCCAGTGGCTGGCTGGGGCATCTCGGGCTCTCAGTGTCACAGTGGTTGTCAATGGGGTGAGCAGTGTGTGCCTTGGGGACTGTACACTCCACCTTCATGAGCACTGGACCCCCCTGGTCCATCTGGTCACCTGGAGGACCAATGGCACCTTCACCTACGTGACAATCAAAGGGCAGAGGCTGGCATGGCAGGGTGACAGCCCCGTGGTACACGTGGATAACAGCACTGCCTGCAAGGTGTCCTTCTGGAATGAGACCATCATCAAGTGCCACACAGCCTGCCTGGCCCCAGGGCAGCACCAGGTTTCCATAGGCAGCAGGAGAAGTGGCCGTGCTTGTTTCAGAGGGACATCCAGCCTTCTCACCCTCCTGCCCTGGGTGTACCAGTTCTACCCACGGAATTTCAGCACCAATGGGGGAGGCCTGCTCAGCTTAGCTGGGCTGGCTCTGAAGGGACAGAGGATGACTTCAGTCCTCGTAGACCATCACCCTTGCTTCATTCTCAACATCAGCTGTGTGCTCATCCAGTGCACGGTGCCCCCAGGGAAAGGCTCGAGGGCTCTGAGTCTGAAAGTAGATGGGCACTCCTATTACCTTGGAACAATAAGTTACAGTGAGGAATTTACCCCAGCTTTCCTTTCATTTGTTTCCACTGGTCTCCTTTTAAATTTTAACGTATCCCAGGTGACAGAGATGGACTTTATCCATGTGTTTATTGGGGATTTTCCTTGCAGCAACATCACCATCACTGGCTCCATGCTGCAGTGCACAGCTCCTCTGCTCCCTGTGGGCGAGTACCCTGTGCTGGGCCTGGATGTTCCCAGGGGATGGGCTTCCTCCAACCTGACATTCACTTCTCACCTGACAGTGACAGCTGCCCGTCACAACTGGAGTAAGTCATGGAGGGTTGCTGCAGCTCCTCCACTGCATTTTGTGTGTGGCACTGCAGTGATAGTGGCTTTTGTCATAAAAGCAGAAATTATGAATTAAAAAAAAAAGCTTTTGTTGACAGCTGGCTGTCAGGCTCTGTCTTAAATCCCGCTTTCTGTTCTTTTTTAAGGTGGCTTGAAAGGAGGACAAGTTTACCTGCATGGGACTGGTTTTTCCCCAGGGAAGACTTTGGTCACAGTCTGTGGCACCAGCTGTGAGCTCCTGGGAAACATGACAGTGACTGAGCTGAGCTGCCTTGCCCCACGCCTACGAGGTCAGTCAAAACTCAGAAACTGTCATGGTGTTAAAAATATCCCCTAAAATCTTGACTCAAAATGGGGAGTCCTAGTGTCGCATCCCAGGGGAACAAGGACCAGCCCTGGAAGAGGAGAGGAATTAACAAAGCACTGGAAAAGTTTGGACCTGATGATCTTGGAGGTCTTTTCAAACCATAATGTTCCATGAATCTATGAGTTCTGTGTTTTGAGCTCAGTCTGAAGACAGATGGTGTCAGGGTGAGATTTTGTGTCAGTGGCCATGGACGTTGGACTAGATCCAGTGTGTGCCTGTGGCCACACTCACACAACATCAACATTTCCTCACAGCAGTTATTCCTTGGGAAAGCTGCCCCACATAAAACATATGGACTGCAGGGTTGGGTACCCAAGCACCTCTTAGCTGTCATCACCCTCTTAATGAGTTAAACTCCCTTAAATGCCTTTTCTTCTGAGGAAATGGTCTCGAGCTGCCCTGTTTCAGTTTAGATATTTAAATTTATTTTTTTTTTCACATAAAGCATTTCCCAGCTTTGGAAGATATTGTCCAAGGAAGTGGTGGAGTCATCATTCCTGAAAGAGTTAAAAAAATGTGTGGATGTGGCGCTTGAGGACATGGTTTAGTGATGAACTGTTGCACATGTTGGTGAGATGATGGTTGGACATAATGATCTTAAAGATCTTTTCTAACTTTACAATTCTTTGATTCTGTGGCCACACATATTTTGTGTTTTGGTTATATGATGGGATGGCCTGAGTAGAAAGACAAGGTTGAATGACTGGAAGGGTGCACAAATGACAGACATGGCCAGTTCATAACTTTGGGAAGCTGGAGATGAGGATTTGACTTCCCTGAGAGGAGGATGGGATCATCCATCATGGCCAGAGCATCTTCCTTAACTAGAGAGAGGCATGATGATCTCCATGTCTCTCAAAGACAGAAATAACCCTGCCTGAATTTTGGAGCTAACTCTTCAAAATGAGCATTTCCTGGGACAGAATATGTTTCATTCTTTTCCTACTGAAAGCTCAGAATTAGGTTTCTCAGATCTGCAAAAGGCAGAATTTAAGTCTTTTAAATCTCACTTCTGAGCCATTCCCTAAATTCTAAACATGGAGTGTTCACCTTGGTGCTTGAGTCCTTGGTGGTGTCCCCATCCCTGGAGGTGTCCAAGGAATGACTGGACGTGGCACTCAGTGCTCTGGTCTGGGTGACAAAATGAGAATCAGTCAAAACTTGGACTCTGCAATCTTGGAAATCTTTTCCAACCTAAATGATAGTGTGATTCAGGAATACCAACACTTGGAAGCTAAACATTTCCACCCCTTCAAAGCTTTGAAGCTGGAGAACATCTGGAGGTCTGCAGAAATATTTGCTGTTCTGAGGGTATCCAGACATCCAATACCCAAGTGACCAGAGATTCATGATCTCTTATTCTTTGTGGATGTGAAAGAAAGTTGGCAAGTTAAAGTGTCCATCAGGGTAAATTTACAGGGGTTTGTTCAAAGGTGTGTGGAATATCCATCCTCCAAAATAGAAATTGAATAAATCATTTGCCAAAAAACCACCCCAATGTGAAATTCAACATTCTTTTGAGCAAGGGTTGGGCTAAGAGGCATCCAAGTTTTCTCTTCATCCTCACTTATTCCCAAATTCTAAATTTACTCCTGTCATTTTGAACAGTTCCTTTCATAGAATCCCAGAAAACTTTTGATTGAAGGAACCTTAAAGGTCCTCTAGTTCCAACCCCAGTGCCATGAGGAATACTAAGAAAAATGGGAGAAAGAAAAATGGCTTTAAAACCCAATCACTAGCACTCAAAAAGAGACACCAGGAGAGCATAAAGAGCTCAGTTTTCTTTGTTTTAAACAAGTCCACAAAACTACTTGTTATTTTAAATAGAAAAAGACACCGTGCTGGAGTGCTGGAAAGAAAACAAAGCAAAAAACGTGGCACCCTGGTTATTGCAGGGAGAATAGCATACTAAAATTGAATCACATTGATCCAAACTGTGTTCAGAACTCGCTGAGTGTTGATGGCAGAAGGAGCCTGGGGAAAACAATCTTAGAGGCAGGACCACGATGCTTGTTCCTGTCACTAGATGTCAGCAGGTGAATGCTGATTGCTGCTCATGTGTCTGGAGAGGAAATGCAAAAGAAGCCTTGCCAGTTTCACCAGTCGAGTTGCAAAATATTTCTTAATTGAGTATTTGCAAACATTTTTTTCTTTTCTTAAAAAAAAAAAAAAAAAGAAAAAAAAAAAAAAAAAATCTTTTTGCAGCCTGCTCAAATCTGTGTTTGTCAGGCTCTTTGTGAGTCCTGAGTTCCATTCAGCTTGTGCATATCTACATCTGCCATGGGTGAATCTGTATACAGAGCAAGGTGCTTTCCAGGTACTCTTCCACATAATGCTAAATATTTAACGACTCTAAAAAATATATTTAGGGTTTTAGCCCTGCCCCTTCCCACGTTTAGGGTGGTTTAAATGCAGTAGCTCCAGTCTCACCTCATGGTTTACATCGTGCTGTTTGCCTGGGGAATTTTGCCACATCCAGTGCCTTGTCCACATGGAAGAGGTGGCAAAGAGACTCCAGGGATTCAGGACTGTGGAGGAATGGGAAGGGGAGGAATGGGAAAGTGGCCCAGAGCCCCTCAGTGTTGTCCAAGTTGGATATTTGACCTTTCCCAGCTCCGCTGGCCGATGCGAAGAGTTGAAGCTGCATTTCTCTGTCCCTGAGGGCTGTGCAGCAGAACCCCCTCTCCTCTGGCACTGTGGCATGTCAGGTGGCAGTGGCTGCCCCAGGTCTCAGTGCTGGGTCATGTTGTGTCTGGCTTGTTTGAGATTAGAGATGTCCACGTGGGAATCCCCAGGCGCTCCATGTAGCGCTCTCATGTGATCCAACCCATAGGGCAAGGCTCTGCAGGTAGGAAATGTGACTTCTTTCCTTCTTTCCCTTTGAGCAGGAAGTTTTTCTAAGAGATGGGGAATTGCCAGGCTCAGCAGGATCCATCCATAAGCCTTCCCCATGGGGCTTTCCTTAGGAACGGGTGTTGAGCCAGGTCACAGCCAGGTTTTGGTTTGATCACCGAGAGTGATCAAGAGCTGGGCGTGTTCCTGAGATATGCTCAACCCAGAGCACAAGGAATGGGCATGCAGGACTAGACTCTTTTATGAAAAGTGTTGTCTTTTGTAAGATGCAGAAAAATCAATTCAGAACAGAGCTAAAATTTGATTTTCAGCCTTAAAGCTTAAAAAAAAAACTCAGCAAAATTAAATAAAATCAACAAAACTCCACTGCCTTCAAGGAAAAACAAAACCAAAAGAAAAATGCCCAAATTAACCCATGGGTCTTTAAAGATGTAAGTGGCTTGATCACCATGCCTGGAAGGGTTCAAAAGCCACGTAGATGTGGCACTTGGGGACATGATTTAGCAGTGTGTTTGGCAGTGCTGGGGAAAGTTTGGGTTCAATCTTAGAGGGCTTTTCCAACCAAAATGATTCTAAGATCCTGAAAGCTCTGCCCTTCTCTGGTTCTTGCTTTGTTGTTCGTGCCACTCCACAAGTGAAAATGCAGTTGTAGATTCTGTTCAACTCGGTTTAAATTTACAGAACACATGGTTAATGTTTGTGGGACTGAGTTGTGTTCCTGTGAAAGATGAGAAAACTGGCAGGAGCTTGAGAGGTGAGAAAATAACTGATTATTTCTCTAAGGTGATATTAGGGTAAATAGCATATATAATTTTGCCACTAAGCCAGCTGGAGATTTTATGGTTTACATTAAGGGGAAGGTAAGGAAGGCACCTTAAAAAGGAGGTGATAAGAGGATGCATCAGGGTAAAAACTCAGCCTGATTTTCCTGGTTGCATCAGCATGCTTGGAATAACAGGTCTGACTTTATGGTTTTGATGTAACAGTTCTTGGGATCTTTGTTAGAGAGTGCTGGACCTGACAATAACCAGAGTCCACTGGTAAAAGTGGATGTTTAGGGAAGGGGATTTAGCTTAGAGGCTAGAAATGAGACTGGTTTAAAAGGATGAGATATGTGGTTGGGTGGAGCTCTTTGGATGGGGCAAGAGGAGAGAGAGGAATGAGTTTTGGTTCTAACAAGGAGATGCACTGAGCCAGGACAATAGGGGCTAGAGCCAGGGAAATTTGGAGATTGTATGAGCAGATGCAGAAGATATGAAAAATGGTGTTGTGGCAATTGGGACCTCAGTAGAAACCAGGTCCACAATAAACACAAACCTGTTTATTGTGGAGACCAAACCAAAGGATCGAAATGGTCCCTTCTACCTTTCAAATCCAGAAATGAATTAAGAGGGGAAAATAAAGCACATTAATTACATGGCAGGAATGTTCTGACAGTGAGATCTATCAGGCAGTGGAATAAATATTTGAAAGCCACCTCTTGGGACTTCTGAGACCTGTCTGTGTGAAATGAATGTCTCACAGGGAGAAATCCTTCACAGGAGGAGGTTGGACTCGATGACCTTAACAGGTCTCCTTCTCCTCTCCCTTTTATAAACTTTTTTATTTTTTAATTCTTTGTCTTCCCTGCTAAGCACATGCTGCTGCTCCACAGTCCATTTTGTGAGGGGTGGATGAGCAGGGATGTGAGTTTTGGCACTGGGACTCCTTGGGCAGTTCTTCAATCAATCCCTCGGAGCCTCCTGTAGGTTTGAGCCTCATCACATGTCCAGCAGTTGTTATTAAACAGTGACCCAGAACAAAGCCCTTGTGCTGAGCATCCCAGAATCCTGGATTAACCCAGAGTATCCCTCAAAGCCAGGGCTGGGGGTAGTCAGTCCCTGAGCCATTGCCACCACACAGAGATTTGGCTGCCGTAGTGTCTGATCTCAAAAGAGAAGCTGTAATGAGCTGAGAGCATTCATCCCAGCAATGGGATTGCAGGTTTGATCTTTATGGGGAGTACAGAGCCTAAATCAGCTTCATTCTGGGGTTTGAACACTAACCAATTAAGCAGGGAGAAGAATTATGTCCCAGAACAGGCAGAATATCCTTTTAGGATGTGCCAAAAGCGTGTTGAGGTCTTTAATTGATATTTTTTGCTGCTGTTGTGGTAGGAGATGATGGCACCAAAAATACCAAGGGCTGTTTGTGTTTCATGGTCAGAGGAATGGGAAGGAAAGGCCAAGACCTCCTCCTAAATGAATAAAGATATTGAAACCTCTGAGATGAGGGAAATAGGAGATCTTGGAGAGCCCCATGGAAGGAATGGGAAAAGGACATCACCTCTAAAAGTGGTATCTCCATCTGATGGACAGGAGATGTGGGGAGGTGAGATTTTTCCCTCCTTCCACCTGAGAGAGAGAAAACAATTCTAAGTTTGATTCTGAGCTACATAGATTGAGTTTGCTTGGATTTTGCTTCCTCTGATCTCTGCAATCCTTTGTCGCCATATTCTAAAACTCAAGTTTTATAAACTAATACCTTTGTTTGCCTGTTTAAGTAAAAAATTATTTCAGCTGTTGGTAGGATACAAGGCCTCCTGTTCCTACAGGCGTGATAACTTTGGGATGAGGGCACTGGAGCACACCAGAAACACCCAATTTCCACATTTTGGGGCTGTTTAAAAAGTGCCAGACTGTTCCTGTGCTGAGCTCTCAGGGCTGTGTGGGAAACACTGTCTGGTGACCTACAAGAGCCAGGCAAGTTCTTTGACAGCAGCAAAATGTCGAGGAAAACAGCCCTGACATTCTGTGAGTAATTTCCAATATTTGTCCCAAAATAGAGTTCAAGTGGTTTTCCACATAGGAAAACTCTGCCATGTTGTTTTCAAGACCACAAAAGAAAACCAAAATCTTCCTATAATGAATTGGTTCTGCTGCAGGTTGTTGCAAATGCAAGATCTTTGCATTTAGTCCCCTTGGATGCTATTTATTTGTCAAAACACAGACATTTAGTGCTGCTTAAGATGCCCTTGGAATGCCAGGAAAGACATAGGGCTTTTGTTGTCATCACAGAATACATGAAGTAGCTCCAGACAGAACTTTTGGACAATAAAATCCAAATCTAGCTATCATTCTTTTAGTGTTCTCTGCCTATTACTTATCTTAGATGTAGGTCTTCAAGGCAGGGATTGTGTTTTGCTCTGTTTGGATGCCAAGAAAATTGCCCCTGGATTTTGGGAAGGAAAGGGATTAAGCATATTGCAAAATTTGTGAGCATGTGGGTAACTTTATTTTCTTATTCTAAATCCAAGTAAGAAAAATAGAGAAGAATTGTCAGCTCTCTTTCTAAAGTTCAGAGCAGATGAGCTGATAGGTTTTAATATTTCAAAAATACTTGAAACATTAAAGAGTTATAAACTCTTCAAAAATACCCCATATAAAATAATAAGTTTTTGCAATATGTGATAAGTATTTTAATATAAGAAAGAGAACACTTTCCTATTTTTCAATTTCAACCCCTGTTTTTTAAGATTGCTTAGGAGAAAAGACATTCATTGACAATTACACTTTGCCAGCAAACAAGGTACCTTTTGAACAAATTGGAACTTATAAAAGCAAATAGGAAAAAGCCCTTTTTTCATAAATTCCCATATATTTGATTTCTGAAGCTTAAGGATTACTCTTGGATGCTACCGTGCAGTCTGTTATATTGTCCACAGACTTTTCAGGAGTTCATTACAACTATTTGTTTAGTTCAGGATTAATGATTATTCTCCAAAAGTCAGGGCTTTGTGAGAAACAGATTTAATGTCTGTCATGGTTTAATGTTTAAAGGACTCCTTTCTAAAATTGCTAAACCCAAATATTTCAACTGAATCTGAGCTTCAGTCACAGTTCATAATATCTTTTTTTTTAGCATTTTTTGTCTGGGTTTCGAAGAAGAAAATCTAATTTCTGCTCACAGAATCACACTGAATCACTTAGGTTGGAAGAAAACCTCCAAGATCATCGAGTCCAACCTGTGACTGATCTCCAACTTGTCACCCAGACCAGAGCACTGGGTGCCATGTCCAGCCCTTCCCTGAACACCTCCAGGGTTGGTGACTCCACCAGCTCCCAGTGCATTGCATTCCAGTGCTGAACGACCCTTTCCATGCAAAAAAATTCTTCCAGATGTTCACACCACTTTTTCTTAAAATAAACCTCAAAACAGCTGCTCTCATTACAACTTTTATCTCATGCATGGGGGCAAACTTGGACCACATCTCAAGTCATACTCAGCTATAAAACAAGGTGAGAGATCCCAGTTCCCACCAGTTACCAGGAGCTCTCCAAGCTGTGTCAAAGTTTCCTCAGAAACTATTTCTGCATTTCAAACTTATGATATATGTTAAGTTTTGTGCCATGTTCCTGAACTCTAAACCATGTTCTACCTCTCCCAGAAGAAATGCCCATGCTTGTATTTAATCCCTCATGGATTTAATCCTTCTGGACAGAGCAGTTTGATCCCAAAGACCATCCTGGTGCTCAGGGCATAAAGGAGGTTACATTCTGTTCACACAAGGCAAATGAGGCTGAAGGAGCTGCCTGGAGACCCAATTATCCTAAAAAGGATGCACCTAAAGAGAGGCTGGGTGCACATCAGGAGCCCAAGGGTCATGGGATGGTTTGGGTGGGAAAGTATTGGAAGGCTGAGAGCTTTAAACTTTCTGTGTTTTCTGACACTAACCCCCAAAAGAACACTGCTTTTGACTTGAGGCCTTGGAGAAGGCTTCCAAATTTGAGTGATGGAGTTAGAATCACTGGTGTGTAGTTAAATAGAAATGTGTGATTTCATATGGTGAAGAGTTTGGAATTTGGGGTTTTAAAATGTAGTAATAGGTATGGGACAAGGTAGACGTTCTTGGGTGTTGTCTTTTCTTCCTTCTTATTCCTTTTTCCTCATAATTTCAGGTAGTAGTCTTTAGCTGGATAAAAAGTACTGCAGTGCAAGTCAGAGGTGTTTAGTCATTGGGTCAAAAGTATAAATAATATAGATATTAGCTTTAAATTAGATAGTTTGACTTTAAAAGACCTTGTAACTAGATAATCTAGCAACATTTTCTTGCTTTTAGCTTCTTAGCTAAAAATGCTACAGAACTCTCTGTACCATAGGTAAGATTTAATAAACAACTAAGTCCAAACAAGAAAATCAGTCTCTTGTGCATTCAATCCTAACTCAAAGTGAAAGAAAAAAACAAAAAAAAAAAAAAAAAAAAAAAAAAGTAAGACCACTAATAAGAAAAGACCTTAAAATTCATTTAGTTCCATGGCAGGGGCACCTCCTGCAATGGCACCTCTCAGCAGTTAAAATATGCTCAATGTCAGTGGTGTTTAGGCTGCTTTGGGTTATTATTTTTTCTCTCCTGTCTTGCAGCCTCTTTGGCCATTCTCTGTGGTGTGACACATTCTTCTGCCAGCTGCCAAGAGGACAGAGCCACCTTCATTGACTGTGACATCCAAGTCACAGTGGGCACCTCCCAGCAGAGAGGATCTGTGTCCTACTTCTATGTCTGTGGGGACACCCCCCCCCAGGGACACTTTGCTGGACTCCTTGCCAGGTTAGTGCCGTGTCTTTCCATCAGCCCAGTGGGTCCATCCACAAATAACATCCCCAGGATGGTTTTCCACCTTTTGCAGTGCTGTTCCAAGTGATGGATTGAAGGAACAAATTCTTAATTCTCACATTGTTGCCAATGGAGCTGTTGAGCCTTGAGACCACTAGAGAGCTCTGCTGGGTTGTGGAATTCATTCCCTGTGCCTATCAAAGCATCTCCAGCCCCCCCTCCTTCCCTCCTGCCTTTTAAAGTGTTTGAGAGACATCACAAAACCCATCTCATAAACAGCCTGCTTTGTTCCTTCTTAGGTTTTAATATTTATCTTCTGATCCAAAGCAACATCTGGTGGATGCCAATGGGAAAAAGATTAGGCATTATGAAAAGCAGAAGTATTCTTTTTTCTGTTGTTTTTTTTTTTTTTTTTTTTTTTTCCTTTTTTTTTCCCCTCTGCCTTTCTCCAAGCACTTTACTGTGTAAAAAATCACAGAGTAAATCCAGCAGGGTGTGCAAAGGTGCTTATGCTTTGCAAATCCAAGGCCAAGCTGTCCAGGAATAAACTTGGAACTGTTGTCTTTGATGGAGCAGGGAGGATTTATTCCTGCAGAGCATTTTCTTCTAGGGGTAAGTGGGATGTCTGAGTTAGGGAATAAACAGGTGAGGTATGGGGTTTGGAAGGGACCTCAAAGGTTATCTTGTTCCAACCCCATGGGCAGGGACACCTTCCTTCTCAGGTTGCTCCAAGTCCCATCTAACCTGGCCTTGGACACTTCCAGGGTTGGGGCAGCCACCTGAACAGTGTTTTTCAGTGGTTTAAAGAAATATTTTCTTTATGTAGTCTGTACCACAGCCCGTTCTTTATCAGTTCATAATGGCAAAAGCATATTCCTTAAAAGAGTTGTAAGTTTTGCCATTAAAAACACTTGTATCAAGGTATATTCATGAATTCCATTTAATAATTCACTTATTTTCTTGCATTTCCTTCAAACATTGCAACTTGCTAACAGTGTTGCAGAATGTGCTTGCATGAGGACATAAAGGAACTGGCTTTTCTTACAAGCAAAGTTTATTTAATTTTTGCAAAAAACAAAAACAACAACAAAGCCCCTGTGAAAACCACTCAAAAGTCCTTGTATTGACTTGAATGTTTGGGAAATTGTCTTAATGCCCTGCATCCAGCTGAGACACCACCCCCTTCTGCCTTTAAAACTGTTGGTTATTTAAAAGATGCAGCTTTTTCTTGGAGCTTTATTAAGTACTCTGCAGTCTTAAAAGATTGCCCAGTCCACTGAATTATTGTACAGGACAAGCTTAATTCTCAAAGTGTTGCTATCAAAAGCAAGAACAGTTCCCCAAGGCTGGCTTTTGATAATTGATATAGCAGAAGAAAAAGTTTATTTAAATATAAAAATAAAATTTTGGTGTTAAAAGGATTCAACAACTTGCAAAGGCTTTTTTTTTTTTTTTTTTTTTTTTTTTTTGTGGTTTCTAATGTGTCTGATTCCTTTACCACTTTAACCCTGAAGAAGGGCAGCAAAACAAACAGCCCTGAAATGCAGGTTGGAGCAGGGCTCTGTTTGCAGAGTGAGCTGCTGCATCCAGCAGAGAAGTTTGAAATCTTCAGGGTAATCAAAGCACTCTGATCATCACCCTCCTGACAGAGCTCTGAGCCCTGGCTTTCCAAGTGGGTCAATTTTGGGAGAGTTTTGGGCAAGGGAGGTGCTTCTGCCCCTATGAGACCCCACCTGGAACAGTGTCCAGCTCTGGGGTCCCCAGCTCAGGAAGGACATGGAGCTGTTGGAGCCAGTCCAGAGGAAGCAGGATGATGATCAGAGGGATGGAGCAGCTCTGCTGACAGGAAAGGCTGGGAAATTTTGGATTGTTCAGCCTGGTGAAGAGGAGGCTGCAGGGAGAACTTAGAGCACCTTTCAGTGCTTAAAGGGACCCAGTGAAATTTGGGGAGGGACTTGGGACAAGGGCCTGGAGTGACAGGGGAATGGCTTCAAACTGACAGAAGGTAGATTTTTGTGACTTATTAGGAAGCAATTGTTCCCTGTGAGGGTGGGGAGGCCCTGGCACAGGGTGCCCAGAGAAGCTGTGGCTGCCCCTGGATCCCTGGAAGTGTCCAAGGCCAGGCTGGACAGGGATTGGAACAACCTGGGATAGTGGAAGGTGTCCCTGCCCATCACAAAGAAATGGAACTGGATGGTCTCTGAGGTTCTTCCAGTCCAAGCCATTCTGGGATTCCAATCCCAGAGACACTTAACCAAAATCTTGTTATATGGGATTTTCAGGAACCTGAAGACCTCTTAAAATCCTGATCCTGCCTATCTGATCCTCTGTTTTGTTGAGTAAATCACACTGTGAACTCTGTCCTTTCTGAGCTATTCAGAAAATGTGTAATTTGTGTAATTTCTGGGCTGTGTTGGTGTTGCTGTAACTCCTTCCTCTAACTTGCCTGTGTGAATCTGATGGTGGGGAGGAGAGGAAGAGGCAGCAATGGCCAAGAGTCACAGAATCAATTAGGTTGGGAAAGACCTCTGGAATCATCAAGTCCAACCATTAGCCCTGCACCACACTTTGCTCACCACTAAACCATACATTGAATCCTATAGCTCCCCACAGTGAAACACTACCAAAACCAGCAACTGTCAGCAGCAAAACCAAGGGAAAAAAACATTTCTCTCCCACCACTTTTTCTATTACTTCTTCCCCCTCTGCAAGAGGAGGCTTTAGAGCAAATGTCTGCTGGTATAACTGGCACATATATCGAATCTGCTTAGTCTGGGCTGTTAAGTAAGTTTAATTAATTTACTAAGTTAATGTTCCAATGTTAGCAACAAAGCATCATTGCAATCAGCTGGGTAGCAGGAATTGGAACCCCTAAATGAGCTCATTTTTTCACAGTTGGAATTAGGGACCAGTTAGCCAGTTGTGTGGTTTTTCCAATTTCTCCCCTTGCCCTAGGGGAGTTGCAAGTTATTCATTCCCCATTGCTAAGTGTGAGTAAGATGGGGAGGGGGGAGACACAAACAAACCCTACTCCTTGTAGGAGTCCATCTTTGCTGATTCCCTCCCTGGAGTCTGCACTTATCTGCCTGCCCTGGTCCTAGAATGGCATTCCTTCCTGTTTGTGATGGTTTGGGGAAGGAGAAAAGCATCACTGAGAGATATTTACTGCATGTATTTTCATCCTGAGTCTGCACAGATAAAGGGGGGAAAAAACAAATAAACAATAAAAGAATGGAAACAAAATTACCGAAATTTGCAAAGTTTGACAAATGGTGGCCAGGAGTTGCCACAAGCTAATGGCTTGCAATGATTAATAAGAGTAAAAATAATTGCATTTCATTAAGATTGATGACACCCCATTTAACCTCCCTTCTCGTTTCAGCCCTAAAGTGGAAAGAGATGAAGTTCTCATCTATAATAGCTCCTGTAACATTACCATGGAAACTGAGGCAGAGATGGAGTGTGAGGGAGCTAATCAGCCAATTACTGCCAAGATTACTGAGATATGGAAAAACTGGGGCCAGAACACTCAGGTATAATCAAATCTTTTTTACAGACTGATTCAAACAGCTTAAAATTAAATTTGTAATATTGTGTACATTTAAAGGGGGCAAGAAAAAAAAACAATTTAGGCTGAGCAGCAGCAATATATAATATTAAATGCTTTCCAACTTTGAATAGCAGTTCTAATGCAGCACAGCTGAATTAATGGTTAACTATGGCTAATCATGTATTTTATGAGACATAAATGAGCTTTACCTTATTTTCTGACCAATGTATGTATTTTTTAACACTCACTATTTTTTTTATTTTTTTCTAATATAAATTCAATTGTGTTCTAAAAATGTTATTTTCTGCTGAGGAGAAATCTTAGCCATGAGGTACAGTTTCAGCTCTCTAAACTCTTCAGCAGAGACTTAACATTCAGTGCAGCCTTGGTTATGTTTGATTTTTGCTGCTTTTAAGTAGCTGAAGGAAAATGGGGACAGTCTGCTCTGTGCTATCTGTGGGTATAGCAAGAAAAGAAGACATGCCAAGAGTTCATGACAGAAAAACTATAATTCTGAACCAGTATAAATTTCAAGACTTGATACATAAAAATGTCATTGCTAACCTGAAATGTCCTGTTAGAGTACTCACAGTTTTGCAGAGAGAGTGTTTAGCCACCTGTAAGAAGAAATTTGGAGGGGTTGGATATTTGTTGAACACAAATTATCCCTTTTTCACTATCCTTTCCTAAAGGAACAGCTTCTGAGATGTGCTAGAGACCTCCTGAATACAGGGACATGTGAGGGGAGATAGTTACACACCTTAGGATAAAAGAACCAAATGCTATTTTAATCTATTATGAAAAAATTTTCACACAGTCTTTTAGCATAATTTAGGAATATTAAGTTCATTCACTCAGAATCAATGTTACAGCTACCACAGTACTTTTTAACTCTATCTGCAAAGAGATTCCCTGTGTTAAAGACCTTAAATTTACTTTGCCACCCCAAAAAGTAGCTGCAGTGTAGTGGCAGAATAATTTTCGTGCATTTCTAGTGTTGAATTCTATATTTAGTTTTATATATCTAATCTATTCTATATTTAGGAGTCTCTGAATACCTGTAAATCTACCTTACATGAATATTACTATTGGAGTATCCTAAATTAGAATTCCTTGCTTTTGTAAAGCCTGTCCTTGGTGTGTGAAGGAATATCAAATGTAGAATGTTACTTATTAAGGTTCATTTACTCATTGGCCTTGTTAGTTATGGTACCTAAAACATGCCCAGCTAAGGAGAAAAACAACCCTCAAAAATTGCTGGTTGGTGACTGCAGGAGTGAAGTGCCCAGGCAAATAGGAGGTTAAATGATAACTCCTCCTCACATTCCTATTTTCCTTCCCAAATGGGAAAAGGGCATCTCCAGAGCCTGGGCAGCAGCTTGGAGGGACATTCCCCACTGCTCAGCTGTGCCACAGGTCCTGCAGCCTCAGAAATGGCAGCATGACAGGCTGGGAGCAAGAAGAGGAAGAAGCTGTGAGCTTTGTCCCTGCAGGGGTTTTTCTGCTCAGAGTAGGGAAAACCAAGGAAGTCCTGAGTGTCCTGAATGAACAAATTCATTCAGAGCAGGATGAAAACAGCAGCACTTTAGATCTGGGATTTGCTGCTGCTTAATGAACCCAGTGGGCATTCAGAATCATTTTATCCCTCTTCCCAAAACTGGCTTGGGTGAGCAGAGGTGGATGGGTGGGGAGTTCAGATAAATGGCTTCAATTTTGGTCCCTTTCTGGCTGACAGCATCCCGTTAAGATTTACGAGCTGCATGCTTCACTGTGGAGGTTTAAATCATGTCGTGTGAACTGGCCTTACCTTTCCTGTGGAAAAAATGGTCCCCAGGTTCAGCACTAAGCAGTGAAATGCATTAATAGCACCACGTGCCTTAGGATAATGGTGCTATTAGCAGGCAGCACAACTCTGTGTACAAGTAATGGGGCTGCATCTCTTTATAATAACATCTGGCACCTCTCTTGCATGCTCATGCAAGGATCTCAAAGCATTCCATAAAAAAGGGGCATGATCCTATTCCCAGCACAGCTGCACTGCTCAGAGGTTTGTTTTCTGCTCCCTCTGCTGCCAGCTGAGGGATGCCTGGGCAGGCTGAGCACTCAGCTCAGCTGGGTGCTGTGGGAGGGTTGGCTCAGAGGTGATTTGATGATGATGGTGGGGCAGGATTAGATCCAGGATGGTGTTGGAAGTGAAAATGTAGAAAGGCTGACAGAGGCTTGTGGCATGGAATGAATTGGGCATTGGCAAGAAGAGAGAGCAGCCTTGGTTGAGAGCAGGAAAAAAAAAAAAAAAGATGTTGGTACTGTGAACTTGAGCCTGAGAGGTACAAATGGTGACATCACCAAACCTGCCAGAGCTCAAGCAGCATTTGGACAACAGGCACAGACTGGGGCTCTTAGGGTTGCTCTCTGGAGAGCCAGCAGTTGGCCTTGATGATACTTGTGGGTTTCTTGCAGCTCAGGATATTCTATGGTATGGTCATTATCCTGTGGCACAGTTATTAGGGTATTTTTTCATCAGTTATTTAAACAACAGCATATTCTGGTAGGTGCTGCAAAATCCACCACTCAATTTTTGTCCTTTCAGCTCTGGTCTCTGAGCTGCTGCTTGTGTGAATCACAGAATCCTAAATGTTAGAAAAGACCTCCAGGAACATCAGGTGCATGGTTATGGTCAGGGATGGGCCCAGATCTGAATCTGGAGGGCCTCCAGAATTTCATGGAGTTTCAAGGTGCTACCTGGAGGTCTGCAATTTTCAAGGCAGACTTCATGGAATTTCAGTTCAACTTGGATTTTTCCTGGGGTCTGGTCTGTATCCCACCAACCACCCAGAGAATAATTTTTATGATTTTCATTAGAAACTGATTTAGGCTCTTGCCTCACTTTGTGTTTGAGGTATTTTGCCCTGTATGACTTAATTAGGTCAGAAGAAATAAGCAGCAGGCCTCTGCCCCACTGTTGCATTCAGCATCATTAGTGTTTGTAACTTGCTCTGTTATTATCTAAGAAGAGTTGCACAATTATTTTTATTTCAGTATATAATGCAATTTAGCCTACTGAAAAGAGAGGGTGGGAGAAAAAAAAAAAAAACCAACCCAGCACTGATTGTGTATCCCACAGGACTTAATTAGTTCACAGCTTCGAGAATGCACTGGATAATGGGAAGACATGAATTAAATAATAAAAGGGAAATGAAAAGTTCTAATGCTCACTCAGTACCTGTCCACTTCCACCTTGGCTGCATAATGAGATGTCAGCTGTGGTGACACTGATGAGATGTGCAAAACACCCCGAAAACACAAGGAGGGGATGCTCATGGGAGGGTTTGGCCAGGCTCGGGTGGCTCTGAACCCATTATGCTTAGTGAGCCTTCCAATTATTATTCCAGATCGCTGGACCAGACCTAATCATGATGCAAACATGCTGCTGGAGCAGTGCTTGCCTTCCACTGCCCCTCCTCTGCCTGCCCACGTGGCTGATGGAATATTTGGCAGGGGGCCATGCTGGTACCAAGTGAGCCTTAGGGAAGCTGGGCTGGTATCCCAGGGAATTCCCTGCAACCCAACCCTCAAGGGGTCCCTGTTGAGGGATAGGAGGCTGATAAAAAATAAGTTGCCAGATAAAAATGCCATCCTGGGTTATGGCTCTGCCTGGGTGTGCTGTGCTGCCTTGAGATTGTTTTTAACTTTTGTTTGTTTGTTTTTAAGGGAAGGTCTTGGGATTTAAGGGGTGGCTTAGAGTGTTCAGGATTTGTGAATTCTTAGCTTGGTGACTGATACAGAGATCACTGCTTTGTTTACTTCTCATGAAAGAAAAGAAAAATATCAACACCCCACAAAGGCTGTGTCTGAGACATGCACAGTCACCTCAAAAATCCTCTCTGTTCAACTTAGTATAATCAGGACTAGATCTTCAAATCCCTTGGATTCCTCTGCAGATCTTAGAATCATTCCTTTCCTTATTTTTCAGTCTTTTTTCCCCTACTTACCACCTCTCTTGATGCCAAAGTACTTGGAGGTGAGGGAAGCACTGAAATGGTTTCAAGCAGTGGAGATATTTGGTGATTTACAAAGGTGGCAAAGCCTAGGAAGCTTTCAGGGAGCATGGGAGGGGCTCTGGAAGCCCAGGGCACTCTGGACATAAAGAGCTGCTACTTTATCTCTGAGCAGGGCTGATGCAAGGTCCTAGATTGGTTTGGGTTGGAAGGGACCTTACAGATCATCTCATTCCACCCCCCTGCCGTGGGCAGGGACAGCTCCTGAGCGTGTTCTCCATCTGTGAGGGTTACAAGTGATGGGGAGGGACTCTTTTACTCTCATTTTAGAGCTGTCCTCGTGATGTGTGCATGTGTGATGGGTGCATTTTTGAGAGTGAAAGGCTCATACTTGGCAGTCCACGAGGGAGACCACTACAGCAGGCTGAGAGTAGTTAGGCAGGGTAGGGATCATAGAGTCACAGAATGGTTTGGGGTTGGAAAGAATCTTTAAAAGCTCAGCCAGTCCCAATGCCATGGGCAGGGACATCTTCCACTATCCCAGGTTGCTCCAAGTCCCATCCAACCTGGCCTTGGGGGCTTCCAGGGATGGGGAAGGAACAGAGCAGATTCCAGTTTGATATGGACTTTGTTTGGAAGGGGTTAATAAAACAGCTGCTCTCTTCTCCACTTGAAGAATAATTATGATACAATTAGATATTTAATTCCTGTATATCCATTTAGAGAGTGCAAACCCTTTATCTGTCCATGGGGATCACAACTTGCTAAGGTCTGGGAATAGTTTAACTGGATTTATTAGCAACTATTCTGGTAGAACCTGAACTTATGTTGTTTTGGGCTGTGAGTAGAGTTCCTGGCTCCTTTTGCAGTGCAACCAGCCAAAAAAAGCCAGGATGGGACATCAGGAGTAGGATTAGAGGAAACTCTTCTACAATATTTTGTGTGTATATTCCTAAATATGCACTTTTAACAGCCCAGAAAGCCCACCCTTGCATCTCTAAATTCCCTGTTTTCTTAACTTTAGATCTTGGCCCCAGTGTTATTTTCAGAGGGAGGTGGGGAGTGCAATAAAACCCACCAGAACTTCACAGAAAAGAAGTGGAACAGTCCATAAAAAAAACAACAAAAACTAATAAAAATAAAGCCACAAAACCAGTCTTGGGGTGTGGAGGCTGCTGGAGCAGAGAGGTACCATCTGCAAGGTTGTTAAGATGTAGAGAACCAAGATGGGCTCCCCAGTAACCACAGGCAATGTGAAGAGATAAATGGTTGACCCGAGCCCGTGTCAGGCAAGGATTGATGCCACTATCAGCCCCAGTGCCTTTGCAATGATTTTTTAAAAAATCTCTGATAGAGTGTGTTATCTAGTTACTGGCACGAGGGCAATGGCCTGGAGGCAGCGGGGAGGAGGGGCTGAGGAAGAAGGAAAGGAGGAGAGAGAGAGAAAGGGAAAAAAAAGGTCATTCCAGGAGGACAATTTCTGTTGGACTAAATGAGAAAATAAGGGACTTGCTCTGGAAGGGGAAGGTAAATAAATAAATAATAGGAAAAAGGGGCTGCTAGGTGTGTGAGGAAAGGAGAAGAAAAATTGCATTTCTTTTCTCTGTTTTTTCTTTTTTTCTTCTTAATTTTTATTTATTTTTTTAATTTTTTTTTTTTAAATTTTTTTTTTTTTTTTAATGGGTTTGACCTTGGGCTGCAATGGGAAATTTAGGAAATGTGCTTGTGCTGTTGTTTTATTTTCCTTTAACTTTTGCTTCCCAGTTTGAGGTTCAACCATTTCTTCTCCTTCTGTCAGACGAAAAATGAAGGACTGAACTGTAACTTTCTCTTCCCCCACCCCCCCATTGTGAAAAACCTCTTGTTTTTCATTTCAATCCCACCATGTTTCCAGTGTTTCTGAAGAGATTACTTCCTGAATTGTAAGTGGCTTTTCAGAGAACACTCCTTTCCCCACCTCTCATCCAGCTGCACTGAGAAGTGCCCTGGAAGCCATGCCCAGGGTATCCTAAGCTGGAGTGCCATAGTCCCTGCAATCCAAAGCACCTCAAAGCTTTTCCATTTTAACAAACCTGTGTGATATCAGAGCTGAACATGGCACAGGTTAATGACAACCTCTTTTTTTTTTTCCTTCTTCCCCCTCCATTCAGGCCTACTCCCTCCCCTTAAGAGAAACAGATTTGGAGTGAAGAGTGCCATTTTGGAAGTGCTCCTCCAGGCTACAGAAAGCAAGTTTTTCCATTTCTGTTTGAAAGGAAGGCTCCAATAAGGGTCAGGAGGGTGTGAGGAAGCTCCCTGGGTGACTGTGGGCTCATGTCCTGTCCACTTGCTCCCAGGTGCTTGCACAGAGTGTTGCTGCCACTTTCCTGTTTAATTATGACAGAAACTCTAATTGACTCCTTCAGCAATTCAGCATTTTGGGAGGGGAAGGATTGTCTGTGTTTGGAACCATGGCTTTGGTTCTCCATCTGTGGGATGTGGTCTGACAGGATGGTTTGGGTTGGAAAGGTCTTTAATAGATGTAGATCCTTCCACCAGACTGGTGTCTCAAAGCCTGGCTTTGTCTCCTGGGGGAAGGGGAGTGGGAATGTTGGGACTGTGCTGGGGTGTCCAGCCTGGGCTCTGGCTGAAATTGGAGGAAGCCTTGTGCCTTCTCCAGCTGCCCAGCTGGAATTTGATGGGAAAACTTGGAGACACACCTAGCCCAGGCTTGTTCTGCATTAGAGCATGGCTTAACATAGCTGGTGGTCTTGTTCCTCATGTGATGTGGGATGAAGATGTTCCTTCCAGCCTCTGTGTCACTCACAGAGAACCATGCCACCCTCTGACTTCTCCTCTCCCAGTCCCAAACAGAGCAGCACCGTGGGCTGGATGCTCCACATGGTGTTTTCTGTGTCCCAGAGACATTGGCTGACCTACAACCCCTTCCCAAATATTTCTGGGGTCTGGTTCAGCACCTACCAAGGACTGGGCATGTGGTCACCCTCTACTGAAATCTGGGAGGTTTCAGTGGCATAGTGGCCAGAGTGGGATCCTTGAAGGGATTCTTGATGTAATTGGGCCATGGATGTAGCTCTAAAGTTCTGAGTTTGGTTCTTGGCCTGTACTCTTGCCTTGAGGGCAAGATCAGGTGTCCCACCCATTCCACAAGAAGTGAGATAAAGCCTTGGGTAAAGTGGGAGGGAAACACAGTTATGTTTAATTTATTTGGGAAAAAAAAAAAAAAATCAGTCCTGAGGATAACAAAAGCCTGAAAATTTGGTCTTGTAGCAAACCACTGATAGTGATGGAGAGGCAATCATCTTGTATCATTATTTTCTCTGTGCACAGAGTTTAGAGTGAGGAATAGTGAAAGGACAAATAGCATTGTTTAGGGTTTTTTTAAAGTTTGATTTTTTCCTGGTTTTGTCACTGCTGGTGCTATCATGATGTTTAGCATAGACTAAAAATGAGAAGTAGGTGTACAGCTAGAGGAAAAAACAAATTTAAAGCAGAGAGATTTCAGTTCAGAGAGTGTTTATGAATAAACTTACAAAAATAATCACTGTAGCAGGAGGGAAAACCAGAGCTCTTTGCCACTATAAATTTACTCAAGGCTTCTCAATGTCTCTAAGGAAAGGGTTAATTTGATGTGGTTGCCAGTAAAAGCAAGCTGTTTTCATGATGAGCCTGTAATAGCTGGGTGATAGACTGGCTTAACAACTGCTCTAAATGCTGGGTACCACCCCCTGATTGGCAGCTCCCTAAGTGGCAGCCCCTCGTGTCCAATCTGTCCTCGTGAATTGCTGCAGAGCAAAGGACTTCATTAAGGGATCGTAAGGGGACCTCGTAAAAATCAGCAAATAATTGCACTGGGCAGGAGGGGAGGGGACTGAGAGCTCTGTGGTCCTTGTGAAGAAAAGCAGATGTGCCAGGGCAGGGAAGCTCAGGTGAAGTGGGTGCTATAAACACTTACCTCTGAATGCTGGGTCTTCTCAATCAAGCTCAGTTCAGCCCCCTCTACGACTTTAACAAAATATTCTTGGTCAGCTCCCTGGGTGGTGGAGGGCTGGGAGCTGTTAGCTCATATTCAGTTAAATTTCAAATGTCAGAGCTTGTTAGTGGTGATTTTAGCCACAGACAGTTTGTGAGGAGCTGGGCAAATTTGAACTTCCTCAAATAAAATTGAGGAAAGAGATTGCTGTTTTGCTTACTGATTTATTTTCCTGCTTTCACACATCTTCTCTGGGTCTGGGATTGTGACCAAGGGTCAGGCTCAGCTTCACCCACTTAGAGGATACAGTGCTCTCTCTCACTGCTCACACACACTCTTGCTCTTTCATTCTCTAATTCACCTTTATTTGCAGTTTTTCCTCCTGCCTTCACCTGTGTTTGGTGAGTAGAAGATGCAATTTTTGCTTTCAGTGTTGAGGGGAGCTTTTCCCTGAGCTCACTAGGGGGGCAAGCACAGGAAGGCAGCACAGACCATTCTGTGTTAGATTTAGGTAAGATATTTGGGAGAAATCCTCCCCTGTGAGGGTGGGGAGACTGGTACAGGTTCCTAGAGAAGCTTTGGCTACCCCATCCCTGGGAGTGTTCAACACCAGGTTGAATGGGGCTTGGAGCAACCTGGGATGGCAGAAGGTGTCCCCTGCCCTGACAGTGAGATCTAAATGGTCTTTAAGGTCCTTTCTCACTCAAACCAGTCTGTGACTGCATGATTCTCTGAAATGAATTGGTTCAGAAGAAGCTGGGCAGGCAGTGTTGCTCTGCAGTGACCTTTTGGGAGCCCTGTTGTGATGAGTCAGGGGATGGAGCCACTGAGCTAAAAATGGGGCTTCAAAGCTGAGATGGCTCAGACAGTGTTGCAGAAATGGAATTTTTTCTGTGCTGAAAGGGCTGCAGGTCTGGTCACTGGCACAGCCCCAAGCCAATGCTCTTCATTGCTCAGGAGGGGGTTTCTGGATTGTCAGGTACATGAAGGGTTTGAATTCAGGTATCATGGATAACAATTCTGGGTGAGTTTCTCCAGGTGGTGATAGCTGGTGTTTCCACTTTCACCAACGTCCTCTTTGCTGTGTGTGCACTAGGATGGTGGCCAACTCTCTCCAAAATGAAATTCACCCTTGGAATATTACTCAGCACACATCTGCACCCTCTAGCACTTGAATGCAGTCAGATACTGGGGTTAGGATGTGCCAGCAGGGATCCTTGGGCAGAAAGGACCCTGGGTTTCATATCCTGCCAAATGATTAACAGGCAGACAAGTGTGTGTGTGGGAGGGCAGAGGGGGAAGGCCATGGGGTGTATTATTGCAGGGATCTGCATTCCCAACAAAGATGAGCTGTTACAGCCCTGCTGCAGACAGAGGGATGTCTTCACAACTCAAACAGCAGCAGTTTGTGCTTTCAACTCAAAGGCTTCTCAGTTCAGAGGGCAGAACTCTCTGTTGGTGGAGAGGTTCTCTCTCACGATAGGCTCTCATCTTGTCTGATTTGAATGAAGTTTGGGCTAAAATCCCCTGAAATGACAAGAGCAGTTACTGTCCCATGATGTGTGTGATGCTCTCTTCAGCAGAGGCATTCTCATTCAGGGCAAATGGTTCAAAGTGCACTAAATTAACTTCAGCTGCCTTCTGGCTTCTGTTGTGGGGCTGTCTGCACCCCTGAAATCATCTGTCATGTGCCACTGTGAGCTCAAACTACTGAAAAAAATTTGAAATTAAATAGATGGAAGCTATTCCATCAGTTATAATTTTAGCTACCTAAAATAAATGTTTTAAAGTGTACATATCTGCTACAGACATGTTCTCATTTCAAAGGTGTCTTGTGTTGGGAATGTTCTCCCCTCTTTGTGCAGCTCCTTGCAGAGTAGGGTGGGAGGCTTTATCTGGATTTGTCACAGCTGAGGAGACACCTCTGACTGCAGCAAATGGCATGGGTGTTCCCAGTGTTCTGAGTGCCACTCAGTGCTCAGATTCCCATTAGCAACTGGCAAATTCAGCTTGGAGTGACAGGGCAAAGGTGGCCTTTGCTGGGGTGTGACATCTTCCTTGCCCCCATCACCCAGTGATACCCTGTTGCTTCTGTGACCTTTTCTGCACAAGTCCCATCTTCACCTTTTTACCTTTGTGGCAGATAAGTGTTTTTGATGATGACAATAAAGATACCACAGAGCACTCTCCCTCTTGGTTGCCCCATCTGGGCTGTGTTTGATCCGAAGGGCCGGCGCTCCAGTCAGATTGCACTATCAGATGGAGCTGGCTCTGTTTCCTGCATTATTCTTCCTGGCTGTACCCCATTATGCAATTATGTTTGCATTTAAACCTGAGCACTTACCTGTAATGATGCTGTGGCTCAGTGCACGATACATTAGAGCAGCAGATAATGCACACAGATAGGCTGAGGGCAGCATGTTGTTGATGTGCTAAAGCTAAACAGGACACCCAGTTGGAGAGCAGGCTCTGAAAGCTCGCAGCTTGGGAGGAGCTGCTCCAGGAGCTCTCATTACTGAAATAGCAGCTGTGCAGGGTGAGATTCTCCACCTGATGGGCAGGTGCAGGATTGTCTCCATCACAGAAGTCACACACCAGCACTGGTGGTCACTGCCATCCACTCCTCTAGGAGCAGGACAGTCTTGGTGGCTGCTGGGAATCCCAAATCCTGCATCCCTACAGCACAACATCAGAGGAAATGATTCTTTCAAGACTTAAAGGAGGCTTAGAGGAAGGCTGGAGAGGAATTTTTCACAAAGGCATGGAGTAATAGGACAAGGGGTAATTGGTTTAAGCTAAAAGTGTTTTTAGATTAGATATTGTGAATAAATTCTTTGCTAAAATGTGGTGAGGCCCTGGCACAGATTTCCCAGAGTATCTGTCACTGATCAATCCCTAGAAGTGACCAAGGCCAGGTTGGATGGGGCTTGGAGCAACCTGGGATAGTGGAAGGTGTCCCTGCCCATGGGAGAGGGTGGAACAGGATGAGCTTTAAGGACTCTTCCAACCCAAACCATTCCCATTCAGTGATGGATTTTACAAAAATGACTGTGCCTCTGCTGCTGGCCACGCCCTTTAGACCTCACTACACCTGCAATCATCCCTGTGATGCACATGATAATTATGAATGCTCTGCTCTGCATCAGAACCTACCCTGGGTAGATGGTCTTGCTCAGTAATAATCAATGGCCCTGGTGCTTTGGCTGAGGGGTTGTGGATGCAATTAAGGCAGAATCAATGTTTGTCCTTGGATTGTGTGGTGTTGCTGTATTTTACACATAAGACAGACCAAGCTGTAGCCTAAACACAGTTTTCCCTCTTCCAAGCACTTTTCAGTCTTTGCCTGGTAGAACACTGCAAACCCCTTCAAGCCAGGTTTGCTATGGAGATGGTTTGTGCATTAACTCACCTGTATTCCCTATGCTTCCCTGGGGGCTGTGGGAAAATCAGAGGCTAGATCCCACACCCGTGCTCTGAACTTCACAGCAGACTTGGCACTCTTGCAAGGGGTTCTAAAACACAAGGAATTGCACCTCAAATTGAGGAAGAACTTCATTACACTAAGGGTGGCAGGGCACTGGAATAGCTGCCCAGAGGTGTGGAGCTCCCTCTCTGGAGAGATTCCAAACACACCTGGAGGTGTTCCTGTGTCACCTGCTCTGGGTGACCCTTCCTTGGCAGGGGATGATCTCCAGAAGTCCTTTCCATCCCAAACATCTCTGTGATTCTGTATATCTTCCTGCCTGAACCAAAAAAACCCATCGTCAGCTCTCTCTGGCACTGGTGGGGTGGATGAGCCTCGCTCCTCCCACCCCATTTACTGTAGCACCCATTCAGAAATCCTGCTTGCTGACACATAATTTAGTTACTTTTCCTGCAGGTGGCCAGCAAATTGTTGAGCTAATCTTTGCACTGCAATGTTTGCTCTCAGATCAGTAAGTGTAACTCAAGATCATTCAATTGGGAGGCAATATTTGCACAGTGCAAAGGCTGACACAGTCACCAGGCTTGGTTATCCTGCTTGTGTAAACAACTTGATGCTGTAATTTTCTCATTACCATTAAATTGCTGCTTTTAATTTGTCTCAGAAGCCTCTGTACTTTGAGAAATGGCTGGTTTAGAGAGATGTGTAAATTATGTGTGCCCTGTAACAGTGCTCTGGAAAAGGAAAATCCAGTCCTGTTGTAGCTAAACTAGAAGGTTGCACTGAATTCCTCAATGTGTTTATACCCACAGCATTTTCAGCAAGTTGGGCTTAAAACTCTGCACTAGGATAGTTCCCACTGTAATAAATAATCTGGCTCTGAATATCATACTGTAAATAAACATTGGGAAGATTCTTGTGAATTAACAAGGAGTTACCAGGCAGAAAACACACATTCAGTGAAACAAAAGCTCACATTCAGTGAGCACTTCATGTGCTCCAAGACAGTTCCTCAGCTTCCCAGGGTGTTTTCTTTAATATTTGAAATTGAGATTTCTGATTTTAGATTTTCCCACCACCCACCATGACCCTGAGAGACCCAAGAACAACACTTTAGTCCTCATGTGGGTGTGGTAAAGGGACAGGGACCTTCCCAGAGGTTTCATGGTTTGATTAATTATGGAGTGGATTAATAGTGTCCATATTCCTCCATTATTTGGTGTTTTACATGGAATTTGGGTGAGTTTTGTTGCCTGTGTGTACGAAGATGGGATATCACCTGGGATATGTCCTCCTGACAACAGTGATGTCTTTTTAGTACCCTCCCTACAAAAGCACCATTAGATTTAACTAATCCTCTGTGTGTCCTTAATTAAATACTTCTGGAGCAAGGAGCCTTACCTTCTGTGCTTCAAAATTGCAGTGATTACTCCCCTGCTGAATATTTTTTTTTTTTCTTTGTGGTTGTTTCTTAAGTGGCTTTGCCAGTTTTGTTTGGTTTTTCTTTTTCTTTTTTTTTTTTTTTTTTTTTTTTTTTTTTTTAACAGAAATTAAGCTGTTTCTCATGCCACTGTCCATTGCAAACTGGCTTGAGACTGACTTGTGCCATGGCCTCTGACCTCCAAAACTGCCCACTCATTTTTTTTTGAACTAATCAGCTCAATGAACTATTTACAGTTGGCTTTTGGGTCTTCTCACTGCTTCTGTGGCTGCCCCTGTCTGAGTAATTAATGATGCTGTGGCTTGTTTATGGTCTTGAGTTACTAATGCTCTTGGCTGCAAATGCATTTTTACCTCTGGGACAAGCCAGTTTCCTGGTTCTAGTCCCACCTCACCAGCCCAGGTCAATTTTTTGTGTGTAAACAGATTTATCCTCTAATAGTTTGGGAGAGACTAGAGTCATTCATCAGTCCCATAGAGAACATGCCCAGCCAGATTCTTCCCTTCTTGTGCCTGTGAGACTCAGCAGAAGTCAGAAAGATTTCTGCAGGACAGCTGAAATTAAAGCAAATAAGAAAAAGGGAAAAATAATCCTTTTTTTTTTTTTAAACTCAGGATACATGCAGTCTCAGTTAAAAATAAAGATATTGGATAGGCATCACATGTCCAGCCATGAATCCAGCCCTGTTCCTGCTGTATCAATGCTTTTGGGAGCAATTAAAGAGGGGCCTGGTGTGATAATCCCACCTGCATTTGAAAGCTGGACTAGTGGGTGAAGAGAAGTTACACAGCAGCAGATGATGCAGACAGGGATAAAAATATCACCTTGTGGCCTTGGGAATGGTTTGTTGGGTTGTGTTCCAGGCTTGTTCTGTCCCAGGCAGGCATGTCAAGAATGCTGAGTCATAAGGGAAAGCTGAGCTTGGTCTCCCACTTCTCTGGAAACTTGTTCCAGTCTCTCCATGCAGGTGCATTCAAAAGCATCCTGTTTGTTTCCATCCTTGATTTGTTCACAGCTACCATTCCTTCCAGTCTTCTTGGGGATAATGTTGTCTTTTAGCATAAATTATTAATTTTTTCACAGTGCATAGCTCTCTAGAAATATTATTCTCCTGATTTTTTTTTTTTTTTGGTGTTCTTTTTGTTTTTGTTTTTGTTTTGTTGTTTTTGTTTTTGGTTTTTTTTGGTTTTTTTTTGCTTTGTTTTGGTTTTTTGTTTGTTTCATTTTTGTTCTGGAGGCCTGTTATTTATTTATTTATTTTTTTTTAATGTGTCTAAGGCTACTTCTTTAGTGATTTGTGACTTGAGCACAACAATTTCTGCCATTTTTGGAAGCATTCATTTCAGAAACCAGAAGTAGACAGTCCCATTATCTCCCTACCTTGGTTGCCCAGTTTGGTTACCAGTGTCTGCTCAGGTTACCCATGGTTGGGATTTTTGGGGTGTCCTGAGCAGGGCCAGGAGTTGGACTCAATGATCCTTGTGGGACTCTTCCAACTCTGGGTATTCCATGATTCTATGAAATAGAAGTGATAAAGGTGAGTGTGGTGCTTTTACTGAGAGGATGGAAGTAGATTTTCAATTTCAGTTTTTTCCAGGGCTACTCTTTTCTCTCTTACTTTCTTCTCCCTCGCATCCAGCTTGGAAATGCCTCAATCAATGGCAATTTTGGAACACTGTAGTGATGTGCACATGAATAAAAGTCCTTTATGATGTTGCTGATCACACTGTAGGATCCACCAGACTCCTTTTGCACTCTGAGCTCCTAAGAAACTCAGTATAGGCTACTTAAATATTTGAGGGCAGCTTCTCTGAAATTGCTGGATGATCAAGAGAAATGCTACAAATAAATTCTACTAGCTTCTTTTTGGAAGTCAGAATCCATATATTTGTCTGCAGAATGAGGCATTGTGCTTTGCTCTTAGTAGAGAGGTTTTGTTTTTTTTTGTTTTTGTTTTTTTTTTTTTTTTTTAAGCTTCATTCTTGTTTTTGCACAGTATATTTTCTGTTCTCTTTGGGATGGCCCCATTCCATCTTTCCCACAAAGCTGTATATATGTCTTAATTCTCTCAGTGAGCAAAGTTCTTATACACTGCAGGGAATGAAAAGACAATTGCAAAAGTCCTCTGTTTTTGGTTTATATAAAAAAGTACTTTTACACTGAGTGGTGAAGTGCAGACAGGAGGCTCTTTAAAGAGCAGCATGAATGAGAATCTTGTCTTGGGGATGCTGTTATACAGAGGAAGACCTCCCCATGCCAATTGAAATTCCATAGCTTTGCAGTTGTGGTGAGTATTTTTCAGTTAATTTGGCAAAGGGTTAGAGGTGTGACAAGCAGGAGTGGCAGGGAATGATGCCAAGAGACAGGTTCAGCTTCTCTGGGCACTGGGCAGTGTTTTGCTTGTTAATTCTACTGACTCTAGCAAATAACTTGCATTTGCATCCCTTTCAAGTATGTGTAGGAGGGAGGAGCCTGCACCAATTTGTCTGGTTTAATTATAGATGTTCTACCCACCTTCCTAATTGCTCCTTCATTAAGAAGTAGCTTGTTTCTTTTTTTTCCCTAGGAGCTAAAGATAATCAACTTTTGTTTGTTTCTGTAAATATTTTTTTTTCTGCCCTTGAGGAGATAATTATTTCTATTGTTGCATGAAGATGGTGGCCAATACAGGAGGAATAATTAGAGCAGATGGCTGAAAATACTTCCCTTGTAAAAGACATCTAGTATAATAAAATACCTCCCCTCCTCTTTTGTCTCCTTCAAACACACGTTTTTCCTCCCTTCAGGTGGATGGGAGTTGGGTGAGGGGGTGTAAATCTTTTCCTGATGTATTAAACTGAGGAGCTGTTCAGAGTTCACAGCCTGGAAAGCGAGCTCCCTGTATCCATCAGTGAAATTAAAGTGTTTTCAGATGTGCTGTGGAGTGCTGGGTGTGTGGTGTGGGGGGATCTGCTCTGCACTCCATCACTCAGTGTTCACCTTGTCTCTCGTGGTGGCTGAGCACAGCAGCACTTGCTGTCCATACCCACTGCTCACATGGCAATGTCAGCACCAAAGGCTGCTCTCCTGGGTGCCAGTCCCTGCTGTGTGGGCAGCATTCCAAACCTCTGTCCATTCGTGGATGTGCTACTGGGACAGGGGGAACTTCTTCCTGCTAAAGACTGCAGGAACCCACACCTGCTCCATGTCCTGTGGGAATCCAGGATATTCCCCTGGCTTCCCTGGATGCCTCGAGACCCGGGCAGGGGGTTCAGATGCCTTGGCACAGTGCCCAAGACCCCTGGGGACTGGATTTTAGTCCCTGAGAAAAATCACCATCATTGCAGGAAGAATTACAAGTCACAAAAAATAAGTAGGGCATAAATTAGACTGTTAGAAGGTAGAAAAGTGAATTTATGAAATTGTTTATAATAAGGAGTTCAGAGCCAAGACGGAGGATTTTGGGTGTGGTATGTCTTTCTTTCTTCTTCTTTGGGGCATCCATCTTTTGGGTTAGGAGGGCACTTCTGCATTGGTTTGGGAGAAAGTTGGACAGTGCAATGTAAGTGTCATGTATTGTAAAGTAATTGTAAACATCATGTATGTAATTTAGAATATAAAAGATAAGTCCTGCCCCAAGAGCAGGCAGTGTGCCTTGGATCTATGTGCTAGACAGACCACTGTTAGTTATAGAAAAAATTTCTTAGATAAGAAAGAATAAACAACCTTGGAAAGCTCAGAAAACGGCTCCTGACTCTCCTTCAGTGCTCGAGCTGGGAAAACCTGAACTCTAAACCACCAAATGTTGTGTGGTGAGTGATCTCAGACTCAAAGAGATGTCACCGATTGCAACAATGTCCTATCACTGGGTCTGGGGGAAAGGAGAAATTTGGGGGTGGAGTAGCTGGGAAAACCCTCCTGCTTTCAGGATTCTCCCTCTGGCCCTGTCACAGGTAACCCTCAGCTGGAATCCACAGCCTGGAGCATGGAATGGTTTGGGTTGGGAGTGACATCAAAGAAAATATTCTTTTAAAATCCCTGCCATGACCAGGGACACCTTCCCACTATCCCAGGTTGTTCCAAGCCCCATCCAGCCTGGCCTTGGACACTTCCAGGGATGGGGCAGCCACAGCTCCTCTGGGCACCCTGTGCCAGAGCCTCACAGTAAAGAATTTCTCCTTCAAATCTAGGGCAGAAGGGAGAATAGTGAGCACAACAGGACGCAGGGTCTGTGTTTACATCACTGCTTCTTGGTTTTGTTTTAAAATTTATTTTCTGATGAGAGGATGAAAGCTCTTATCTTTGTGCCTCTAACTGTTGTTGCAGTCCCTTTTTTTGGGACTGCACTCTAAACAAACCCCACCTAACTAACAAAATTTTAAAGTTATCCAAAAGTGTTATCAAGTGATCTGTTCTGTGTCTAAACAGGAGCTTCTCAACCCTTTAAAGCCCAAACATTGTATTTTGGTATTCTCATTTGTGAATTGTTTACCAGCCTGGGTGGGAATGCAAGTTTTTCACTGTTATTTATTCAGTTGTTGCAGTCACTGCTGCTGTTTCTGAGCCCTGGCAGTGACAGGCACAAGCTGACAAACTGATCCTGAGAGACTGTGTCCCCAAAGGCTGACAGAAAGGCAACCCCAGCCTGGCTGACAACAGCAGCAGCTAAAAAACATAAAATGGAAAGAAATCTGCCTGGAAAATGAAAAAAAAAAAAAAAAAAGTGCAGTAGGCAGGAAAGGGGGTAAGGTGCTGAATTGCAAAGAGATGGTGTGTCTTCTATTGTATGCTGCAAAAATATTATTTTTCTTTTTGTGCTGGCAAAACCACTGCATTAAATTGGTGTTTCCACATGGTTGAACTGACAACACTTTTATATAGTTCATTATATATTTTGAAGATATTATTGGGAAAGAGTTGATACCCCCCAAATTAACCTCTGTTGTAGCAAGCTATGGGCCTGGTACACAAGGTTTGGGCTTGATATGAGTTGTGCATAGAAAGAATCTCAGAATATTCTGAGTTGGAAGGGACCTGCAAGGATAATTGAGTACAACTGCTGGCTCTCACAGGACACCCCAAAAATCCCATCATGTGCCTGAGAGCTTTGTCCAAATGCTTCTGAGCTCCATCCAGCTTGGGGCTCTGATCTGGAGAGGCTGTTCCAGTGTCCAAATTCCCTCTGGGTAGAAATCCTTGCCCTAGCAAGTAAAATTTGCTGTGGGCATGACACATTCCAAATGGATGTCAGAGCTGGAAAGCACTTGCAGGACTCTGCTCATTGAATTTTCAGGTCAGATCCCTTCCCAGCTCCTTCTGCTCTTTGGTGCCCCAGGAAGAACAACTGGGCTTTCTTAGGGATTCCCAGTGCTGGTGATTTACCACCCACAAGAGGTTTCTGCCCATATTTTGCAGGTTTGGCTCCCTGCTGGGTTAGTGCCATCTGCTGTGCTGGATTTTAAATGTGAAATGTTGCCAGAGTGGGTTTTCTGTGGATGTGTGATGTGAGGGCATACCCTGCAACAGTTTGGGGGCTGATTTTTATGTGTTTAGTTGAGGTTATAAATGTTTATATAACTCATTACATTGTATAAAATACACAGCCAGAAGACACTCAGCCTGGATTTATCTATTGATATCACAAACCTTGCAGGATTGCAGCATCTTTGCTGTCTTGCTTCTCCTGTTAAACCTCGTTGAAATTGCTCAGGTTCAAGAGTGAGCTCTGACAGATGATGCAGAGATGTTATGGTCTCATGAGCTCTGTTTCCTCCAAATCATCTTTCCAGCTCTGGTACCCACTGAGTCCAGAGTGTGGAGCTGCCACCTGTCTGCAGCCAGCTCCAGCTTCACAGCTCAGGGTTTGGTTCATGCCAGCTCCTCTCTCTGCCATCCTGACTTTCCAGCTCCCTGCAATTTTTCCTGAAGCTGGAAAAAGCACAGGAGGGAAATGGCCAGCACCAGTGGTGGACACAGAGCTTTCCTTGGCTCTCCAGGTTCCTTCTGGTTTGTTCAAAAGCACATGTGGGCTGCTGCTGCTGCTGCTCTTCAGGCTCACTGAGAAGTATTTCAATTTAACACCACAGGTCAAATACAGGGTGCCAGGCAAGGGGAAAAAAAAAAAAAAAAAAAAAAAAGGAAAAGAGTTTTTCTTGTCTAAAAAAACTAGTGAGAGGGATGTTTTGATTTTGTCACCCACCCTGTTTAATGAGAGATGTGCAATTAGTTTATTCATGTTATTTTATCATGGGCCACTTAAATGGAACAGGATATTAACACCATCACCCTTCAGCAAAGGCAGTTAAGAATTCTGTTGCAGCTGGAGATTGCACTGGGATTTTCCCCCAGAAATCAGGGAGGATAATTATATGGGATTCACAGAGTTGAGGAAAACTGTACTGGTGGTTCAGGGCAGGTGCCTGTTTCACCAAACTTGCATTAGACCACACCCTCTTCTCTCAGAGATCTTAAGGAGGTGCTTTTTCATCTTAGGGAAGGGTGCAGGACTGCAAGAGAAGAGTCACCAAACAAAATTGTTTGATGTCTTTCCTCAATCCCTACAGAGCTGCCTTCCCTCTAACCCCCCTGTACACTGCTCTGTGCTATGGTAATTTAAAGTATATTCCTTGAGCAAACTCCCTTCTCTCCTTCTAAAACAGATTCTTTGGATTTATTCTGTCTGTGGTAATGAAAGGATAGTAAAAGTGATTATAAACAGCTCTCGATCTTGTGTTATTAGATGATGTTCATCTGTTTAATTTTATTGATAAAGAAGAAAAAATACAAATCAGAAATCACTTGAAATACACACAGGTATGCACATGACAGTGGACTAAGCCAGGCATTTTCTCACTGGAAACTTTTAGGTATGGACTAGGTGGAAAAATAGAGGATTTTATGACCTTGATTACTTCATTTTCTCCCTCTATGAGGGTGGTGAGGCCCTGGCACATGTTGCCCAGAGAAGCTGTGTTTGCCCCATCACTGGAAGTGTCCAGTGTCAGGCTGGACAGAGTTTGGAGCAGCCTGGGATAGTGGAAGGTGTCCCTGCCCATGGCTGGGGGTGGAAAGAGCTGATCTTTAAAGTCCCTTCCAACCCAAACCATTCTGTGATTGTCTGATTCTACTGTCATGTACAAACACTGAGTTTTCTGTGCCAAATAGTGTTGGTGGAACTGAACAGATATTGAGTCCTCTAAGTGGTGACAGCAGAAACTGATCAAGCTCAAACACTGAATTCAGGGAGAGAGAAGCTTAAGTGAAGAACTAGAGTGTTTTCTAGTTAGAATCCCTAGCTGCCATCTTAAAAGAAAAAAAAAAAAAAAAAAAGAAGGTCAAATTCAGAAGAGGAATTTATTCTTCTTAACTCTTGCAGGGCTTCCATCAGCAGCTCACTAAGTGCTAGCAAGTGGTGCTAGCAGGAAGGTCTGGCACATTCCTTACAGCCTTGCTTGCCTATTAGAGTTGGATGGTTCTAAATGATTTCAGAGAGTCAGAGTGATGTCAGAGTGACTTAAAGGCATTCAGCAAAACTTATCAGCCAAATGTTCCTGTGGATCCCACCATTTCACATCTGCCTCCTCCAGTGCTGTGCTGGTGGCATTGGCAGCGTTTGTGCCTGACAGGAATTTATAGAATTTGCAATTTTATGCTACAGTTGGCCTGATAAGCAGTGTACACACCTTTCTATGAATTGTCCCCTCCTTTGAGATAAAAACAAGTTTAATTAGCTGTTTTTCAGTGGATCTGTTGTATATTTTATACAATTTGCTTCATTGCATTGTCAGTGAAGAGTAATTAATAGCTCTCTGGAAAGATAATGGGTAAAGGCATCTATCCTTTCAGCTGGAAATTTGCCCTAAATCTCTGAACTATATATGTTTACAACCAATGAAAATTAAACTTGTCCTACTACACTTAGCAACTATGCAATAATTTTACTTCAGTAATGATGAAGTGGTTCACTCTCTCTGACACCAGAGCTCCCAAGAATTTTTCACTGCCTGTGTGTTAATGTAGTCCCAGGCTTCATTCTGAACTGAACCAAGTTAATTCCCTTTGCAGAGAAATCACAGAATGGACTGTAGAAAATCCCAGCACCCAGCCAGGGTGGATATCAAGCAGTTGTATCATTTAGCCTGGGAACCATCACTCATTCCCTGGTGTAAATAATTAGAATAGAGGGATGACAGAGTGGTTTGGGTTGGAAAGACCTTAAAGCTCATCTGAAGGTCCATGGGCAGGGACACCTTCCACTGGCCCAGGGTGCTCAGGGACAGCACTATGGGAGATATACTGTAAAACATCAGGCACATAAAGCTAAACCTGAAAACAGCACAGTAAAAGAGAATAATGATCATAACACCCCCATTATTGATTCACCTCAACTCAGCTCCCAAGCAAGAGCTTTAATGCACTCAATGTGCTCCATTTGAAAATGGAGTAACTCTATTTTGCTTTTGTCTTGAGGTTATTCTTTCCACTGCTGTTTTGGATTAGCATAGCCCAGTGAGGACCACAAATATTTCCATGTCTGGTTTTCCCCCACCACCACCTCAGATGAGCTGAGGATGTTCTTGCTGGTTCACATATGAGACCAAATAATGTTTTGGATGTCTATGTCCCCACTTGTGCACATGTGTCCAGGCAAAAATATCCACACTTTCTTCAAGAAATTCACCATCAGGGCCCTAAATAACCTGGTCTAGTGGGAGGTGTCACTGTCCATGGCAGGGGGACTGGAAGGAAATGACCTTTGAGGTTTGTCCAACCCAAAAAATTCTGTGGTTCTATAAAACCTTCACTGCAAAGTACATGCTTGAAGTCTAGAGGTGAAGAGGAATCTTTAAACTCAGGAATCACTTTGCCATTGCACATCATGAGTCAGTCTATTAGCAGTTTTCAAGTTATTCAGTGCTTTATTTGGAACTGCTGTGCTCACCCTCAAAGCAGAGGCAGTAATAACACTGGATAAGCTGAGAAAGCTAAAAAGGTATTTGAGAGGAGGAATGTCTGTCTAAATGAGGATGAGCAGCAGGAGAGATTTTGGGGAAAAAACAAAACAAAACAAAACAAAAAACTTCTAAAGCAAAATACTGCCCATCCAGCAGGATGTTTTAATTCTAAGCTCTTCAGGCTATTTTTATGACATTGCCAGGAAATAACAGTGCAGTTCTGCTTCTCGGGAGGCAGAGAGAGACACACACCAGGAAACCTGGGGTCGGTCTGCAGCCAGACCTGCAGCAAATCCCTCATTCTCCAGGCCAGAACGAGACAAGGGGCAACCCCCAAATTGTGTCAGGCACTCCTGAAGGCCAGGAACATCCCCAGTGCCAATATCCATCCGTTCCTTTGCCTTACCTCTGGAGGTCACCTTGCCCAGAGCACAGCAGGGATGCTGTGACACAGCACTGGCATCCCCTCCACTGTTCTCTGAGCAAACTGCTGCAAAGGTGGGAAGGGGGTGAGCTTTGAACTTCTGTGGATCTTTGTGTTTGCAGCCTGCCCTCCAGCTGTGCGGCCGGTGGGACGAGGACTGCAGCTGGCCTGCTGGCCACCCGCCGCGAGATGGCGATAATGTCACGATAGAAGGCGGCCGGACCCTGCTGCTGGGGACCACCACGAGCATCCTCAACCTGCTGCAGCTCAAAGGTCTGCGGGAGGGGGTGGGTGCTCTCCCTGCTCCAGGGATGGGCTTCTCCTGATCTCCCATTCCATTCCATTCCATTCCATTCCATTCCATTCCATTCCATTCCATTCCATTCCATTCCATTCCATTCCATTCCATCACCAGAGGACACACCTGGCTGTGCAGGCTGAGCCTGCTCTCAGAAGATGCAAAAGGGGCATTGATGAGGGACAGAGCAAGAATTTAAATGTTCTATTGGCAGAAGGAATTGTTTGTGCTGTTTGAGGCATAATGGAAATATAAGAAAAATTTCCCCTTTTTTTCTTTCCCCAATCTACTAAAATTGCTGCTGTCCTGAGCAGTGTTCAATGATAAGGGCACTGCTGATAACAAAAAATCTACTTTGTTCTGTTTGAGGTCTTTGAGGCAGGTGTGTAACAAACACAAATTATAAAATTATTGACATTATAGAATTGCAGGTCACAACTATCAAATGCAAGAAATGATCCCAAATCCTAGAGCACAGCTGGTGGGCAGTAAGTAAATAACTGAGCACAGTTATGATGGGAAACTCTGGATTTGCTGGGTTTACATACCCATACACAGACCCAGAATAAATGTGAGACAGGCAGATCTCTGTGTGTGTCAAAGTAAGAATTCAAAGGACTTGTAACTCCATGCCAGAAATATTCTTTCCTGAAAGTTAGATCCTGGTTGTGGAAACTGCTGTATACATGCCTGGTATTGTGCTGGTGAAATTGCTTGCTCAAAGTTAAGCCTCTGCTGAAATAATGAAAGCAGGAGGTTTTATGTGTTTAAAGACCAGGATCATTGCTGGTAAAATTGTTTTTATACTAAAATGATATTAAAGGTTTTTCATTGAGATGATGGTAAAACTCATGCATTTGACAATTATATTTTATTTTAAATTTGAATGATAATTTGATAAAGAAAAATGTTTGCAAGTTTATCCTTATCATAAGAATATTTCCAAAACTGATTAAAATTGCTCAGTCTAGGCTCAGAGGTTTTCAAGATTTGCTACATCAGAAATCATTCCCATCTAAAAACAAAATTAAAGATCAACATGGATTTTGAGATTTAAAAAAGCAGAACACTTAGGTACAATGCTTTTCCTTGGTGAAAATTCTAAATCTGTGATTTAATATTCTTCTTAACCTCATTGTGATTATGCCATACTTTAGAAGAGACAGGTCAGAACACCAGATTTCTTTTGGCTGCAAATCTTCATGAAGATTTTGGGGCCCAGTCACTGACTTTGTGAAGAATTGAGGCAAAATATTGGAGCAGAAACCCTCTGAACTTTGGACCTATTCAAAGGCTGATTTGATCTATGAGTCAGCTCTCGTGAAGCTACCGGAGCTCTGATTGAATTTAATGAAGTCTGGAGTAGGATCTTTATGACTTTGGCTCATCTGACATTCAAATCACTCTTTGTCATGTTTTCCAAGAAGCCTGGTTTATAATGTCAATTCAGTTTGAAAAGCAGCATTAGAATATTCTAGATCTAATTCTATCCTCCAGTGTTATGTACCAAAAGGAGGAACCAAACATTTTCAAAACAATAACCTGCATGGGAGTTGTTTATCTGAATTTTGTGAAGTTGCCTGTTGCATCCACTCCCATTTGCATGGGTCCTCTGGCTGTGTAGCCAGGCTTAGATTTGGAATCAAGACCTGCTGAGGTCTACTCTGAAATCAGGCTGAGATTTATCTTTCCTCACCTTCCCTTTTTTTTAAGCTGTCCAGCTCAAGGGAGTTCTTTAGGCTCCTGTATTGATAGAAACACACATCACCAAAGACCTGCTCATCTTAGGAATTATAGACACCCATCTCAGTCTGAATCAGGTGATCCCTCAGAGCAGCAACTCCCAACTCTGTGAGCACATCAAATAATCAACCACTTTCCCCAGGTGCAAGATGGGCATGGCAGTAAACCCCTAACCCCCAAGGTAGGTGTAAATATGTGCTTTGATTGAAACATCCCATTGCTATTCTACCTGGAGAGATTTTCTTAGCTGGAGCTGGAGAATGGGATTAAATTGTAGCTCTGCTCCCTTTGGCTTTCATGACTCAGCATCAGGCTGGCTGTGCACTCTTAAGCTGAAAATACAAGGGTTTGTGGATGGAAAATGCTGTAATGCTATGGAATCCACTGCTGCCACACTGCCCATTTTCTGATGCTTTATCCAACAAACCCAACACATGTTTACAGGCCCATTTCTTGAAATTCCCCCTTTTTTTAAAGCACCATAGGAATTTTGAATACTGCCCCTGTGTTGTCTCCATTTGCAGAATTATTTAAAGAGAACAAGGACATCAACTTCATGTGCAGCCCTAAACTGACCCTTCTTTGGCTGTATTAACATATAGCTCCAAACATATAGTGGTTCTGGGAATGAGCAGACTGTCTGGGCAGAAGATCTGGAGGTCAAAACAATAGAAAAAATTAGGGAAAATAGGATTAGGCAGCTGAGCTCTGCTCAGTGCCATGAGGCCTCAGCAGTTTCTCCCTCCTTCTCAATAAGCAGAGCATGAACATGTGAATATTGAGAGTGGAAACTTTAATAGTCAGGCTGTGAAATGGCTCAGACAGGACTGATTGGGAAAGAGATACAAGATAGACAGACTGTAGATAATTCTGTATGTTCAGCAGATTGCAGTTATTTTTGTAATCCCAGCATCACAGTATGGAAATATTTCTGATAACCCAGGACAGATGGAAATTTCCTTTGCACAGGGGTTACACTGGAGGAACTTTGTGTTTGATGGGTTGATACCTCAGACATGTGTTGTTGCCTTTGAAATTATGGTGGTCTGGGGAGGCCTGGAAACAAAAAAAAAAAAAAACAAACAAAAAACAAACAAACAAACAAAAAGTCTTTCAGGAGTTCCTTGGAGATGAATTTTGGGGTGACACTCCCAGTACTCCCCAGTGGAATTGAAGATCCCCACCTGGGCAGTTGCTCTTGCAAAGGCAATTTTGAGGTAGCCACTCTTTCAGGCACTAGGGAGAAGATTGCTTTGATCCTTTTATTGGAAAAGACTCATTTTCACTTAAAGAATCATTTAGGTTGGAAAAGACCTCCAAGATCATGGAGTCCAAGCTTTAACCAAATACCACTATGTAAACTAGACCAGAGCACTGAGTGCCACTTGCAGGTTTTTTTGCTGATTCTCTGATTCTGTGAATATTTTGAATTTCTTGTAATCCACTCTTTGATCAGACTTTGGCCAGAATGGTTACTGTGAGTAAATCCAGGAGCAGGGAAAACACAGATATTGATTTTGCTTGTCTTTTCCTCTTCTTTGATGCTATTAGCAACAAGCATCAAATATTCACTGATACACTGACTTCAATACCTGTCAAATAAACTGTGCTTCAGCCACTGCTGATAAAGATTGGGTTTTAATTCACTGAAAGAAGGAAAAAGTGTTTCCTTCTGTTTTCTTCTCTATGGCATCAACCAGTCCTTAAACTAATTTTTAAATCCCTTGTCAGTAGGCACAGTTGGAACCTGTTCCTGTCATGGTGTTTTCTGTTCCATTTTGATCAATCCATGTGGAATATAGATTGTGATACCTTTTTTTTTTTTTTTTTTTCCTTTTTTTTTTGCAGGCAGTCTCCAGTTCATATTTTCTTTTTTTAATCAGGCAGAGACATTACAATTAAAATACCGTAAAAGCGATTCTGGCAGTATTGCAATAAGCATGTTTTTTAATTAAAGAAAGAACATGGGATGTACAAATAGTACCAGCTAATGGGAAATTTCATCCAATGTATTTTTTAATTGAGATTTAAAAGGAAGAAAAGTCAGCTCTATTTCTCTGTCACTGTGTGATATTTTCCTACATTGTTACAGTGAGCCTTCAATAATTAGTCTCAGAGCTTTAGTATCCTCTCTGTTTTCATGAAAAATTGTGGAAGGCAGCAGTTCTTTGTTTTTCAGTGTATTTTTCTGCAGGGATTTAGTGTTATTCAGTGGAGTGCAACTCACAGATGTGGACATTCCTGGAGGAAGGGCCTGAATCTGTAGCAGTTTAAGGTGTGGGTCTTTTCAGATCTTCCCCCAGCTGAAGCCCTGGTTCATGTTTGCTGTGGACTGCAGGTTTCTTTTGCCATCATGTTTCCTATGGGCTTACAGGATGTGTGTTGGATTCCCAGGACTCTCACTTGCCAATTAAATTGATTTGCTGCAACTTGAGCAGCTCTTGGGACACCTGTGGGACGTTTCACAGTGGGCAGATCTGTGGAAGTTGATCCTGGCCAAGGAACTGAACACAGCTTTGGCAGAGACTGAGCAGAAACCCTGGGCAGCACCATCTCTGTCCTCTAATCACTGTCATGGAAGGAGGGAAGCACAGAATCACTGAATGGTTTGGGTTGGAATGGACCCTGAATCTCACCTCATTCCTTCCCCTGGCATGGCAGGGACACCTTCCACTATCCCAGGGTGCTCCAAGCCCCATCCAACCTGGCCTTGGGCACTGCCAGGGGCAGCCACAGCTTCTCTGGGCAATGTGGGCAACCTGTGCCAGGGCTTCCCCATCCTCACAGGGAAGAACTTCTACCCAATATCCCGTATAAACTCACTCTCCTCCAGCTTAAGACCATTTATTTTCATCCTATCTTCCTCCATGCCTTGTCCCCAGTCCCTCTCCAGCTCTCCTGGAGCCCCTTTAGGCTCTGCAAGGGGCTCTGAGCTCTCCCTGGATCCTTCTCTGCTCCAGGTGAGCACCCAAAGCTGGAAGACACCCTGGAGTGTCTGCACCTCTTCCCCACCAAGTCAGATCTCCCAAATCCACTCAGGTGTTGCTGAGTATTTCAGAGCCCCCCTAAGAGCTGAAGGAATAGAAAGATTTCTTTGAAGGAGACACATCTATGGCAGCATCTCCTGGGGAGCTGGTTGGAATTGCCTTTTGCTTTTCTCCTGAGTTCTGTGGGAAGAGCCTGATGGGTTTCCAGGGGAGCACGTGCCATCTGAACAGATGGCTGTGAGCACAGCAAGCCAAAAAACAAAGGCTTGTCAGGCTGGGGAGATGGATTCTGTCTGAGAGCACTGAAGCAGCTGCTGATTCCTCTCCCAGGAACAGATTAAGGCCTCCATCCAACAAAATGCTGGAATACAAGCTAAACTTTAGAGACTGTTAGTGATGTCCTGGTGGAAATACATAGACATTTGAATTCAGAGCTAATCTGGGATCTGTACCTGTGTGCTGTGAACATGGAGGAACATTTTGAGGGAGGTGCAGGATGAATTTTGGACTCTTGGTTTGAGCAGCCTTTTGGATGGGGCCAATATAACAAAATTGCCCTTTGCATCTTGTTCAGCCATGGTCCAAGCTTCAAACAACTTTCATGGCTCAGTGGAATGCCCTGTGAGCATGTTAGCAGGGTGTAGGTGACAGATCCATGAAATAATTAATTGTCTCTTCTAAAGCTCATGAACTTTGTATTTTTCTTTCTGTACACAACAAAATTTTAGTTGATTTGGATTTTGTTTTTTTTTTCCCTGCTTGTACCCCTACCAGGGACACCCTTGGAGCAGGAGAATGAGCAGTGAAGGGGCTGCAAGCACACTAAAACCTTGTGGTTATACAGGACCAAGCAAAGCAATTCCAGCTCTGGTAGTGGCATCCTGCTGCTTGCCACTCAGGGATGCTGGCCAGGAATAAAACTTCTGAGCCTGAGCCTGTCCCATGGGGAATTCTGTGGCTTTGTCATGTGAAACTGCAGCTGGTAAGAGCAAGCTGAAGGCTGTGGGGCTGAGTTATTCCTGCTTATGGAGCAACCAGAGCAGATCTCCCCTGCACTGTGATGGGGAGAGGCAGTCCATGTGAGGGGATGAGATTTCAGCCTGCAAATCCCCTTCATGTAGAGGAAGTTTCCTGCTAGTTGAAGGTTATGACACAGTGGTGATATATAAGATTATTTTGTTGATACTCTTCTACCACTAGATTATTTAAAAAAATGCCTTGAGACTATCCAGCACTCTTCTTGTAGTTTGCTGGCTTTAACACTGTATTCAGCTTTACATAAAGAAATAGAATTAAATCAAACCTGAAGTGGGATTGCATATCTGAAGTTGAACTAAATATAAATATGTTAGTTTTATGCCAGCTCCTTAATGAACTGTTCATTAGGAAAAATATCTTACATTGCCAGTGAATGCCAAGTGTGGCCTCAAAAGGTAATAATAGAAAATGTCTCCATGCAAAAGTACATTCTGCAATGGGGATTTTGCTTTCCTCCAATTTCAAGAAATCTCTAAAACAGTCTACACCACAACCTAAATGAAAGATAGCAATATTGCTTTTATTTATTATGAGAATATCTGTTTTAGAATATTTTTTTCTTTAAAATGAGATTTTTGAGAAGGGATATAAACTGCTATGTCTGCAAGTGTGAATCTTCTTGATAGAGGTGAGGAGAAACTCCCCATATCTGTCTTCCCAATCTTCTACTTAATTGTCTTTTTTTGTTTGTTTGTTTGTTTGTTTGTTTGTTTGTTTGTTTTTAAGTGCACAAAACAGGCTCTTTTCATTGTTAATGTTTGGGATGCCTGGGCTGTGGCATTGCATGAGTCAGTCCAGGACACCTGACAGAGAGAATTGCTAATACATTCCTTTTCCAAATCCTTTACTTTTGAACATGTCCTCCACCATTTCCCAGGGGTTTCAGAAGGTAAATCTCTTTTCACAAAACCAGTGGTGTTGTAATTATTCTTTCAGCAGATTAAACCTCCCACCTCATTATTAGGTTTGTTTTCTTTAATATTTCTTTTTTTTTTAAATTATTATTATTTGGTCTGGCTGCTTCTTCCCTCCTGTGGGACATATGGAATTGCCTTGTTTTTTTTTTATTCTTTCTTCTCCTTTTTTTCCCCCTTTGGTAAAGACAGATAAAGAAAGATTTCTTTTCTGTTCATGCAGAGGTGGAGGCTAATTGCTGGGTTAATTGAGAAGAATGGTGCTTCTGATGTTCTCACAAAGTATCAAATAGCCTCAACATATTTCTCCCCTCTCTCCCTCACTCCACCTAAAGAGACCCATTGAATTTGCACATTACTGTACAGAAGTGATTATGGGCTTAATTGTGTTTATTTTGCTTGGTGGGGAGGCCATCATAACAGTGGTTGATTGATTTTTATAAAATCACCCTCAAGGTCATGTGTGGGACTTTGCTTTCCTGAGCAGCCATAACAAACAATTTGAGGGTCACAGCCAAAGGCTCTGTTGAGCAATATTCCTGCTTTCTGCTTTCAGAGAAAGGGTCAAGTGCAATAAAAGGAGGAAGCATAACTTTTATTTTCTTTTTTAAAAAAGGAGAAGACAACCTTGTAAAGCAGCAGCTGTATATTTATTCTAACCCAACAAAAACCACAGAAGTGTAGAGGGATAATATGCAATTTTTGGACATAAGAATTTGCAAGTTTGGCCAGAGTTTGTTTTACACATAGACTTGATAAATGGTTAAATGAGTCCTTCCTAATGCTTTCTTTCCTGTTCTGTGGTGCTGCTCTGCTTTTATCCTCAGCATTTGAGGATGTTTTTTAATTTTTTACTTTACTTTTCCACTTTACTTTTCCACTATATTTTCTCCCAAAGACCAAGCACCATTTGGATTTGTCATGGGAGATTTTCAGAAGCTTTGCAAAGATCCAGGGGACAGCAGCATCGTGGAGTGACCATGAGTGTAGCTGATCTGCTCCTTTTCCAGGGTTAAATTTTGTGTCTGACTGCTGCTTCTAAGGGAAAGCAGAAGAGTCACATACAGCAAACCCCACAATCATAGAATAGCTTGGTTGGAGGGAACCTTAAAAACCATCTTGTTCCAAGCCCCTGCTGTGGACAGGACAGCTTAAACTAGACCAGGTTGATCCAAGTCCCATCCAAGCTGGTCTTGAACAATTCATTGTTCAAGTTGGAATGAGGCAGCTACAGCTTCTCTGGGCATCCTGTTCTAATTCCTCACCACTCTCATAGGGAAGAATTTTTTCCTAAAATAGTGACCTCTGGTGTTCAAGTTGCACCAGGAAAGGTTTAAATTGGACATTAGGAAGAATTTCTTTACTGAAAGGGAGGTCAAGCAGTAACAAACTTCTCAACAAACTTGACTCACCATCTGTCCTGGTTTGAAGGACAGTTATCTGCCAATAAAGGCAGAAGCTTCTCTTTGAAATGGAGAATGTAAACCCCCTCCCTCCAAATTATTATAAATTTGAAATTAAGGGGATCTCAGGCAAAGATATGGGAATTAGGAATAACAGTTCTTTATAGGGAAATTAAAATAGAAATACAGTATTGCAAAAAACAATCCCAAAGCACTGCCAGAGTCAGAATCCAAGCTGAACCCGTCAGTCAGTCAGGGTGTTGGCACAGTCCCATTCCATGGTGGCTGCATCCTCCTGCAGTGGCAGATGTGGTTCAGCTGGAGCAGTGCTCCTGGAGAAGGTGCAGTTTCCTCTGAAGGTGCAGGGATGATGTGGAAAGGTCCAGTTTTCCTCTGGAATGCAGTGGCAAAGGCTGCTCTGCTGTTCCAAATGTCAGTTTTTATCTGGGTAGGAAAGGCTTGGCTCCTCCCCCTGGCTGGAGCATCTCCCATGGGATGATGGAATTTTATCAGCCATGCCCTGGGACTCAATGGCCATGAACAGGAGATCTCTCCTGGAGGGAGGATGGGCTGTGGCAAAGATAAAGATGATTGCCCCAGCTGGTTTAAAGCTGGCCCATGAGCAGATAATGTGTGCCAAGGAATCACTACCCCACCTGGTTTTAACAGATGGTGACATCTGGCCACATCAACCCAACACACCATCCCTGGAAGTGTTCAAAAATGCATGGACCTGATGCTTGGAGAGATGGTTTAGTGGTGGACTTGGCAGTGATGAGTTAATGGTTGGACTCTGATCTTAGAGGTCTTTTTCAACCTCAGTGATTCTGATTTCTCTCTGGAAGGGTCAAACTTGAAGGCCAGGTGTGCACAGCTCGTGCTGGAATTCCTCTGTGATGTGGTGAAACTGTGATGTGGAATTCCTCTGGATGTGGTGAAACTATTGCTTGTACTTGCACCCAGAGCAGCCAGCAGCATCCAAGCTTCTCAGAAATCCACAGAAGATATGGAAAATTTCTGATCAACAGCTTGAAAATTTTGAATGGGCAATTTGTGACTGAAACTTGGGAAATCTTGTTTGAGACAGAATTGTGGCAACTATCTACCAGCCCTCCTGGTTCAGTGGTACAGCATGGCAGCAATTAAAATACTCATTAAAAATTGTATGAAGAGAGGTGAAAACAGAAATTACTGCATTTCACTGAGAACAGAGCATAGCAAGTCAATAAAGACCTTAGGGAAGATGTCTTTTTTTATGTTAGGAGTGAAATAAATCACAGTGATTTACAGTTCCATTTATAGATTGTGGTGATAAAATTATTAACACTGCTGCTATAAGGCAAATGTATTTAATAAATATTTCTGTTCTCAGTATGGGAAGGAATAGGATGGTAAATTATATCACAAGGGGAAGATAGATCAGCAGTCCATTTATTGCCAAATAATGCTAATAGAATGAAAATATTAAATATTCTTTCAGAATACACATCCTTTAAATCAACAGGTCCAGTCTCATCCAAGCTCTTTAAAACTGCTGCTGGAGTCAGATATCTTGGGTTTTACATGAAACAAGCTGAAGTTTGTTCTGATTCTGGAAATCACAATCCATATAGTATAATTTGCAAAAACTCTGTATGAAGTCTCAACATTAATACATTTGTATGTAGAAAAGTATGTCTGGGGAAAGAAACAATTTACACAAGGGAGAGTTGGTATTTGTGAGAGCAAACCTGTGGCTCCCAGTGGTTATAAGCAAGAAAATGTGAGATTTATCTCTTTCTTCAATTAAGCATATTTTGTTAAAAATTATGTAAAAAATTGTGGAAAGCAATGAAATCTGGAAAGAAAATATTTAATGGGTAGTCTCTATTCAAATACTGTGTTTTAAATAAGCCTAAGAAATAAGGAATAATTTATAAGACTTTGTTATTAGATAAAGAAATCAATGAAACAAGGAAAGCCCTGTCCATGTGAGAATAAAAGAGGAAATTGTGATAAGCAGAATATGACCAATGGCGAGCAATGGTCAAGATAGTACTTATTCTATTGTTTTTTTTTTTATTAGAATTTCTCTATTTTTTTTTTTTCCCTTTTGTCTAAATACTGCAATTAGCCCAGATGTCTGATCTCCCTTCTTCTTGCTAAGGATTGGTAGTGTTATCATGGAATCATAGAATGATTTGTGTTGGAAAGGACCATAAAGATCATCTGATCATCTTGTTCCACCCCCAGCCATGATCAGGGACACCTTCCACTATCCCAGGTTACTCCAAGCCCCATCCAGCCTGGCCTTGGACACTTGCAGGGATGGAGCATCCACAGCTTCTCTGTGCCAGAGCTTCCCCACCCTCATAGGGGAGGATTTGTGAGGCAGGAGAGGCAGCAGGGTGGTAGGGAGAGAGATCACCATTAAAAATTGCTTCCAGCATGGCAAACTGGCCATGGGATGAGCTGGTACAGTGGCAGCTGCTTCACACAAAGGGAGCGTGGTAGAGCCTTTGTAAGAGGTGTTTCCAGACTTTGGGAATTTCTCTACTCTCTCCTGGGAAACATGGCTTGACCTAGGAAGGAATATCCCATGTGTGACAAAATGAATGAGGGTCCACTCTGTCCACATCCATTGTAATGAAAGTGACAGCATCCTCCATAGAGGAGGAAATCAGATAATGGAGGAAAGGAGATAATGGAATAAACCATCCTTGGATTTCCAGCTCACGAGAGGCAAGAACAAGGGAGGCATTTGAAAAAAATTAAGAAGAGTTTGAGTCAAAAAAAAAAAAAAAAAAAAAAGGATGGAAATGGTTTTTCATGCACTATGCATTTAACCAACAGACTTCATTACTTCAAGAAGTCGTTGAGATCAAATATCACAAAGATTCCAAAAACCAGTTCCTTATTACTGGCAAATCTTATCCAGTTATACTAATAGTCAGTAGGAGGAAAATGTTGGCAAGGAGTTGAAACCTTATGCTTTGAGGTGAAGCTAACCCCTAATTAGGGATTAAAATGAGGTTTTTATGGGGTGGGGAGATCAACTCACAGCTAGCTAAGTGGGAGACATGTCTCACACTATACTTGGAAGCATCTGGTTTTGAACAGCAGCTGGAAGAGTTTGCAGGATTAAATCAACCACTGATCTAAACAAGTTGCCAGTTCTTATGTTCCAGAGCAGTTTTCCTCTCCCCTCTCCCAGTCACAAGTAGTTTGTAATCTTAAAAGTAACATAATGCAAATTAAGTAGGAATATCCCTTTTCAACATTAAGTGGCTTAGTCAGTTAAAATTGGGTTTTTCCAAACACAGCTTCCTTCAGCTGTGGTTGGAGAGTCTGCCCAGGCTGACTGCCTTTGCTCAAGTCTAGAAATGCAGACTGTTGTAGAATCAAAAAAAATGGACTGGATTAATCAAGTCTGTAAAGTATTGATAAATCCATAGGGAGAAATAAAGAACAAGGTGGAAATTCCACAGAATCCAATAACATTTTAGCCGTAATTTTGTAATTTGATTGCAAACCCCTTTGTTTACCTACCTCTTAGAGTTCCTTTGACTGAGAGAATGACTGACTGAATATATTACTGTATTCTCTTCTTCTCTTGTCTTCAGGTGGCAAACTCCTGTTTACTGGACCAGGACCTGTAGAACTGCATGCTCACTACATCCTGGTGTCTGATGGAGGAGAGCTCCAGGTGGGATCCCCTGAGGCCCCTTTCCAGCACAAAGCACACATCTATCTCTATGGAAGCCTCCATTCTCCACCAATATTTCCATATGGAGTCAAATTCCTGGCAGTGAGGAATGGGACCCTTTCCATTCATGGTGAGTACATTTCTTTTGTTGTCAAAAGCAAACGACAAATGAAAAACAGAAAACAAAACAAAGAAACAACAAGAAAAAAATATTTTTGGAAGAAAAATAAACTGACAAAATTTTTGCTCGTGATTCTCATGAAGTCATGGAATGGATTGGGTTGGAAGAGACCTTAAAGACCATCCTGTTCTAAACCCCATTCCATGGGCAGGGACATTTTCCACTATCCCAGGTTGCTCCAAGCCCCATCCAACCTGGCCTTGGACACTTCCAGGGATCCAGGGGCAGCCACAACTTCTCTGGGAAACTTCTGCCAGGGTCTCCCCACCCTCCCAGGGAACAATTCCTTCCCAAGATCCCATCCATCCCTGCCCTCTGGCAGTGGGAGCCATTCCCTGTGTCCTGTCCCTCCATCCCTTGTCCCCAGTCCCTCCCCAGCTCTCCTGGAGCCCCTTTAGGCTCTGCAAGGGGCTCTGAGCTCTCCCTGGATCCTTCTCTGCTCCAGGTGAGCACCCCCAGCTCTCCCAGCCTGGCTCAGAGCAGAGGGGCTCCAGCCCTTGGAGCAGCTCCATGGCCTCCCTAGACCCATTCCAACAACTCCACACCATTCTTATTTTGTGGCATAGAAGAATTTAGATATGGAGCCTTTCTTAAAGACTATGAAATATGTATATAAAATGGCCATTACTTGGTTCAGGAGTTTGGACATGGAATTCCATTCCAAACTCAGCATGATTCAGAACTTTGGTACAATGCACATTTCTCAATTTCTTCTCTACTGGGCTATTTTTAAAAGCTCTACATCTCATAGAGGGGGAGAATGGAAAAAAAAAAAAAAAAAAAAAAAAAAAAGAAAGAAAGAAAAACCATCTGAATGTCTTATTCCCTTCCTCTTTATCATGTGTTTCAACCTTCCTGTTGGTGGGAGTTCACACCCTCCAGCAGGGCTTGAACTTCCACCCTGTGCCCTACAGGAGGAAATGTTGCTGTCTGAGCACAGAGATGTGGCTTTTGGTCAGAAATGATGTCAGGCAGTGAGGGCACCATCTGAGCACAGGCAGGGAGTGAGCTGTGCCTCTGTGCCAGCATCCTGCCAGCTCACAGGAGCTGAGCAAGGTCAGGAGAGGTCGAGTTTGGAGGGGAGGCAGTGAACAGATGCTTTTCTGAATCAGGAGAGATGAGCAGGGACTGGGGAGGGAGCTCCTGGCAGGGAAGGAGAGGTGGGGCTGCACTTCAGGTCAGGTGCTCTTGGCCCCTTCATTGAGACACAGCAAGGCTCAATTATTTACTGCCTGTAAAAGGCTTCAATAATTCCAGTGAAGTGGCTTTTCAGAGTGTTTCTACCCCATTTCCTGGAGGATCTCTGTGAAGGAGGGCTATTAGAGCATCTTGGCTGAATCAACTGTTACTGGCCATTGAGTTTCACACACTTATCCCAGCCCTGAGCTCAGTAATTCCCATTAGATTAAAGCTTGCCTTCCAGAAAGGCTTGGTCTTTGGGGATGTCAAGGGAGACAGAAACCAACTTTTTCCTTAAAGGCTTTTTCCAGGGGATTAATTTGGTTAATCATCCTTTTTTTTTTTTTTTTTTTCTTTTTAAAGAAAGTATTGAGATTTGAATTTGCCTCATAACAGCTTTTGCTGCTTCACTTTCTGTGTCTTCTGCCACTTTAAAGTGTCCTTTTATTCTGGTTCAACCCCTGAAAGTCAGGATTTTGTCCTTAGATTGTCAGCACTTTACAGCATGAGCCTTCACTTTTCCATGCTTTTTGTTTTCTAGCAATGTAGGAAAAGCCAGTAGCAACTCCTGGCAGCTGTGCCTCCTGTGCTGCTTCTGCTTTCCATTCCAGTCCTGTATCAACTCTGCCTTGGTGACTCCATCACCCACAAAATTGAAGACAAACAGGTCTGAGTGCATTTTGCAGTCTTACCTTCACAATGGGAAGTAAACAAGCATCCACACCAGTACCTTTGAGTTTTTTCCCAATGATAATTTATCCATTTTACTCAGAGAGTCTTCATTCCCTAGGAAAACAAGAGGATGAGGTCTGCAATCCAGGTACTACCTGGATGGAGATATACAGAGTCAAAAGTGGCTTGACCCTTAGTGGAAAAAACTTTTGGTTTCAATTCTTTATAAGTTACTGAATCATTGAAAGGCTTGTGTGGGAAGGGATGTTAAAGACCACCTAGTCCATCTCCATCCCATGGGCAGGGATGCCTTCCAGTATCCCAGGTCCTTGAACACTTCAGGGATGGGGCAGCTCCAGCTTCTCTGGGCAACCTGTGCCAGAGCCTCCCTACCCTCACAGGGAAGAAATTCTTCCCAATATCTCATCCATCCATGCCTTCTGTCAGTCTGAAACCATTTCCCTGGTCCTGTCCCTCCATCCCTTGTCCCCAGTCCCTCTCCAGCTCTCCTGGAGCCCTTTTAGGCACTGGAAGGAGCTCTGAGATCTCCCTTCTCTTTTTTCAGGCTAAACAACCCCAACTCTTATTCTATTATTATTATTATTCAAAACCAATTCTTATTCAAGAAGTCATATCAATTTCTTATTCAACAGATCCAGAGTAGCTCTGAAGTCACTTTTAAGCTCTGCACAGCACACAGCCCCAGTGCATGGCTGCAATTATTGTTCACTCAAACCATGTAATCTGCAATTTAACATCGAAGCAGTAGAAGCCTGCTAGAAAATATGACAGAAAGTTGTGGGGTCTTTTACTGGGTTCATATTGCTCACACAGGAAAAGAAAAAATCTGCTGTTCTGTCTTCAATTTAGCATCAGTCTGGTCTGTGGTATAGAACAAATTGTGGAGCATGACAGCCCCTTTCATACACACATATGTGAAAGAGGCTGACATGCTCTGCAATGTACATTTGTGAGATACATTTATATACACGAATATATATGTTATCTCAGATCAAAATCATTAAATAAGCAGGTTTCCAAGTTCTTGGCTGTCTTGGCAAAGGCAGAACTGAGCACATTTTAATTCCTCTTCACTTTCAGGCTGGGAATGGTGGGGGATGCTCTGCAGCTCTGGTTGAGTTCAGATTGTTTAGTAAGCGCTGTCAGCTCCTCACTTTGATATGTTAATATGACTCAGGGTTTCCCACCACCCCTCATGAGTGGCAGTCCTTTGCTCCTGTAGTTGTAGCAGACTGGGAAATTTCACTGTTGCCTTTGGCTTTAGCCAACTCCCCTGCCAGTCAGAGCGTGCCACCCATAAAGTGCCTGTCACTCACTGTCACTGTCAGAGGGGGCTTCAGTCAGCCAGGGCAACTCCACTTTTTGACAATGTAATTATGGCCCTTGCATCCACAGTAGGGGCCTGAGCAGGGCTGGGAGAGTTTTATTGATTGTTCAGAAGGGAAATTTATCACTGTCTCCAGCTCCATTCGTGCTCTATTCCCTGAGAAACCCTCCTGACAAGCTTCAGGAGAGAAGTTCAGCCTGGTGGCCTTGGCTGTTGTTGTGCTTTTGTCCTTCCCAGGGAAGCTGGAGACACCAGTGGATGCTGAGTGGGGCAGGAACTGGGTGGAGATGCTGCATCAAAACAAAGAACCCCCAGTCTGTCCTTGTGACAGCTGATCTTGTGGTCTTAACACTCCTACCATGGAATGGTTTGGGTTGAAAGACACCTTAAAGACCATCCAGTTCGACCCCGTGCCATGTGCAGGGACACCTTCCACTATTCCAGGTTTCTACAAGCCCATCCAGCCTGGCCTTGGACACTTCCAGGGATGCAGAGGCAGCCACAGCTTCTCTGTGCCAGGGCCTCCCACCCTCACAGGGAAGAACTTCTAACCAAAATCCCATATAAACCCACCCTCCTTCAGCTTAAGACCATTTATTCTTGTCCTGTTCCTCCATGCCTTGTCCCCAGTTCCTCTCCAGCTCTCCTGGAGCCCCTTTAGGCTCTGCAAGGGGCTCTGAGCTCTCCTGGATCCTTCTCTTCTCCAGGTGAGCACCCCCAGCTCTCCCAGCCTGGCTCCAGAGCAGAGATTTTGCCACACAATGAAAAATTTTAAAAGTCTTTTCCATTTTCAGCAGTCCTGCATAGATGATCTTGTTATCCCCTCAAAACAGACTCTTTCCAAAAAAGACCAGCAGTTTTGTCAGGAATTTTTCTAAAACTTTGTGTCAGCACTCTGGTGAGAAAGAATATGAGCTGTGAGCAACCCATTCTAGTGGAAGGTGTCCCTCCCATGGCAGGGGGGTGGAACTGGATGATTTTTAAGGTCTCTTCCCACACAAAACCTCTTGTGATTCCCTGAGCCTGGTCCCTGAATTTTAGCTAATAATATCTATCCCTTCAGTACATGAAAGATGTTACACTTCAGATTAAAGATGCTGCATTCACCTTGTCCAAACTATGAAAGGTGTGTGGTAAAGAAAAACCAATGTCTTGAGAGTTTTGGTTTAATAACTTACCAATTTGTAATCAGGATAATTTTAACAGTGTCAGCAGCCACTTCAATGCTCTAAAATCATGGCTAGTCCTGCTGCAAAGAATGTCACTGCATTTGCAATGGAGAAAATTACATTTCAGAGGTAAATCTGCATTACTTCTATCCCAGATTTCTCTGCAGCCAAAATCAATCTGATACTTTTTCAGGGTTAACTTGGGGAAAAATCAAGTATTTTTTATCAGTTGAACCAATTATTAATTTTAATTGCTTTTAATCAATAATAAAATACAAAATATTTGTGAGCTGCGCACTGTGCTCTACAAAGTCTGTGCATTCCTCCAGAGATCAAACATTTAATCAAATACCTCTTGCTTTGCCTCTATTAGGCAGTGTTATGTATCTGTGCTGAGTTTGAGATTAAGAGATCATAGACAACATGAGAGAATTTGTTCTGCTTTACTCACTTATTAAAAAGAAAAAACTTCCCAGGGGAAAAAAATAGGAAAAAAAGAAAAAAACCAACCTGGAGCAGGGGGATTCAAGATAGGGTGCAGAGATCTGTTAGAGAAAAGATGTTTTTTTTTACTGTACTCAAAGGCATCTATTCAGTAAATGTTATTTTTCACTACCTGAACCTCCTGATTTCCTGAGCTTGCTTCCATAAGCTGGTTTTCCTTAGGTGCCAGCTATTCTATGTGGGGGTTGCAGGAGTCTTTTTGCCTCCTGTGACAGTTTTTCCTTTCCAAGACCTTGACTTTAACATGATGCATTAAAGCAGATGGCTCTGGAACAGAAGGCTGAGCTGCCTTGAATCCCCTCGTGTTCACCAGGGGTAAGAAACTGCACTTAGGCACTTCCCATGGAGTAACTAATGTACAATGACTTGTGCCTTCACTTTCTTATTCACAAATATAAGATGACCATTAGATTTTAAAGACCTAGCAGATGGGGAAAAAAAAAAAGAGATGGGTTCAGGGCAAGCTGCTGTGTCTTTCACAGTTTGCCCTTCTTTCTAGCAGAAATGCATCTATTATCTTTGATTTAAGCTTAAATCAGTTGATTGGTGTGTTGGTGGTGATCTTAATGAGGAAAACATGATGGAAAGAGGATAGAGGATGGATACTAAAATATATTATATAATAAAGATAAATGTAATATAGGTAGTAAAGATATTAATACAATATAATACAATAATACAAGACTATATACTGGAATGGAATGGAATAGGATAGGATAGGATAGGATAGGATAGGATAGGATAGGATAGGATAGGATAGGATAGGATAGGATAGGATGGATAGGATGGGATGGGATGGGATGGGATGGGATGGGATGGGATGGGATGGGATGGGATGGGATGGGATGGGATGGGATGGGATGGGAATGGAATGGATGGAATGGAATGGAATGGAATGGAATGGAATGGAATGGAATGGAATGGAATAGAATAGAATGGAATGGAATGGAATGGAATGGAATGGAATGGAATGGAATGGAATAGAACAAAACAATAGAATAGAATAGAATAACATAGAATAACATAGAATAACATTAGAATAGAATAGAATAGAATAGAATAGAATAGAATAGAATAGAATAGAATAGAGTAGAATATATAAAAAGACCATAGCTAACTTATTACCATGTGATTCCTGACAGGGTGCAGGTCTGTGGGTTGTTACAAATGTGGAGGCATATTAGGTATTAAATAATTTCCTCCTTCAAACTTGCAAAATACCACTTCCAATTCTGGTGCCAACAAAACCCAGATTATTAGCTGGAGGAAGAGAGCACCCAGCAGCAAATTCAGGGTTAATTTCCACCTTAGACAGGAGAAAGGCTGAGAAGTTTGGGCTTCCCATGGAGGTGATGGAGGTGTTCAAGCATCAACTGGACATGGAACTCAGTGCTCCTGACAAGGCAGGGATTGGTCTCACCTTGGAGATCTTTTCCAAGCTGAGTGATTCTGTGATTTCTGTGTGGTTTGGCAAACTGAGAGGCCTGGAGCCAGCCCTGGCTTTCCACAGAGCTGCATGCTGAGCCAGGCAGGGACCCTCCCTTTGGGCTCAGCCTCACTTTTACTGGTGCCAAATTCTCTTCCATCACATTTTGGGGACACAGGAACCTGATCTTATCCTGGCCATGGCTGTGCTGCCCCATATCCCCACTCCTGCAGGGAGATATTCCCTGTCTCATTCCACAGCAGCACTGACAGTCACACAAAGTGTCACCAGCTGAAAATCCCTGCAGGATCCACTGATCCCTGGCTGACAGAGCTGGAGCTCTTTGTTCCTGGGCTCTGTCTAAAGACCTTTTCCTCCATGGCATCTTTGGTTGTGAGCTCATTCCAGGTGTAGGAACATGGATTTTGGTTTATGCAGTGGCATTACAGGAATATCTTTCCCCTTGTTTTCAGGACTGATGTGACTTAGCAAAGTGACTGGGGGATCTCTGATTAAAGGGAATGTTTGGAAATTTGTGCATTTATGGAACAGCATGCAGGGAAGGTACATTTTCTGCAATACAAATTGTCAGAAAAGGGCAACAATGAGAGTTTCTATAGATCTGTTTAATCACAAAGCCCTTCCCATCCTCAGTGAGATCTTATAATCATGGAAAGGTTTGTGTTGGAAGGGTCCTTAAACTCATTTCATTCCAAACCCCTGCCATGGCAGGGACATTTCCCATTAGACCAGGTTGCTCCAAGCTCCATCCAACCTCACCTTGAACACTTCCAGGGAAAGGACATGATCATCCTTGCTTTCTCCAGGGTGCTGTTGAAAGATACTCAGGTGGAAATTCTTTAAGTGAAAACTGCAGTTTCATGAATAGGAAACATTAAGCAGGACTAGGTCACTTTCAAGGATATTTCCCAGTGGAGAAAATAAAAGTTACTCAGTTTGTCCTCTTGTCCAGATGATATCAGATTTTTTATTTTTGCTCACTGAGAGAAGATTCAAGATCTGGTTGGACAGAACTCTGAACAACCTGGTCCAGCTGGTGTTCCTGCTGCTTCAACATGAAGAGGGGAGCTGGACTAGCTGACATTTAAAGGTCCCCTCCAACCCAAACCATTCTCTGACTCTGATTCCAAACTATGATTTGAGTCCACCTAAGATACCCAGTGTGGTCCTGCTGCAGCTTCTTGTCAAAGAGCTGATAAACTCTTGGCTGTCCTATGGGTTAAGGAGCAGTTATAAACCAGAAAAGACCTTCTATTTCACTTTGGGGTGGGTATGGAAAGCTCAGTGCAGTGGCTGTGGCAGGAAAGCTGCTCTGCATCTCCCCAGGAGCTGCCCCAGGGAGCACAGGGAAGTTTCAGGGAAGTTTCAGGGAAGGGAAGTTTCAGGGAAGTTTCAGGGAAGTTTCAGGGAAGGGAAGTTTCAGGGAAGTTTCAGGGAAGGGAAATTTCAGGGAAGTTTCAGGGAAGTTTCAGGGAAGTTTCAAGGAAGTTTCAGGAATCTTCAGGGAAGTTTCAGGGAAGTTTCAGGAAGGGAAGTTTCAGGGAGGGAAGGGAAGTTTCAAGAAGGAAGTTTCAGGGAAGGGGAAGTTTCAGGAAGGGAAGGGAAGGGAAGGGAAGGGAAGGGAAGGGAAGGGAAGGGAAGGGAAGGGAAGGGAAGGGAAGGGAAGGGAAGGGAAGGGAAGGGAAGGGAAGGGAAGGGAAGGGAAGGGAAGGGAAGGGAAGGGAAGGGAAGGGAAGGGAAGGGAAGGGAAGGGAAGGGAAGGGGGTTTCCCTGAAACTCACAGCAGTGAGTCCTGCAGGACTGCACGGGGGTGGGAAGGCAGCTCCCAGTTTCAGGCAGAGATGTCCCTGTCTTTCTGAGATGTGTAGCAGGGAAAAAAAAATACAAAACCAACCCTAACCAACTCCTCTCATTGCAAAATAAGCTAAAAACGTGCAAATGCTTAGGGAACATACCTAGGACTGGAACAAACAGAGTGAAAAAATAGCTGGAAACATTCAAGTCCAGAGGGTTGACAGCTCACAGTTCAAGCAAATTTTAGCACATTTGAAAAGATAGGAAGGCAGCTTTCATTCTTCTTTTTTTTTATTCCCTACCCTTTATGGCCACTGACTGGATTAGTCACTGCAAGAGCTGAGATACCTGGGACATTTTTTAAAAAAATGTTGTAAAATCCAGGTTCATAAAATATTTTTTCTTACTCCTTAATTAAGGATCTGTCACTTGAAGATCCATTTGGCCATAGAGAGCTGTAGCAGCACATCTTTATGTTATCCTACTGAAGAGGCTTTCTGGAAAAGATTTTCTATTCCTTTTAACTTAAGGAATTTTATCCATTATTATTTTTATGGTTTGTTTTATTAACTGAAGCAACTGCAGCAAAATGTCTTTGTTGTGGATCTAAAATATATATATTTCTAAAGTCATCTTTTTTTCCTGAAACACCAGTTTCTAATGGCTGTACTGCCAGTTATCACTTTGATATTTGAAAATTTTAGGAATGGCCAAGCTAAGTCTGATTAGGCAGCACATTTTGGGTCAGGAAAAGGGAATAATAATAAAGGTTTATGACAATGGAAAGGAAGCTATATTACTAAAATAGTCTGACAGCTGAAATGCTGTAGGAAAGTGTGTTGTATTTGATTACCAGGGGCAATCATAGGGTCACAGAATGGTTTGGGCTGGAAGAGACCTTAAGGGTCTTCTGGTTTCAACTCTCTGCCATAGGTGGGAGGTTTTTTATATTCTTAAAAAAACCCCAAGAACCAAAAAACAGTTGTGATCCATTGAATTATATTATTAACTTCTCTTGAAAAGTTTTTTGTTTGTTTTTTGTTTGTTTTTTTGTTTTTTTTGTTTGGTTTTGGTTTTGGTTTTTTTGTTTCTTGTTTGTTTGTTTGTTTGTTTTGTTTTTGTTTGGTGGGGGTAGGAAAACAGCTTTCTTTTCACTTTGTTCCTAGAAATTGAAAGTTCCTATTCTAATTTACACTAAAGATTTGATGTATAGCTACAATAGATTGACAGATTATCTGCAGTGTAATTGTGTAATTTGTATATTCCCAGTAAGTAGATTTTGTGTCTGAGCCCTGCAGTTCTCATCAATTCCTTTTGTGGAATGAAGGGATCTCATTACCTCAACTTTAAAATGCCAATAAACAGTCAGAAGGTGTAAAAGAGCTTTATAGTTTGTCAACACCACAAACAACTGTGTATTCACAACTGAGTTAGTTAATTTGTGGTAAATAAAAGTGAAGATGAGATGCAGCAGGGTCCTGGGTGCCACAGGAGGAGGATTAGGGTCAGGGTTAGGGTTCAAACCCTGCTGCCTCATAACAAAAAAAGGAAGTTTTTTTTTTTTAATTTAAACAACTTTTGGGAGAAGGACCAACAGAACCATGACAGGCTTAGGATTGGAACCAGTTCTCTTAAAACCCATTAAAAGATTCCAGTTTGTACCAACACTCCCATGTGTAAACCCTGTTCTCCAGCTCTGCCTGACTCTGGATGTGGCTCACACTGCTTGCTGTCAGCTTGGTTAGGAGGTTCCCTGGGTGTCTAAAGTTAGGGAACAATAGGTACTCTAAAAAGGCTTCTTTTCAGGTCAGGGACATCTGTTTTCCAAGAAATCAACTTGTCATCTTGTCACTTAAATTCTTAGACCCCCTAGATGTAAAGTGGAATTCATGTAACCAAATAGAAATGTATGAAAGGCAGAAAGAGAAATTTCAAGAGAAATAGAAGTGGGCAGGCTGTGACTGTTGAAAACTGAAAACAGGCTGGGATTTAATGGATCAATCTCAGTTAAAAGGAGAGTTGTTTTCTGGAAAGTTGTTCCCTGGAGGGAGGGGGATTGGTAATAAAAAGTAACTGAGATATCAGCTCCCCATGGTGTCCTGGCACAGAGCTGGAGGTGACTCAGGTGACACCTTCCACTGTCCCAGGCTGCTCCAAGCCCTGCCCAACCTGGCCTTGGACACTTCCAGGGATCCAGGGGCAGCCACAGCTTCTCTGGGCACCTGTGCAGGGTCTCCCCACCCTCTCACTTGAAAATTTCTTCCTAATAGCCATCCTAAATCTCTCCTCTCATAGTTTAAAGCCATTTTTCCTAGTCCTATCTGTAGCTATTGGTGTCCTATCACTAGCTGTGTGAAACCAGACAGATAAGTGACATGCCATCCCACACGGATTTATGAAATGTTTTGTGTTAGAGACCACAAGAAATTAAATTTATACTGTTTTTCCTCAGGAGTGGCATTGTAGTCATCAGAATAGTCTCATTCTTAATAATTTAACCAGGTCCATACCAGACTGCAACTTCACATTGTGCTCCTAACAGGAAGCATAACCAGAGTCCTGATGCCCAGATGTTCCCAATCTTAACATTTGTGATTAATTCATTTGGAATTAATTTTCAAGTCCCTTGCATTTCTACGCTGCCCCATTCTGCTCTGCTCCGTATTTAAGGGTGTTAAGTCATTGAATAAAGTGTTCAATTCTTGTATTGCCTGCAACAGCTTTTTGTGTCTGCAGGCCCTGTCCTGTACCTTTAACATGAAGTCACTTCTGCTTTAGATCTCAAGATGTGTTTTTTTTTTTTCCCCAACTCATGCTTACTTAATTATTAAAAATGAGTTCAATAATTAAGGAGTTATACAGATTCATCTATTTTTCAGCATTTGGAGTGTTTCTGCTTGCAGTACATTTTGGGAGAAGAAATAATTTAAATATACCACAGCTGTTGGTCTTTTAAGCATTTTCCCCTCAAACAGGTAATTTATTTACCTGTTGCACAGCCCTAACCCAGGCACTGAAGGTTATTTTATGAACTTTGCAAATTTTATCCAAAATAGAGTTTGTTTATATTATAAATAAGGCAAAGAAGCCTCAGTTATGATCCCTCACTGACACCAGAAAGCTGTCACTGACCATATCTTGTGTGTCACTTGTGCTGCTGGAAGTGCAGGAGATTCTGACCTGGAGGTGCTGTATGTGGGAATATAAATGGGAAGCAAGGAAATGGATAAATGTGGTGCCTAGGGACATGGTTTGGTGGTAGACATGGAGGAGCTGAGATAATGTTTGGATTTGATGGCCTCACAGGTCTTTTTTAATCTTAATGATTTTATGATTCTATGGAAGTGGAATCTACTAGACTTGTTTGTTTGTTGGTTTGGTTTGGTTTTCCCTAAGAAAAATATACTGGGCTTGTTGGAAAATGGAAGTAGATTTTGAACATCAGAGAAATATCCCACCCCACCTAGATCATCAGGAAAAAAAGTACAACAGCCTGTGGAATGGGAGACAGGTAGCTGAGCACAGTAAGAGGTGAAAACAAGAAAAAGGAAATAAAGGTAATGGGAGAATGCTTGGATGCCTTGAACATTCTTTTAGAAGAAAAACCCCAAACAATTGAGAACATTTTCCTTAAATATGTTTGAGTCAGAGCTTGAAAGTGGGAAAAAAAGCCTGAAAAAGGAGCATGTTTTGAATGCAGAGTGGTGTTTCCCACTCCTCAGTGACAGGAGCTGCTGTGGAGTGTGTGACAGATGAACTCCACAGGGGTCAGTTTTGTGTCTGGACACAGATGCACGAGAACACACATTAACACAGGCACACAAATCAACACCATTAACAAAATGTCCAGAGCTGGAGAGAAATTGTGCAGTGCTCCATGTGCAGATGGCTGCTGCCAGTCGTTGGCTTTTATGCCAGTCCTAAAAATGCAGGAGAATCGTTCAGTGCAAGAAGGTGAATGAATAAAGATGAAGAGAATGCTGCTGATAAGAGAATGCACAGAGGGTGATACTCAGAGGGGGTTTTTGAGCTGTATTGAGGATGAGGTCTTTGTGAATGGTGGAAGGTGGTTTTTGGCTATGTCTGCATAAGAAAACAGTGTAGCCCTATAGAGGCAGAACTGTAGGGTGAATGATGTACATGCTGAGGATGTAGGGTCCACATGTTCTGGAGCTACTACAGAGTCATTCCAGCCTGGTTCCATTGGCACCTACAGTGTCCTATGTGTCCTGCATTTCAGCTTCTGCATTGGGTTCACAGAATCTCAGGATGGGTCAGGCTGGAAGGGACCAAGGGTGGCTGGAGCCACCTCCCAGCTCCAGCAGGGCCATCCCAGAGCTCAGGGCACAGGGATGTGTCTGGATCATTCTGGAATATCCCAGTGAGGAGACTCCAGCCCCTCTCTGGTCTCTGTTCAGTGCCCAGTCACTGCACAGGAAAGAAGTTCTGCCTCCTGTCCAGCTGGAACTTGCTGGGATCAGTCCCTGCCCGTTCCTCTGGTGCCATTGCTGGTCCTGGGGCAGAGCCTGGGACTGCTCTGACCCTCCCTGCACACAGGGACAGACAGGGACACTCAGGGACACACAGGGACACCCAGGGACACACAGGGACACCAGGGACACACAGGAACAGAAAGGGACACTCAGGGACACTCAGGGACACACAGGGACACACAGGGACACTCAGGGACATTCAGGGACAGACAGAGACACTCAGGGACACCCAGGGACACTCAGGGACACCAGGACACCCAGGGACACTCAGGGACACTCAGGGATGAAGTTCCCTCTCAGGATCTCCTCTCCAGGCTGAACAGCCCCAGCTCCCTCAGCCTTTCCTGGGCAGGGAGATGCTCCAGTCCCTTCCTCATCTTTGCCACCCAGCACTGGACACACTCCAGGAGCTCCATGTCTCTCTTGTCCTGAGGAGCCCAGAACTGGACACAGCACCCCAGATGTGCCTCACTGAGCTGAAGAGCAGGAGATCTCTTTGGTGCCTTCCAAAACAGTTTGTAATATGAACTGAAATACCTTAAATGAGGGATGTCTGGGAGATTTTCTTAAGTGGAAGTTGCAAAATTTCAGGTTTGATTTAAGAAAATATAATGATACAGAGGTATCTCAGGTTTAGATTCCCACCATTGACACACAGAGCAGGTGCCCATGTATACTTCAAGATAAAAGAGTATAAAGGTTTGATTCTTCTGTGATTCTGTTGTGAATTTATTGTCTTGGAGGTGCTACTTCTTATTTCCATCTTCATTAAGGAATAAGTTGGGACACTAGAATATAAGTAATGAAGACACTGGAGTATAAGGAAAAAGGAAGTAAAACAGGATATGGACAGAGAAGCCTGCTTAAAATAATTTGAAAATGATTTATTGGATGCAACCTCTACACTCAGTGATTTCTGCTGTTATTACTTTCCTGCAGTACAACCAGGGAGGACAGTAACTTGCTGTGGGCTAAAGGTAAATGATGATGTATTGCAAGGGAGGGAAGGAAAAGTATTCTAAAGGTGGGTGTGTGAGGCACATGCTCTCCCCTGATGGTGTGTTGGACCTCACTGGACCAATCTGGGAAAGGAAATGTCAGAAGTTAAAGCAAACTTCTTTAAGTGAAGAAAGGAGGGTTATAGGGCAAGAATTTTCATTGCTGGGGCTCGTTATACACAGATTTCATGGAATCATTGAATTATTGAATGGTTTTGGTTGGAAGGACCCTTAAAGACCAGCTCATTCCACCTCCCTGTGATCAACAGGGACATCTCCCATTAGACCAGGTTGCTCTGAGCCCTGTCCAACCCTGCCTTGAGCCAGGAGCATGCTACTCCTCTTTGTTTGTTTATTTGTTTTTAAAGTTGCTAACTTGATTTTTAAACTTCTTTTTTTCTTGTTCTTTTCAGGCTGGGTGCCCAAAGTAGTTTTCACACACTTGAAATCATCAGCTAATGCTGGTGACACAGAATTAGTGCTCCAGGAACCTGTGGATTGGCAACCTGGTGATGAAATCCTGGTGGGAAGTTCAGGCCTTGGAGATGCAGAGCAGCAGGAGGAAGTGGCTTTTATCCAGTCCCTGAACAACACAGAGCTGCTCCTTAGATCACCACTCAGGTATCCTTTCAGGAGCCAAGGAGATTTTCACAGCAGAGAGCTAAACAAGGAGAAAATTTGATCAAAGTCAGGATTTGCTTTTCCCTGTGAGACATAATAACTATATAAATCCCTTTAACAAAGGTGGCCAGTGATATTTCAGTTCTTCACTCCCCCTAAAGGTAGTGGACGTTCAATCCTGAATGTTTAAATTCCATGTTTAAATTCTGTATCTTGCCCTTGAACTCAGAAAACCTTTGAAGCCAAAAGCACTGATGGCCAAAGTCCAGTGGCCTCAGTATAGGAATGACAAAGAAATTTCCTGCATAGTCAATTTTTTGAGAAAGTGCATTTTTTTCCACAAGAAATGTATGACTTTAGTAAAAAAAAAAAAAAATCCTCTCTTCTTGACTGATTTTTTTAAGCAATACATTCAAAGTGAACTTTTTTCACAATGGAAATCTGCTTCCATATTTGCAGTGAGTGTTAATTTCACTGCCTTACACTCTCTTCATCTACTGTGCATGGGGATCTTGGACAGACTGAAAAGTGCACTTCTTATCATCTCCAATGTTGAAACACATTTTCTCTCTAGAGGCAACTTAACTCCAGTGCCCAGGAAGATTAAGGGTATTATTTTCAGAAATAATTTGGGCTTGAGAAGAAAAGCTCTGATGGTTTTCACCCAAACTTGTCTTGGGAAGAGAATTCAAAGGCTGAAATATGTTGTTGTAAATACCATAAAATCATAGAATATCCTAAATTGGAAGGGACCCACAAGGATCATTGAATCCAGTTCTTGGCCTTGCATAGGGAAATTCCACAATCTCCACCATGTGCCTGGAGGTGTTGTCCAAATGGTTTTTTTTGAGCTCTGGCAGCCTTGAGGCTGTAACCATTTCCCCTGGAGAGGGGCTGTTCCAGTGCCCAACCACCCTCTGGATGAAAAGCCTTTTCCTAATAGCACAACACAATACAATACTATATACATAATCTAAGGAAGGTTTGAGTGCTTGTGAAGCAAAAAGATGAGATCAAACATTAAAAAGGAAAAGCCTACCTAGCACTGGATGTGCCACTTTCCCTACTGAGAAAAGGACTGAAACCAGCTGTGAATTTGGGAGGTTATGGTCATAAACATGAATAACAAGAAATTATAAATGTAATTCTCTCCACCTGGCAGGTGCAAATGCTATTTTTTGTCTTTCATTAGGTACCCCCACAGTGCTGGAGAGGGATGGGGCAATGGCCAAGGTCTGCCTTCGAGTGCTGTGGTGGCACTGATCAGCAGAAGGGTTGCTGTTCAAGGAAATGTCACACTGGAGAGGATGTCCCACCTCAGGCAGTGTGCAAATGCAGGTGAGGAGGTCTTTTCTCACAGAAATGTACTGAGGAGGAAAACTGCTCCATTAAAATCCCATTGTGGCAGCATCACTGTGTATTAGAACTCTTTCTTCCTCGGATAACTTTGAGACATTCCAATGCCAGGAAAGAGAGTTTGTCTTTCCAAATATTGTTTGACATTGAAGTGTGAAGTCTTGGGAGTTGAACTGCACTTCATTGCAATATCTCAGATGTATTATTTTCACATTGTTGTTTCAAGCCATCTTGGGAAAGACCCTTTAGCTTTGCCTGAGCCTAAGGGTGTAGAAAAGAAAGTATCTTCTGAAAACATGTTTCAGTGTACATAATATATTAAATTTTTAATTGTGTTTACTATTTAGTCACTTTAAGAAGAAGGAAAAACAAAACAGCCCAATGCTGTTTGTACTCTTTAGCGTAAAATATTGAGATGCTGTTTAGTGTTTAGGGTTGCCAAGGAAAAAATAACAGGTGATGCATAAAGTATCACTGGTGAAAAAATGTTAAATATCTCAGTTCTCCTTTAGTTTTACCTGTATGAAATGCCATGGAGTTTGACAGGTGGATTCCTGATTTACACCATCTATTCAGGAAGCAGAATCAGACACAGTGATTATAATGTGAGGAGAGTTAGGTTATCTGGCAACCCAGGTGTAAGGTTTCCTTTAAAAAAAAAGTGCCTTGGGCTTTCATACTGTGACACAAGGCTTCATTTGATATCCAGCAGCCAACTGCTTATATTACTCATGGATTTATGGTCCATTTTGTGTGGAACTCATAAATATAAGCTCTGAAATGCACTAACCGTTTGAGGTTTTTATTTGAGTTAAAGGATAGGAGGATTTCTCAGAGGAGTCACCAGAAGAGGAGTGAGCAGTGTTTTTTGTGGTTAATTTACCTTCTTTAAAAGAAAAATGAGCATTACTGGGAATCAGCAGGCAGTGCTGGAATTTGAGATCCCCTCTTCTCTTCCACTGAACCAGCCCAAGTAACACATTCATAGTCTGAATTTCATAACAAAATACCTCACACCCATGGAAGGGTCTTTCAGGCATTTTACCCAGCCCTGTGATTTCATTTTTTGTCCTAGCATGGAATCTAAGAATGGTTGGGTTGGAAGGGAAGTTAAAGATCATCTCATTCCCCCCCTCTGCCATGGGCAGGGACACCTTCCACTGTCCCAGACTGCTCCAAGCCCAAATGTCCAGCCTGGCCTTGGACACTTCCAGGGATCCAGGGGCAGCCACAGCTTCTCTGGGCACCCTGTGCCAGGGCCTCTCCCACCCTCACAAGGAAGAATTTCTCCCTAATCTCTATTCTTGTCTTGAAACTGTGGCTAGTAACAGTTCCCCATCCATCTGCACGGAGAGTCAGGAGAGCAGAGTTTAAAAAAAACAAAAACAACAAAATGCCTCATTTCAGTTTAGTTCTATATATCCATGCCCAATCTCCCTTTCAAGAACCTCACCTAAGGAAAATCAGTGTCAAATCCCTCTTCCTCATGCATGTCATTATCTAAAATTAACTTAAAGGAGCTGTCCAAGATGTGGAAATTCAGCTTCCTGCTTGTTTTGTTCCATGTTCCTACAAAATGTCCAGACTTTTAGGTAAAGAGCCATGACAGTATTTCAAGGGAGCATCAAAAATGTTTGTCTGTGTTGTCTTTGTGCCCGTGTTTGAGATCCCTGCTGGATGTGGAGCCTCACTGGGTCAGTGGGGAGGATCTCCCTCGCACACCCCACCCCAAGGAGAGGGTGCTGCTCACAGCTCTCTCTGCCTTGTGTCCTAGGTGGCTCTGGGTGTTTGTACAAGAGGAGTGAGAGGCAGCTGGGCTCTCGGGACCTGGGAGCCATCCTGGTTGTGGAGGCACTGCAGGGACAGGCGAGTGGGCTCCGGCTGGAGGGGGTCCAGTTCCGCCACGTGGGCCAAGCGTTCCAGCACCACCACAGTGCCCTGACTGTCACTGGCAACACCTGGCTGCCAGGTGAGCTGTCTGATGGTGGGAAGGATGAATCAGGAAAACCTTATCAATGTGATTGCCTAGCAAAAGATTTTGAGAATATAAAAACTATAAGTGCGATTGAAATGAAAGCCATCTTTGAGATACCAAACCTTAGTTACTAAATAACTAGAAGACAATAGGATGTCTGGCTGAAAGTAATCCCCTCTTGATAGAACAATGGTCCAAAGGTCAGAGAAGACCCTGTTAGCTTGGCAGAAGGGGTCCAAAGAGTAGTTTTTAGGGTTTAAAGTATAACACATCATGGTAATGTAATGATTCTTATAGGCTGCATGTAAATGCTATAGGCTCTGTACCTTGTATTAGATTGGTTAGTGGAAATTAGAATATTCAACACAGAAAATTTATTGTGTTGCAAATGGGAAAATCTCTCTCTTATTTCTCTCTTTTACTTCACACTCTTACTCTCTTATCCCCTTACTCTTACTTCTTTCTCTTACCTCCCCCCCCACTCTCTTTCTGCCCTGCTCTGAGTTGAGCTGGCAGCTCTCAGCAGGGCCCTGTACACCCACGCCCTTTGCAATAAACTGCAAACTTAAAGAGAGTGCCTGAGTTTGTCCTGAAGACCATCCCTGCACAAAGACTCCCACAGTCTGCTCTGGAGATGCCCACCTTTTCCTGCCCAAAGCTGGGGCAGGCACCCTCAAAACCTGTCTGGCTCTTGAGGCAGTTGACAGATTGGATTGTTGAATGTGAAAAAAACCCCCATGCCTCCAGTCCAAACTCAAGTGATGGAGTGGTTTCACCTGCTGCACTTCCTTTGTGTCTCTGCTTCTTCCTAAAATAATATATATATATATATTTTTTTATGCTACACTGCTATTTTGATGTGGAAGAGAGTAGTTCTGGAAATGAATGCCCTAATATGCTATGAGGGAGCCCAAAAATGGCTCAGGGCTGGCTAGTTGCAGGGGCCAACATTTAATTTTATTGCCCAGAGGTTAAGAAATATATTAAGTTCTTTTCACTTTGTCACTCTTAAGTGCCAAATTCATCTCTGTGGAGGTGGCAGTGAGTACTCTGAAGACTGGTAGTGGTAGGGGCAAGTTAGGTGGGCTCAAAGAATGTTTTAAGGGTGCTGGATGGATTTTCCCTTCCAGATAAACTACATTTGCACCTCTCACAGAATCATAGAATGGTCTGAAAAATCTTCTAATTCCAACCCCTCTGCCATGGACAGGGACAACTATTTCATGTGCCATTTTTATCACTGAGTAAGGATCAGAGATTCCTGGTGGCAGAAGGCAGCACTGGCCAGGATCTGGATGATGGGAAGGTCACCCATCATCCAGAGAAGGGGTATAAAATATCTGCCCTCAATGTGCAGAGTGATTTTTGCTCACATCACTCACTCTTTTCCAGACTCTTATATCCATGGTTGTTGTGTTCTGGACTCCTTTGGCCAAGGTCTCCATCTGACTGGCATCTCCAACCTCAGTGTGGACAGAAATGTTTTCTACAACATTTCAGGCCATGGGATTCTCCTGGGTAAGTGGAACAGGCAGATATCCACACTACATACAGCAGCAACTTGTGTTGGTTCCCATTTGCATGAAAATACCTTTGGAGGAAAGAATGGCAGATCCTTAACTGCACTCTGAGAACTTTAATCACAACTTCTGCAATTTCTGGTGTCAGTGAATTTGGAATAAAGCTCCCACAATTCCACACACAACTTCTAGCAGATACTTCCATTTGACCTCTCTTTCTTCAGGTCTTCACTTGATCAGGATCAACTATTTTTCAGTAAAAACTATTTTTTCAGTAGATTTTTTTAGGGGATTGATTAATCTGTCTTTGGAAAAGTACCATTATGCAATACTTAAGACTACAGCTCAGTGAAGCATTTAAGAGCATATTACCTTTCACTTCAGTCATTTGATGTTGAAGATAATGGAATAAAAGCATGTGTTAAAAGTTAATCAGAGGATTTAGTACTTAAATAAATTGGAGCTTGGAGCAACAAAAATGTTAAACAACAAAATATTTCTCCTAACTAACTATCAGGAGACTGACTTGAAGCATTTTCTGCTGGGATATCATGTTGCCTGAATACCTAAAGATATAGCTTGATTTTTGTTTTCCATAAGATATGGGATAACAATGACCAATTATGAGATAAACGGAGGGGAAAAAAAATAAAGCCTTCAGTTCTGATCCTGCAGTTCCCATACACAGCAAGTCCCTGTGCTGGGTGCTGTGTATAAACAGAATGAGGTGTGATGTATCATGATTTAAACAGGGAAGATTATAAACCCAAGGTGGTTAGACACACCTTGCAGATGAAGAGAGCTGGCTCAGAGACATGCAAGGACTTGGCCAAGCTGATGTACAGAGCCCTTGCAGCCATGGGGAAGCAGAGCAGGACCTGCAAGCTGCTGGTGTCCCTTGGCTCACTTTTGGATCAATGTCTGAATTAAAGAGCTCTGAGCTGAGCTGGAGTTTCAGCCTGAATACACCTTAACCTTGAGATGCTTTTAATGGCTTCACTGTCAGCAGTTCCAGAAGGTCTGATGGATTAATTTATAAATATTTTTTTTGTCCATGAAGGGATATTTATTACAGCTGGCTCTTTGCAGCTTTGGAATTGGATCCTCTCAATTAGGATTTCACCTAAAATCCTTATTTTCAGAGGGTTTACAAGACCATCACAAAATATCACTCTAGGCTTAAAATTATTGACTCACAAGGTCTAAGATTGAAAGCCAAAACCTCAAAACCCTGTATGGTTGTCAAAAGGACTTCTTTAGGACCCTGTTTATACTCTGGTAGTAGCATTGTTTGTAGTACAAGCAGACTGGAAAAAACTGAGAAAACTGATTCCCTCAGAAGATTGAGGGAAGGCTGAAAGTATTTATTGCTATCCTGAAAACCAAAGAGCACAGGTTTTCTTGTGAAGTGACATATTTGGGGTAGTAATGATTTAGAAAGGGATCTGTGTTATGAATAGAAGTTGAGCAGGTCGTTATCTGTCCTGCCCTGTCATTATTTGAAGATAATGGCTTCTGTTGGATAAACAAAACTAGATGAATGTGATTTGTTCTTAATGTAGGCCAGAGAGAATGGCCTATGCACAGGTTGCACACATGATTCCACTTTGCATTCTGCTTCCAGAGGAGCAGCAGTGCTGATTGTAGAATCATGGAGTCATTAAGGTTGGAAAAGACCTTCAAGATCTTCCTGGTTCTGGAAGTTCAGCCATTAAACTGAGCCTGCCAAGGCCACCACTAAACCATGTCCCCAAGTGCCACATCCCCATGGTTTCAACACTTCCAGGGATGGTGACTCCACCACTTCCCTGGGCCCCCTGTTGCAGTGCCTTCACCCTTTAGGTGAAGAAATCTATCCTAATATCCAAACTAAACCTCTCCCAGAACCTTTAGGCCATTTCCCCTTATCCTATCAATGTGTCCTTACTTGGACTTGGCTTGTATGGGACTGTCCATCCCTTGCCATTGGGCAGCCCATTTCTTTACAATGTAGCTTAAAAAATATTTACTTTGTTTTCTTCTTCCTACTCCTATACTGTAGCTAGATCTGGGGCACCCTAAGAGTCCATGTTGTCTGATCAATTGATTGATTTTTCCCTTTCTCTTCTCCTACTCCATTTCTTAGGGGGGCAACCCTCCACTTTTGTGCAGAGATGCACCAGGTGTTTTTCAGCCTGTTTAGAAATTTTCTTACATGTAAGTAGGGCAGTGAATGGAGACAGGAGATAAAGAAGACTTTGAATTCTAGTACTGCCAGGAGCATGCCTGTGTCTGCATAGGTGAGCCTCTTTCTCACTCTGAACCACTCTGAATCTCTTTTCCCAACTGTAAACTTGCTTTGTAATACATATTTTATATATTTTCACCATAAACTCGCAGTCCATAACATATAACTTGTGGTATAGTCACATATAATACCTCAAACAGGGAAATATACGTGAATATAACACCTGGAATATATTGAAATGAGAATCATGACAATAGGGGGTTTCCAGCTATACATACATTTATGTTTATTTTTCTTTTTTCCTTCCCCTTATTCTTTTTTTTTTTTTTTTAATTTTTTTTCCTTTTTCTTTTTTTTTTTTTTCTTTTAAAGGTAAGGGACTGGAAGTGGAGAACAAAATCAGTAACAATGTAGTGATTGGCCTGTCTGTAACTGATGGTTTATCCAATATTGAGACACTGTCACCAGCAGGGATCTACGTCAGGGCTCCTGCCAGCCACATCAGGGTAAGAAGTCCTGGTATAAAACATAACATTTCCTTTCTAATCAAAGGTATCAGAAAGATACAGAGCTTCATTTATCTGGGAGATCAAATACACAATATTTGTTTCTTGGCTGAGCTGTCAGAACCTGTGCTTGTGATGGGATATTGAAACAAGTGCATATTGCAAAATAAATTATGTTCCTGGGTAAATTTATTACTGAGAATTTCGCTGTGTTTGAGTGGAATGGAATATTAAAGTGAAATAATTCATCCTGAGGTAATTTAAAATGTTTTATTTTATAATGCTCACAGATTGAGAAAACTTGGAAAAAGTTTAGTCTCAGCTTCTCTAGAATTTCTGCCATTATTAAAGAAAACCCTCAATTTTAATGAACTGACTACAAAAATGCTAAAATTCAGCAGCATCAATAACAACTCTATCTGGATTTAAAATCACATTGGACATACAGCTGAAGATTTGTATTCCTGGGTGAGAAAGAGAATGTGTTCCCTGTCCTATGAAAATGACATTGATTTTGAAAGAAACGAAGCTTCTCTATTCTAAATGGTAATAAAACACCACGTTTTTAAAGAGCTAACAGCTTAACAGCCACACATCAAAAAGCTGAGCTTTTATTCACTAATTCTCTGATGTTTTCTCTTAGTTTATACTCTTTTTTGGTCTTGCATTTCAGAATAAAGATTCACTTTTATATGTTTCATGGAAAAATATGATTTTCATCAACTTCAAACCACTTTTGCTTCCCAACTATTTTAAGGAATTACATTGAAACTGACCTTCCCCACCACACTTAGAGTAGTGAAAAATGCATATTTTCATTCAAAAAATAATCCTCACCTGTTCTATTGTTAACACCCAGTAACCAAACCAATTATTGTTTGTGAAGACCTAACCACCCCTGGGGCTTCTGCTCTATGAGGAAAGATTTGCACCTAAATTTGAAGGTGAAAAAGAGACCAACATATTTATTATGCTTTTATGAAGACAGGAGCAATGAGGGAGGAGGAGAGAACTTTTCTGCAACTCCCTCGAGGCCATATTTATCATTTTTAAGGCCATCAAATACGGTTTAAAAATACAACAACTAGGCAGGATCATGAGAATTTCAGCTCCACTAAACACAGAGTTTTGTGCTGCCGTGCACTGACTCACCCTGGAGCTGTTCACTCCATGGCCAGTGGCTCAGCTTTTGAAAAGCTTTGCTGCAATTACCTCCATGGGTTCCTGGGAACTAGCTGTGCTGGGTCCTCAGCACATTTATTTATCCCTCTCTGTCCATGTGAGTTTACAGATGTGAAGCTGCAGCTGTGGCTGTGTACCCCAATATCAGGGGGTCCTTCCTGCTCTCCAGAGATGTGCTGCTCCAGGCAGGGTAGCAGATGGCCCTCAGATGGTTGCTGATGACCCTCATCATCTTGAGGAGTGGAATGTTTGAGGAGTTTTTTTTTTATTTTGCAGCAGCAAAATGAAAGAAGAAGATGTTGCTCAGCTTAAAATTGTTATTAACTGCACTTACTGTACAGTAGGACCAAGCAGTGCTCAGGAAGACAGCAAAGCACAGGGATATTAAGAGAAAAAGTCTCCCAAGAAAAAAGGACTATGGACTTTTTCTAAGTACAATAATAATCACTAAATTCCAGAGCTGCTGGTCCAGCACCAGCATTATGATGTTGTAGTCTTAGCACCTTTTCTCTCATGAAAATTCTCAGACCAAATGACTCAAGGTTTTCAGGTATTTATAATCCTAGTTTATTGGGGAAGTTTGAATAATGCAATGGGAAAGACTCATCTTCCACCTGCCTGGTTCCCAGGCCAGAACATGCAGTAGAAATTTCCCAGTTTAGAATTTAATTTTAGGTGTTTGTCAGTCTTTTTGTTTTTTCAGTTTTGTGTTTGTTTTTGTTTATTTTCAGATTTCCACCTTTCAGTTACTGGTTTTAAACTTAATGGCTGCACTCTTTAAGGCAAGGACTGCAGAAAGCTCTAGGTCCAAACTGTGTAACATTTTCTGTGCATGGTGGGTTAAGCCTTTCCACAGTGAGACCTGCAGTAATGTTTTCATAACTACTCAATTTACTTGGGAGCCTAAATTTGCATTGGTGGCTGAAGAGCTTAAATTTCCTTGAAATTCAGTGGTGTCCTAAATGGTGTGGAAATTGGGACAGAGCAGTCACTCAAACCTGAGCCTACAAAGACATTTGGAGACCCAATTCCCACTGGTTTCCATTTGATTAAGCTCTTAAATGTTCTGATGAATCAGGGTGTTAGATGAAATTTTATACTCGGACACTATGAGTGGAAACTGATTATTACAAGGGTAGTATAATTTTTTTTTTAAACACAGTGTGTAAGCCCAGGTTATCACTTTTTAGAGTCATAGACAATCTCATTAGCAGGTTGGTTTCTTGCCTTTTAAATGCTACCAGTGCAAGGAATTGAAGATGCCCCTCTGTGATGTGGTTTTTTGTCACTAAAACATCTGACCTATGTCTTTGGTTTTCTTTTTGTGTGCAGGAAAAAATAATTTTAAAAGTAGATTTTTATCTTTTTCTCTTGGCTCTCTTGGGCCTAGTGGGTTTTGGCCTTTTTGTTGTTCCAATCCACAAACATTCAATGCCCTGAAATCCCAGAGCCAGCATGTGGTGCTCATGCATAACAACATATGGACTGGCTTTAGGAAATCCAGCAAGAGCCTCCCTTTCCTTTCTTGCCTTGTGTAGAGGACTGGGAAACAGCTCAGATGAATGGATAGGGTGGAGCTCAGCTGGTGCCAGAGGAGTGACTGATTGTCACACTGTTGGTAAATGCATTTGTTTCCTATCCAGCCATTCTCCACAGCACCAAAGAGGTGAGGCTGCATCTGTTTGGCACTGTTTTCCCACTGTTTCATCTTTTCCAAACCCTTTCCTGCAAAGTGGGGCCCACACCAAAGCAGGCACATGATGGGTACCACTCACATCCTGCCCAGCTCTGAAACCCTGCGAGTGGTGCTGCCAACACTGTCCAGAGCTTTAATGTCATCTTTAAGGTCAACAGTTTGAGTCCCAGCTATCTAAAAGAAATTCATGAAATATTTACACCAGCAGAGCTGTACGGTTAAGAGACACTTAAACCGTCAGGCACTTGATTTTACTGACTTGCAGTGCATACCTCCAGGTATTTGGCATGCTCAGGGAGGTAATTTCTCTCTGGAATTTTGGTTGCACGGACATCCGTAATATACTGACTTCCACAAAGAATTGATTTCCACACAAAATTCCCTGCTTGCCTAAAACCCCTGCCCTCCAGCCACGAGCTGGCTGAATAAATATGCAGTTTTTTTTTTTTTTTTTTTCCTTATGAATCATCTGTAGAAAGCACGATTGGAGTCGCAAGTAAAATGTCCTGGAAATGATGTGACTGGACTGCAGAAGTGTTTTGTTAAAGGAAAAGGGTCTGTGGCTGCACTTTCAGAAAAAGCAGCAGTTTTACCAGGGGATAGAGAAAGCAGAGCTCTGGGTCTCAGTACTTTATTCCTTGACAGATGTCAGAGATCAGGACTGCAGGGAGCACACTTGGATGGGTCAGAAGAAAGTAATTGGTATATGGAGGGTTTCACCTCGAGGTCACCAGGCTCAGCTCTGATTTGGACCATCAGGGACCAAAAAGTCATTAGTATTTTAACACTGTCCATTGACCTATGAATGGGAGTGGAGGTGTCAGACCTCATCTTAGAGAGCAAGCTCTCCTCAGAGCTGCAAAAAAAGTCATCTTAGACCCCCCTTAGAGAGCCACATACCTCCAGAGAGCAATTAATTTTGTCTAAGGACAGACAAAAAGCATTGCCTTCTGCATATGCCTATATCTTACTTTTTTCTCCCTAGAAAGGGAGCTAAAATCTACCAGCCTGGACTTCAAATTTTCACACACCCAAGGCAGGTGAAGGGGATCATGCACAGGTGCACACATGAATGCATTGCTATTGGACACAACCCAAACCCAACTAGGCTTGGCTGCTCTTCAAATTAAGCTGGCAAGAGCAGGTTTTTCGTCCTAGAGTAGGAAAGTTCAGAACACACCAAATGCAACTCATATAAACCACTTGATGCAGATTCTCTAAGTACCAAACTCCTAATTTTAAGGCCAGTTGGACCTTATGCCCACTTATTTTTACCTCTTGCAACACAAATTATGTAACTCTATTGCAGAATGTAGAATGAAATTTTTTTAAGAGATATGAAATGACAATAACTTACAGCACATCTTCCTATGGTTATTCACTTATCCTGTAAAAAATGATCCAAACCACATAAACAAACACAGGTGTAAGGAAGTTTAATTGTTGAATCACTGACATATCCTGAAGATGTTCTTTGCTTTCTCTTGACTTTTTGGAATCTCACTTTTTCAATGCGAATATTTCCTATATTTCTTCATCCTGTGTTTGCTTTGGGAGATAAGAGAAATATCCAGACTGAGAAGGAAATCAATAAACTTGATTAGTTTGTTGTGATGAGTTTGTGATTTGCTTTTCCTTCCTAACATTTTCTGATATAGAAAGGAGTTTATAGATGTAAGTTTTCAACACATTTTTTTTCTTACCTCCTTCTTGAAGAGTTGTGACAACACCATTTTTCTGCTGTTTGTCTCTATTGCTTGGACAATCCTCTTTGCCTGTTTTAAAAACAAGTATTTTTACCACTGGCCCAAGGTCAAAGTGAAAACAGAACAAGATTGGGGATGCAGAAATGAGTTGCTAGTCTCCACCAGCCAGTTTACCAGAATTTGAATGGACTTTGGCTGGGATTTTAATTTGTTTCTTAAATTGGTTTTAATCTCCAGAAATCTGTGGTAGTATTTTTTTTTTTTAATATATTCACATATTCCTCTCCACAGGGTAACACAGTGTGTGGTGCTGGGTATGGCTATTTCTTTCATCTCTCCCCTGAGGGTCCATCCAAAGTGCCTCTCCTGTCCTTCAGTGAGAACACAGCTCACTCCTGCACAAGGTACCTGGGCAGTTTGGTTAAAGAGATCTTCCTTCAGTGAATGGTTGTTGTGTGGAGGTTTTGCACCACTTAATTAGTGCTTTGTCATCAGTCTCCTCTGCTTGCCTTCAGAGCCAGGATTAAGAAATACATGATTGAAAGAATTTTTCCCATGTTTGGGCTTGGATGTTTATTGTATTTTATCAGAAAGGACAGACTGTTACAACAGCACTTCCAGCTCCTCGTTATAAGCAGGGAAAATGGCCTCAAGTCCAGTTACTACAAGGTCTTTCAAAACTAAACAGTCCAATAGAGAATTAACACCTACACTATTTATCCTTTTGACCCAATAACTAGATTACCATGACCCTTAGAGTGACACTGACTGACCAACCAGAAACTACTGCCTGAAACCATGAAGGAAGAAGAAGAAAGATGAGCAAAGGAAGAGACAACACCCAAAAATCCCCATCTTGTCCCATACCTATTACTATACTATAAAAACCTCAAATTTTAAACCCATCACCCTATGAAAGCACACATTCTAATTCACTACACACCTGTGATTTTAACTCCATCACTCATATTTAGAAGCTGTCTCCAAGGCCTCAGGTCAAAAGCAGTGTTCTCCAGGGGGTCTGTGCCTGAAAACACAGAAAGATCAAAATCATTTGGTTTCTGGGATTCAACAGGTTGTGCCATCTATAATTGCAGCTCTGGGCAGAAAAAGCCTTGCCCCTCTTTTCAGGAGTTTCCCCCCCAGTTTTGAACCCTTTCAGAGTTGTCTGGAGCAGGGTAGAATCAGTGTGGGAGGTGTTCCTCCCCATGGCAGGGTGGTGGAATGAGATGATCTCTAAAGTCCCTTCCAACACTCCTGATTCCATGGTTCTGTGACATTTCATGCAACAATTGTTCCTTTAGTATCCAGGAATAGCTATTGACAAAAGTTTTAACCAGTACGTCCCTAAAACAGAAAGAGTATTAAAAAATGACATTGTACTGAAAATCAGCCAATGAGGGGACCTGAATTTTTACTTAATCTGGATATTAATCTGGATTTTAAATCTCTTAGAAGGTCAAACCAAGTGCTGCATTCAGGGATGCATACATTTGGGCTGTAATCCAAGTTATCTAAACCAAGATTTAAAAAAAAGGATTATCTATCCAGATTCATGTCAGGCTTATTTGAAGGTGATTCTGGCTGAAAACTCATGAGCATGGGAGGGTGTTTGAAAACCTCTCAATGGCACTGCACACCCTTGTTTAGCTCTGATAGGTCTAACACTGAAAACTTTTGACTTTAGTTTTAAGAAATAAAGTCTCATGGAGACAACTGTTACAAATTTAAGATTTTAGATGATGAATAGAAAAAATGATGAATATTCAAAATGATGAATAGAAAAATCTGCTCAGCAGTACATGCACTGTAAAGGAACAGTGCCCATGTCTTTCTCTCCTAAACAGGCAGGGGTTGCTGGTGTACCCAGAGTATTTGCCAGACAGTTGTGTTCAGTTCAACAATTTCACAGCCTGGAGCTGCCACGGGGGAGCACAGGTATGTTTGTCCCCAATTCTGAGATGCTCAGGATCTTTCCAAGTATCTCACCTCCACACTGACTAAAAGCTCTTGTGCTTGTATGTCCATGCCCCTCACCTGGAGGCTCCTGTTTTAATGAAAGAGCCAGAAACTTGATTTGTGTGAATTCTTTTTGCTGCAGAATCAGTGCTACTTTCACCAGCTGGTGTTCTCTGTAATCATCTAGCATCTGTCTGCTACTGCAATCATGGAGTTTTAGAATGGTTTGGGTTGGAAGGGACCTTAAAAACCATCTCATTCCAACCTCCCTGCAATGGGCAGGGACACCTTCCACTACAGCATGTTGCCAAATGAAAAATTCTCAAAGTGGATCTGAGCTGTTCATGAAGATTGCAATAGGCAGATATGTTACCTTTATAGAACTGATGACTTCCATGCAACCTTTTTTTTTTAATTCTTAACATTTTCCACTTTTTATTTATTTGAATTTGCCTAGCTTTGTTCTCCAGCTAATATGGCTCACTATTAATTAATATGATTTAAAAAAGCCACACCACCCTTTATTATGTCGTACTTTTTTTCCCATACTCACAGTTTGGAGCCTGTTATTCCTGTCTGAAGACCTGAACAGTTTGTATGTGTTTCTCTGCAAGGTTTTATAGCCTCACCCATCCCTATGACTCTTCCTCTGAAGGTATCCAATTTTTCAGTGTGATTTTTCAGGCTGATGCATTCACTTTCTGGAAAAGGTTATTTATATGAAAAGAAATAAAACAAAAGGGTGATTTGCAGGTTTGTTGTTCTTTGTTTTCTCTGCATAACTTGCAATTTCTTTGTATGTGATTCACCTAGAATACACAAATAATTAAGTTTATTCTGCTTCTTCCCATGGGCTCCCTTTGAAACAATTTTCTTTCTTCTAGGTGCCCCATTCCAGATGTGTGTTGGATGGGGCTTGGAGCAGCCTGGGATAGTGGAAAATGTCAGTGCCCTTGGCAGGGGCTGGAATGAGATGGTCTTTAAGGTTCCTTCTAAACCATTCTATTATTTGATGATGATATGTATAATTATTATTTTATTTTCCTTTTATGTAGATTTTCAGTAGCAAGAACCTTGAACTGCAGCATTTCTGGATTTCTGCTTGCAAAGACTTTGGCATTGACATTGTAGAAAGCCTGGGGAACATCTCTGTGTCTGAGAGTGTTTTAAATGGACACCTTGGGCAAAAGGTAAGAGCTGCAGGGAATATTCCAATGTCTCTTCAGTCTCACAGCAACATTTCAATAGGAATTTGGAGAAATAAGAAAGAAACCTGGAGAACAGCCCCTGCTCCATGGCAGCTTGGGAAAAGCTTGGATTTTTAATAGGTTACAAGGGAATGCCTTCAAGTTGCACCAGTGAGGTTTAGACTGGATTTTGGGGAAAATATCTTCACAGAAAGGTTTTCAAGCGTTGGGACAGACTGCCAAGGGCAGTAGTGGAATCACTTGGAGGGTTTTAAAACAATGTAGGTGTTGGGACATTGCTTAGTGCTGCTCTTGGCAGCTCTGGGTTGATGGTGGGACTCCCTGGTCTTAGAGGGCTTTCCCAACCAAAAAAAAAAAAAAAAAAATTCTAATCTATATTCTCGTTGTGTTTGGGATTTTTTTCCCCAAACATCTTTTCATTTCAGCATGGAAGTTTTAAAGTTTTTTTTTCAACAAATTTGAAACAAGGACTCTGGTTTTTCTATTTTCATTAGAAACTACTACAAGATTTCACACTATAAGGCATAATCCTGCATATTCTTTCTAAAACAACATTCAAAAGTGAAAGCAAAATCACAAACACAAAAAGGGGAAGGATCTAGGCAAGACAAATGCAAATTTTTTTTCCTACTTTTTTTTTTTTTTTTTTTTCCAGGATTCATATGGTCTCAGAAAAATCTTGGAATTTCACCAAACCTGACTTTTTGAGAGAAATCATAATTTTTCTTTAATCAAGCCTTTCTAACACAAATTCCTATACACCTTTTGCATTTAGCACCATTTAACCATGTACAAGTGGATTTAATTTGGTGATTTGAGAATACTGAGGGGGAAGACCAGATTTGTTCTTTATCCTTGTCAAGACTTTGGTTTCCTCTGCTCTCTCTGAGTATCATTGGCTCATCTGGAACACACAGTGTTACTTTTTCTACTTGAGAATGAAAAATACTGACAAAATGTAATTTTATTTATGCACTAAATATGTTCTCCTTCCACTATTTCTTTAGGCAGCTGGACAAAGTCCTTTGGGTGCTACCAGCTTGTTAACAGATTAATAACATGGATAACAATGGAATTTTAGTTACAACTGGCCACAGCTGCTTGTTCATGATTTTAACGTCTTTATTTTTTTTTTTATTTTTTTAATTTTTTTTTTGCCCTGCTCAGTTTTCTATTGTTGTTTATTAAATTAATTTTCTCTCTGACTGGCAGGAAAAAAAAAATATTTTAAATGAGTTTTCTTCAGAAGCTCACAGAAAGAAACCTCCTTAGCAGGTGTGTTCAAAGTAGATAATTCAGATAAAATCCTGGCTTCCCCTGTCCAACCTTGCAGTGTCCCAGTGATGTCCCAGTGAATTTCTCTGACACCAAGGGTGGAATGTCTTTGTTTTTGCTTTGCCTGATCCATGGAAGGACTCCAGTGCTGTACTTGCTAAGAGGTTTAGAGGAGCTCATGCTGTGCCTTGTTTCTTGCAGTACCTCAGGGGGGTGATTATCTTTGATTATCTTAAGATAAGAACCTCCTTGTCATAATTTGCATCTTAATGTATTTAATTCTCCCTTTAATAATGATGTCTCTTTAATATCAATTAAAACTTTATAACATTAATTCAATGGGAACCTTGGATATTCCTTTCTTCCATTTTTTGGGGGAAAAAAAACCTGTTTTTAAAGTGAGATTGTTTTCTGGAGATATCAGAGCATTGAAAAGTTGGGGATTTGACCCATTGAAATATTAGTGACAGGGCTAAATCCATAGAAAAACCAAGTGAAAGATTTTTGTTAACTTCCTAGACATTCAGAAATCCTCCTCTATGTTCTCATTGTCTTTGTGGGACCATTTAAGGAGAAGCATCTCTTCCTGGAAGAAGAAAGGGTTCTGAGACACACAAAGAAGGAATTATTGTCCCACGCTGGTCTATTTGTTATGTGTTTAAATAAAATTAACCTATTAAAAAATATAGAAAATTGGGTGGGATTGAAGAACCAGAAGTGTAAGAAAAGAGCCAATAGGGACTTTCTGAACAATCTGTTACCAGAAACCAGGGATTTCTGCTTAGCAGTGACTTGGAATAGGATGGCCCAAGGACCAGAACTATCACTCCTGATGTTCTGGCCTCAGAATAAAACAGCTGATGGAACTACTGTGTCTTACAAAGACTGAATATGACACCTTCTCTTTGAAGTAATAATCTAATTATAAGAGTTACATTACATTCTTTCAATTGCAGGTATTTTCACATAGGGTGGATTTCTTGATTGATTCTTTACTATGGTTTTTGAGATGTATTCTACAAGTATTCATTGGCCTCAGAAACACTATCATAGATTCCTGCCAGCCCTTCTTCTTCCAGGCTGCTCACTAACTCTATCTTTATTTCCAGCCCACTTCCAAGACAGTTTGGCAGAGGGTTGTACACTTCCACTGTGTCATGGACTACAACCACCCCAAAATCCAGTTTGACCATTGTGTTTTTCTTCCTTTCTGATTCTTTAAGTTCTGTTAGACTCTGAAGTCCTCTAGAGCTTCCCAGAGAGCCTGGCTTAGATGCATCCCCATCCCAAATTACATAAAATGTCTTTGAATCTCAGTGCTCAGATTTTTCTCAGAACAGAAATAAGAATGGTCATCTTTGCAGAGCAGGAAAAATTCCCACTTGCTGGACAAAAAAAGATAAAGTAAAATGGGGCTGTAAAAATCCACTCACTGTGATTATTTCTCCCCAGGGAAATTCCTCTCCCTTCAAATGTCCAATCTTAACTACAGTGCAAGGACTCAAACAAAGGGCAACAAGCTGCCCTTAAAAGTGATGCTATCACCTGCTTCAGTGGGAATTAGATGGGTGTTGTCAGAATTTGCTAAACAATATCTTACATCTGTCCTGTAAACCCCACAACTATGGGCAACCACATTCTTGTTTCCCAGCTGCTGCATCCTGGATGTTCTGTTTCTAGAAATGTTCATGGCCAGGTTAGACAGGACTAGGAGCAACCTGGTTTTTTGGAAGATGTCCCTGCCCCTGGCAGGGGGTAAGAATGAGGTGACTTTTAAGGTCCCCTCCAACCCAAACCATTCTAGGACTCTGTGGTTCACATGGTGATGTTTTCTTCATTCTTTCATTTCAGGATAGGACCTGTATGTCTGCAGGACTAAAAACTCCCAAAAGATACCAGCTCTTCATCTCCAACACAGCTTTCAGGAACTTTGATGTGAACACTTGCACAGCAATCAGGACTTGTTCTGGCTGTTACCCGGGGCAGGGTGAGTCTGATCTATAGTTATTTCTCAGGATTCTCAAATCCCTGGCTTCCCCTCCTATTACAAGTTCATAGTTTCCACAGATGACCATTGACAACTCCTCTGCATGGGCTGAGATTTCAGGTTCTCCCCAGCCTTTCTGGATATGGCTTCATCACTCAGCTGAAGCCACATATTGCATTTATTTTAAGACAAACATAGCCTGATTTTTGCACTGATGCAGTTTTCTCAGTGGAAATGAGTTTTAAACACTGCCTTGTTTCTGCATCTTCATTTTGGGAGGTAAAATTTCAAGAGTGATGATTTCTTAAAAAGCTGTGACACAAACTTGCAGAATTTCACCAAGCTGCTACCTCAGGCCAGCCTAACCCTGAGGTGAGTTTGCCTAAGATAATGGGTAAACTAAGCATCTTTCTGAGCTTTGTAGAGATACTCAAAGACTCCTTGAAGATTGTTCAAGCTGCAATTGCCTCTTGTATTGTAATAAAATGTATTTATATATAAATGTAGACTGCCCTACAATAACATGGAAGAGAAAAAAAATCTCAGGAGATGAGATCAAAGGACAAAAAGGAATAATTAAATCTGGCTTAGTCAGGCTAAAACTGGGAACAGGACACTCAAATAGTAACCCATGTGTTGTATGGACACTCCTGCCAAAGCTGACTTGTTACAGTCCATGGGGCAATGATTTTCTGACATTTCTGTAAATATTAATGTGTCCATAAACTTTAACCTGCATGAATATTCATCTTTTTAGTAGCTATCTGTGTTTCAGTAGTGAAAAAATCCTCCAGACTCACTTTTCAGCCAAGGCTTTATTCTGCCATGTGCTGCACATAAGCAGAAGAGTCAAGTACATTTACACAATGTACTCACCTCTAAAAAATTTACCTTCAAGAAAAGGCAGTCAGGATCTGTAAGAGTCACTGTTGTGTGGTCTGTAATTTTGGCTGTGGAGCCTGTGAAGAAGTGTTTGGGATTGCTGAGGGGATGCTGGTAGGGCCAGGAGCAGCACCTGGATCAGGAGAGTCTGAACCACAGGCACAGCAGGGTACTGGGTGAGTTTGGTCTGGCATCAGCACTAAACTTTAGGAAAGGTGTCCTGCCTGGGAGCTGTCAGGGATAGGGCTGTTTGGTCCCAGCTGAAAGAATGTCTGGAACAATTTTAATTATTTATGATACAATGTGGGCAATTGGCTCTTTATCTTTGTGCTGTTTAATTTACTGGAATTCCTGCGTTGTATTGTCACTTCCCCCCCAAAATAAACTACCTGTTTGGGAGAAAAAGAGTGTTTTGTTAGAGAAAAACTACAGAAGCTCTTTTCTGAAAAGGAAAACAACTATCCTGAACATTTTGGACTCTGGCCATAGCACAGCAATAGCTATTCCTACAACCATCTTTATGTATTTTCCTGGATCTCCCCATTTTTGTTCACCCATCAGACATTTTCCCAAAGGCAAGGTGGTCTCTTTTCCTCCAGAGAGTTTTTTTCAGGCCCATTACATGAAGTGACCATTCTGGTTTTTTTGAAATGCTGCTTGTCACCCACAGGTGGGTTTACAGTGACAGCTGAACATCTGACCTTCACCAATTCCCCTTTCCAAGTGTCTTTCCCCTTCCCTCACTCTGCCATCCTTGAGGATCTTGACGGCTCCACCACGGGACAGAGGGGGAGTCACGTCCTGCCTTCCACAGATATCCTGGCAGCATCTTGCACAGCCAGTGCCAACTTCAGCCAAGCTTCTGGTGGCAGTGTCTGTGACAGTGACCTTGTTTTCCACCGAATGGACCTTCATTTGTGAGTAATTGTTCCACCTCCTAAAATACAGCAGGGGTTTTGCTTCTATGTGTTACTCTGAGATTGCTGCTAGGTCTGAGCTCAGTCCCAGGACTGCTGCCTCTCTGCTTGGTCCTAAGCTAGGTGTAAAGCCTGAGCAGTGGCATCTCTTACTCTGCTGTGCTATCTCCCATGGCCTGTCACTCCAGGGCATCTCCTGGAGATGCTGTGTCAGATCTGGATCTCACACTGAAGTATTGATAGCTTGGGAAATTAGAAAGAGCTATAATAATAATAATAATAATAATAATAATAATAATAATAATCCAGTCCTGGGGTACAGCCAGGTTGTTCCCATCAGCTTTGGTGGCTGTACAGCTCCCAGTTCTGTCCCAGTTCACTTCTCTCCAAGCTGGAATTTTCCCTGCCTTTTACCAGCTGGCAGCTAAGGGGAATCCAGTGGAGGAATGCTGTTCAGCCAAGAACTGCCACCACTTCTATCACCCATGGAGGACACCTGCAAATTTCTGACATAAGGGTGAAAAAGACTTTCAGAGATCTAAACATCACTCCTGCTTGTCCATGCTCATCTTCCCTTCCCAGTCCCCTGCTCAGCATTTCACTCTCCTTTTGAAGTACAAATCTGAACAATTATCCATTTTTTGCTGTCTCAGGTTAGTAGCACACAGGCAGAAATTCTGAAGTGCTCTGTCAGAGGGCTGTTAATTATTCATGTCTACCTCATAATTCATGTTTTAGAAGAAGGAGGTAAAAAACCCCAACCCCTTCCCAAACAGGAAAAAACTAATTGGTTGTTCCATTGAAGGAAAAAACTCTAAGACTTTGAGCTACCTGCAGGCTTTGCTTATTACTATGTCTCATAATGAAACCAAAAGTCTGCAAAAATTTATATGTTCTACGTTTATAAATTCTGATTTAGCCAAAAGAATACTGAGTAGAAGGCAAACTAAAACTGTGCTTGGTGTCTTTCCTAAGCAGGTAACCATGAGGTCTTGGGGAATTAATTCCCTTTCTAATCTGTGTTTAGCTTGAAAAAATGGACTGCAAGATCTTTGGGCTGATGCTGTGTGAGTGGATGGAGCTACTCCAAATGTTGCCTGTAGAATGATTTGGGTCCTTTTGGGTACTGCCATGATGTAATTGTTAATAATTCATGACAGTTAAAATATTTAATTTCTTAACTTTATTTCTCCTGACATCAAAAAGTGGGTAAGGAGCAAGCACGATCAGAAGTTCATCAGCACCATTGCTGCTAACTCTGGAAGACTTAACTGGACTTAAATTTTATCTTCCCAGTAAACTGCATGAGAATTTCCCTGGAGGTGCTCAAGACCATGTTAGACTAGATTGGAGCAACCTGGTCTAGTAGAAGGAGTCTCTCCCCATGGCAGGGGTTTGGAACTAAATGAACTTTAAGGTCCCTTCCAATCCAAATCATTCCAGGATTTGATGATTAGTCATATTAATGACTTCTCGATTCAGGTTTTATTTCAACCAAGTACCCTTTATTTAGCTTCTTTATTATTCATCTGCATGAGCTGGGAGTCAATTTACATCAAAGATCCTTGGCAGTCTGAGAAGAAGAAGCTGTTAGCCTGTCCTCCTGAGGATGTGTACTCAGCAGAGTAACCCCAGAGACCATGAGCATCCTCTCATGGGGGAGCCTGGGAGAGAAGCAGGATGAGGAAAAAAGGGAGCTGGAGGGGATGAAGAGTAAAAGTCAATTAATAAAATACAGCATGACCAGAGGATGAGAGGGTGGGAGAAGGAGAATGGGTGAATTTTATCCAGATGTATTTGGAGAGTTTTTGCAATAAAAAGGGAATAGTTTAGGATGAATACAGCAAAACATGACTAGGAGCAATTGGCAGAGGTTGAGTAAAGAGAATAAAGATAGGTGGGTGACAGCAAAAAAATTCCTAACGAGTTCATCCTGGGTCCATCTCATCTCAATGAAAGGACAAAAGCACAGTTGCTTGGCTATATTTAGTTTCTGACAAGGAAAGAGTTACAAATCTTTCTGGAAGAACTTTCTATCGTGCTCTACCAGATCGTGGAATATGAGACCTGTCAGGTCTGCAAGTTGAATTTTCTGTACTCCTCAAAAAAATGCATGAGAGGTTTGAGATGGTATGGTTTTTTACTTATCCTGAATTTCAGGGATGGGATTCCAGCTCCAAAAATCTTGAAGGTTGAGGCAAAGAATGGATTTTAGAGGGGAGACCTAGTATGGCAGCCTCTGTCTCAGCAACCTTAGGATCATTCCCTGACCCTGAGGGCAACTAGCAAGGATTGGACATGGCCATGACATTTTTTTAACCATCTCAGCCTCCAAAACATCAGGGATGTTGCATCAGCACTAAACTTTAGGAAAGATGTCCTGCCTGGGAGCTGTCAGGGATAGGGGTGTGCAGTCCCAGCTAAAAGAATGTCTGGAACAATTTTAATTATTTATGATACAATGTGAGCAATTGACTATCTTTGTGCTGTTTAATTTACCAGAATGCATGTGTTGTATTGACACTTTCCCCCCAAATAAACTATGTGTTTGGGAGAAAATTAGTGTTTTGCTAGAGAAAAACTATAGAAGCTCATTTCTGCAAAGGAAAACTGCTATCTTGAACATTTTATCTCTGTCCTGAACTACTTCACTGAGCAACTTCCAGGGAAATGGGGATCCATTTCCAAGCTTGCACTGCTGTAACAAAACCTTTCTTCACAAAGTCCAGTTGAAAGTTAAACTAATGTGTCACGTAAGCACACTTTAAAGAGGGGTTTTATGTCTTTTAAAAATGTAATTGGAGCTTATAAAAGTCTTTATAAATTTATATGTGAGAAAGTTATTGAGTGGTCTGAAGCACAGCTTATGCTGTGGCACAGCACAGCATGGCTGCAGGCTAGAAAGGGCTGCTCCAAATGCCACTGCTACCCATATCATCATGGAACTATGAATCTCTATTAATATTAAAACAAATTTTCATTAAAAAATTGTCATAACATGATTAAGTGACTTTCAAAGTTTCTTCACATTATGCATAATTTTTACAGGAGGAGAGCATTAGAATAATCTGCAGCCTGGCAGCAGGAAGGGGACTCCAAACACTCGGTGGCTGTGGCTGCCAAAAGGGAGTTTCCCTCTTGGTCCCTCTGATTTGCTGTCCTTTTCTCACTGGGGAAGCCTTGGACTTGCTCAGCAACAGTCTTGTAGTTCAAGCTTTTTATTGTCTCCCTCTTCTGCTGCAGAGCAAAAGATTAACTGTGTATGTTTAATTCTAAAATCAGCTCTAACATCCCCTCTTGTGATGCATTTTTGCTGCAAGCCCATCCACTGCTGATGAAAGAGCATCCCCCCTACTTCTGTGTCTTTGAATCTTGAAGGGAGTTCAGATGGTTACTCTAGATTTATTTTCCTTTGATGTTTACTCTCTGTGGGGCCTTCAGGTGAACATCCCCCTGCTGTGAAACACCCTGACAACCACAATCCTTCTCTCAATGTCCTCAGTTTCTCTCTGGCCATGTGTCCTCCCCATGTACATGATTGTAGCCACACAGGGGGCAGCTTACACGGTCACTTGTCCTCATAACCCATCCTCTGATGATCCTGTGATGTAGCATGGAAGGCAAATATTAAATTATTGATTGTTCAGTTGCCAACTCAACAGCTCACCTTTAGAGATTCAGCTTTTACTCTGCTGCATTTCTGGCATTTCAGACATCCCAGCAAGAGAAATTTGTTTCCCAGTGGAGGACACCTTTCCATTCACCCTGCAATCAGGGTTATGGGCAGCAAAGCCAGATCCTGCCCAGTGTTATGAGTATGCAAGACAAGATATTTCCTCAAGCCTTCTCCCTCACCTTGACCATCATCTGAGGTATTTCTAAGTGCAGGGACATAAATTTAACATGGAGGCAAAATTTTCTGGTCCTAAGCTTTCTTTCCTTGCAAGGAGAAATCTGGCAAGTCTGTTGCATGCTTTTTATGGCTGGATATGTCAGAACCAGGTGCTGGGACTCCCTGTAATAACCAACATATTGATCCTAAAATCATAGAGTGGTTTGGGTTAGAAAATACCTTAAAGATCATCTTATTCCACCTCCTGCCATGGGCAGGGACACTTTCCACTACCCCAGGTTGCTCCAAACCCCATCCAGCCTGGCCTTGGACACTTCCAGGGATTCTTTAGAGCTCTCCCTGATGTGGGAAAAGCAGAGTGACCAAGTGGTCCTGGCTATGGTCTTTGCTATGTTCACACTGCAGACATTTGAACTGTTTGTTTACCAACCACTTTGCAGCTCAGGATTTCTGTTTGAATTTAGTTTTCCTGAAAATATCAGCTTGTAAATGGTAGAATCTGGGGAAATGTTTTAAGAACACAGGGGATTTTGGAAGTCAGGGGTAGCAAACTGAAATTCTACTCTGAATGAATCCATCTTGGCTTGTCAGTCATAACCCTTTCTGTTCTTGGGAAAGCATCTCAATTTTTCTTTTACTTAAAATTCAGCCCGTGGTGGTGACTCAAGATCAGGGTTAAGGATCTGGTTATTTCCTAAAAGACTTTTGCATGAAAAAAATCACTGCTACTAAGGATTCATAATAAAAGACAGATTTGAATAATGAGCTTGGTATCTCAACAAAGATACACAGATTTACTGAAAACAGCTGAAAATTCTTAGTTCTTGGCAATTAAAATAAAGTGAACTGGTCTGGGGCCCAAGATTAAACCTGTAAAGTGTTTGATATGGTCATAATTTGGAATTAGCCTCCCTTTGGCCAACAATAAACATGGACTCTTGATATAAACATTTGGTGTCCCATTTGAAGTTCAATGCTAAATTGTTTCCTGTTTTTGAAGAGGGATAATCATAATGGATTATTACACAAACAGAAAGCATTTAGAGCTAAACAGAGTGCCTGCCTTCATACACACAGATATGGACCCTTAGGATAAATAAGTTAATGGTAAACATAAACAGGAGAGTTAATATTTCTTCTACTCCATGTTGTTGATTGGCTTAACAAATCCTTTGTGGCCCATATCTGTCGAGCAGTTCTGCACAATGCATTTGAGCTAAATTGCATAACAGTTTATACAGTCACAATTGGTGAATTGTGGCTCAGACTGTAAAGCCCTATCCTGTAATCCTGCCATATTTCTAAAGCAAATTGCTCCTTAATTGAAACCTGCTTTGATATAAAAATACAGCCTTTACAATGAGTCATCCTTTTTTTCCCCCTTACAGTCTGTAAAGGCTTCCAGCAGTTTAAAGGGAGGGTTAATTTTGCATTAGGACCATTGCCTCCTAGTTTCTTTCAAATAAAGCCAGGAGAAGTTCAGGGGAAGGCTCTTTCCTCTGATAATGAAGCTCTCCACGTTAATGATGCGTGCAGGCTCCCTCGGATCCTCTGAATTAGAAATACTCGTGTGCCCAGCACTCTTCTACTTCATTAACATTAAAGAGAGGTAGATTGGTGGCTATTTAGGGCACGGTGAAATCACTGGCTATTTAGGGCAAATGGAAATGGTGCTAATTGTGGCTGGTAATTCCATTAGTAGGATGCCTCTATTCTGGTGACTTTTTGGCATGGAGGTGAAAAAACAACACACTGACACCCTTTTCAAGAGGAGTGAATTTCAGGCTTGCACCTGTGTCCTTGCACCAGTTAACTTGTGCACTGAGCTGAGAAGCTTTCTAGGCTCCTCAGATTTTTGGTTTGGTTGTGGGCAGTCTGTCAGAAGTTGGAAATGAATTCATGGGTGGCAGCACCTCAAGCAACGCATGTAAAAGACAAGGACACAACATTCCAGGTCAAGAACACCCTAAAGGTTCCAGGCCATAAGGTATCTCCTGCTCTTTTTCTTCCTGGGCCATGAACATGCCTGACCCAGCTGGACACGAGCCAGGTGTGCCCAGGTGTGCCCAGGTGGGCAAGGAGGTCAAGGATACCTGGGCTGTGCCAGCAATGATGTGTCCAGCAGGAGCAGGGCAGTGCCTGTCCCCTGTGCTGGCACTGCTGGGACACTCCCAGTGCTGGGGACAGCTCTGGGACACCCCTGACAAGAGGGACATTGAGGGGCTGGAGCATCCAGGGAAGGGAACAGAGCTGGGGAAGGGGCTGGAGCACCAGGAGAGGCTGAGGGAGCTGGAAAGGGGCTCAGCCTGGAGAAAAGGAGGCTCAGGAGGGACCTTGTGGCTCTGCACAACTCCCTGACAGGAGGGGACAGCCAGGGGGGTCGGGCTCTGCTCCCAGGGAACAAGGAACATGACACAGCCCTAAGATGAACCAAGAGATATTTAGATTGAATATTAGCAAGAATTTCCTCATGGAAAAGGAGGTCAGGCATTGAAATGGGCTTTGTGGGGCAGTGATGGAGTCTCCATGCCTGGAGGGATTTAGAACACTGTAAGTGTGGCACTTGGGGACATGGCTTAGAGGTGGCCTTGGCAGTGCTGGGTTAATGGTTGGACTTGATGATCTCTGAGGTCTTTTCCAACCTAAACAATTCTATGATTCTCCACCTTGTCTGTTACAATAGACACACAGGAAAAGATATATTTAACTTACCTGTAGCCATCTGGAAGTTTGCTCTACAGTTTAAGTTATTTATTCGAGATCTTCTATATGTTGGTCTCCAACATAAATGGATTTACAGTTAATTCACTAATTAGTGAATTCACATTGCTATTCACCAGCTATTGCATCTACATGGCTGGTGTGGAATTGCCACCTCACATTCTGACAGGTCAGACTTGTATCCCAGCAAGGTTGTCCCTTCCAGGCTTTCTTTGTCTTTACTTCTGGAAGTACTGGGGAGAGTTTCCCAATAAAAGTGATTCAAGCTATTTTCTTCAGAATCCTCCAGCAATGAAAATTAAAATAAACAAAGAGTAAAACCACGTGAATTTATGCTGCAGAGAGGATGGGTCTGAGTCTCTGTCACTTGCTGTGACATTGGGCATCTTTCTAACTCAACAAGGCACCTTCTGATATGCAAGAGAGTTCAGCATTGTGTGGTGCTCTTCTGCTGCTAGAAATGCTCTCCTGAATACCTGTGCAGGTGCTGATAACTGTGGCAATAATGTGCTTGTTGTCATTTGCTTGCTTAATTAGCAGCCTAATATCCTGGTCCAGTTAATGCCCATAACAGGAGCTTTATTAGTGGCACAAAAGCTGTTTAAGCCTTATAAACTCCTTCCAGTTTCATTGGTCTGCCAATATCTTCTGGTTGAGTAATTCTTTGCTGATTCACACTTCGCTTTGCCACTGCTGTTTCTCAGCTGAATGTTTCTGGGTAACCAGAAAGTGCTTTGACAAAGTGACAGACTCCAGAAAAAAAGAAAAAAAAAAATTAAAAATCCAATAACTGATTCTAAAAGAGAAAAGAAAAATATATCTGTGATAGCTACTTTGGTGATTTTGCATCATCTCCAAAGCACTAGGGGAAAAAAAAACAACAACAAACCAATAAAAAATTGCAAATTGCAGGATGGTGTGAGTTCTAGTACTATCTGTCTTGGGTAAGTAAGTCATATCCAGTCTGGGGAGTTGGATAATATGCTGAGATGTGTAGTTGTATGGTAATGCTTCAAATATTGAGAAAAACTCTTAAAGGAATGCATGAAAGAGGGGATTTTTAAAGCTTAGTGTCAGTTAAAATGCAAAACTGGTAGGAGTCTACAGAGACCTTAAATCTAAAGGGTTTATGATCCCTCATGGTATCAGTGGTAATGTTGATCTGTTCAGAAAGGGGTTTTTCTCCTGTCTAGATTGGTCAGAATTTAGGAGTGCCAAGTTCTAGTGAAAAAGGGGGTTGAGTTCTCATTTGGATGCCTAGAAGAACTGCTGTACTAAAAGTTCTCCCATTTTGTGAAGGATTTAATCAGTCTGCAGGCAGAGACCAGCTCTTTGGATTACACAGGACTTTTTTTGACCACTCAAATGGGAGTGATTAATCACAGAATGGTTTGGGTTGGAAGGGACCCTAAATATCACCTTTATTCCAATCCCCTGCCATAGGCAGGGACACCTTCCACTAGACCAGGTTACTCCAAACCCCATCCAGCCTGGGATGAGACTAAGAAGACTTCACCAAATTTCATGAAGATCTTAAAAATTGAACCTGAGGCCTATGAGTCTGGCAGAGGGAAAATACTCTGGCCATGTAGAAGTTGGGACCCTGTCTGTTACCCCTGCTCTGCTCTGTTCTTCTTCTCCTACATGCTGTGTCTCTCTTTTTCTCTTTCTCTTTTTACAGCACTTGGGGCAAAATATTGTTTCTTATGGTGTCTGTAAGGAATTACAAAAATGGAGATGCATTCTAAGGGAGATCCAGCACAGCTACTGTAATTCAAATAAAAATAGAACTGCACAAGTTGCAAAATGACAGAGTTCAGTGTAAAAAATGTAATAACTTTTTTTTCTCCTGCAGAAAAGAGGCTCCAGACATTCCCTATAATTTAACTGTGACTGACAGTAGGAATAAGACAAACACAGTCAATTATGTCCCTGATACTTTATCAAACCTGTATGGCTGGATGGTTCTTCTCTTGGATAAAGAGACTTACACGTTGACATTTGACAACCCTTTGGTCAGCAAACAGCTCCAGGTAACACAGGATGGTTTTATAATTTCAAAATTCCATCTGGAACAGATAATCATGCTTTCATCTCTTTGGGTGAACAGAGAGAAAAAGAACAGAGTTAAGGGCACTGAGAGAGTGTTTCTGTATTTATGGGCTTAGATAAGATGATTGATAAGCTCCCTCTTATCTCTTAGATAAACTGGCAGTGGTCACCTCGAGCAGGAAGGTCATGGAATCATGGAATGGCTTGGGTTGGAAAGGACCTGAAGGCTTATCCAGTTCCAACCCCTGCCATAGGCAGGGACACCTTCCACTAGACCAGGTTGCTTCAAGCCCCATCCCACCTGGCCTTGGACACTTGATGATTTTGGATATCTTAGGGGAAAGTTCAGTGGGGTGTTTAGAAACCAGCAGGATTTTTACTGCCTTAAGACACATTGAAGCACAGTTTTCAGAAGACATTGCTCCTCCTCACCTTTCAAAGATGATGAGGGGATTTGATTTTTTCTTCATTTACCATCACCTCCTGCTTAGTTTTAATTTTTTTTTCATGTTTTCAACACATGTTGTTTTCAATACCTTCCTTTTACCCCTTTCTGCTGCCCTCCATGGAGCTCTAATCACAGACTCAGACATGTTTCTTTTGGTTCTCTCTTCTCCAGTATTCAGTGACATTTAGCAACTTCAAGGCTGGGAATTACCTGCTGGTGGAGCACAAGGATCTTCCTGCCCATCTTGAGGCCATGGTGTCCTGTGGGACAAGGAGGGGACAGCCACTCCAATTGCTGCCTTTGTATGGACACCACAAGGGCTGTGATTGGCATCTTGACAGCAAACTGGGCAAGTTCACCTATTTGGGTAAGTGCAATGTGGGGATTGCAATCTACATTTGTGATCAAGAATGGTGGCAGAGCTGATGTCTCATTAATTTAAACCCCAAATCTACTCAAGACCAGCTTTCAATGGCTTTTCAAAGAGTGAGAGGTCCTTCAAAATGTTAATCAAATAGGTAAGTGCACATCAGGTCCATCCCTAGCTGATCTATCTGATGCCTGACCTAGCACAAAAGGAATGTGCCATAAATAGTGGGTGATGTGACATCAGTTGTATTTGAATTGGATTTTTTGGAGTGGTAAAGGCATTAAACTCCACTAATGACATCTGCTGTAATCTGGTCCTAAATCACAGGTATTATTAATAAATCATGGTCATCTTGCTAGGCTGAGCCCACTGAAGGCAGTAAGATTACTGGTAGAGAACTTTTCCTAGGCCTGGAAACTTCCAAAGACATCTTAGACATTTGCCTACGTGACTTTGTGCATGAGGTCATGGAGTGTGGTTGTCTTTTTATTTTTTCTTTTAAGAAATTGACATTTTACATAATTCCTGTTCTCAAGAAAATAATTTTATAAATGTCAAAGCTCTATATATCAAAAGCAAAGTGATGATTGTTGCCTTTATTAATAGTAGCAGAACTAGGAGTCACAAATATATTTTGGTGCCTTTGAGAAGATTAGCTTCTCTTTCATGACTTGTACCAGGAAAATAAAGATGATGATTTTTATTATAACAGATTATTTTTCACTCTTCTGTTCCATTAAATTTAAAGACTTTCCCCTGATTTTGCCCTATTGACATGGTATGCAAATAGCTTTCTCATGTGAGATATCTTTAAACAATCATTGTGAAAATGGAGAGGAAAACACATCTGGAATGAGGGTAGGCAATCCACTGAGCTTGGTCTGGCAACAGTGAAAATCAACCAGTGTGGAAAATCACATTTGTGGGGAAGTGGGGAAACCCAAACCTTAACCTGAGTCTGAGGATCACACTTGCAGGGTCCATCTCTGGTCCTTCAGCAACTGCCACAGCATAGCTTGTGTTTAACATTTCAGCTCTAAAAATGGGCTGGTTTCAAATTATAAAAGATCCCTGTGCTTGCTAAATCCCAAACTGTACTGGTCATCACCTGGGAGTCTGCCTGGTCTAGGCCAAAGCTGTGCCAGGAATTTGGCCAGCATTATGGCCATGTAGATTATTGGGGTCCTGGTTTTAGTTCTGTGTCCTGGCCCTGTTTAGATAGAGTTCAGGTGTAGACTGGCTACTGTAAATTTAGCTGTTATGTCTAAGCCTTGCCAGAGATCAAATCAAGTATTTAATGAAAGAATAAAAATATTTTATTATTTCTGTTTACTAACAGTGTGAATTTGTTCCTTCAAATACAACAGATGACTGCATTTCAGTTTGCATATCCTGAGCTGCACTGTCAGAGCAGCATGGGAAAGCTCAGAGGATGGCATCTGTAACTTGGCCTCTGCTGTTGAAAATAGAGGGGATGAGAGTCTTGGAAAGACTGGGACAAAAGTGGTCTGGCTGGCATATGTCACTGTTGCATCACAGATAATTTCTTGTCCTTCTCTTGCCTTATTTTCACCTTGATTTTTATTACATGAAGAGCTTGTTGTAGTTCCTCATTTTAATAGAGAAACAATCATCCAAATTATGAAGGTAAATGATGAAAACACCTAATTCATGCTGTGAACATTTTCTGCGAGGACTTTTATAGCAGTGAGATCAATAATCCAGTGTCAGGTACCTAATATCTATGCTGTTGGTGTAGGGTAAAAGTTTGAAACAAAGCAAGCAGATTCCTGGCCCTGGTGTAGGTTTGAATTTCTCTCCACTGTGCAGGCTGAGAGGGTGAGGATAATTAGCCAGCAGAGCAGATTCGTGGCATGTGGTGGACTTTCCATCACTCAGGGTCCTTACATGATGCTTGGCTGTCTTTTCAGGGAAATATGCTGCAGCTCTGTGAGAAGCTATTAGAAACCTCACAGGCGGGATTCATGCTCTGTAGGAGGTCAGAGAAAGCTGCCACAATAGTCCCTTCTGGCCCTAAAACCCCACCAGTCCACCCAGCCACCCAGAGAGGACAAGGCTAGAAAGCCTGGCCTTCAGAACATCTTCCCACCTGACTCCACAAGTTGGCTATTTTAGAATTATTATTACTATTAAATATTTTATTTACATTTGACTATATGAAATAATTAGCCAACTAATTAATCCCGTTTACAAGCTTTGTGGGATTCTTCAGCTGCCAGTCATGCCTGGTGTTGAGTCTTAGCTCCCTCCTGCATCAGGCTTGGTCTCCATGGCTACAGGCTGCATCTGCTGACACCCCACTCTCTATTTACTGCTTAATTAAGAATTTCACGCTCAGCCCTTATCTGCTGCTAAGAACAAGAACACACTGTTAAGAAACTCCAAATTTAGGCTGCTGCACAAGGAAAGCCTTTCTTGTTGTCCTGACTGCGTGGAGCCTCTTTAACTACCCTCTTGGCAACTGCGCTGCCACCCTTCAATCAAAAATCATTAAATGGGGCAGAGATAATGAGCATGTAGCATATCGAAAGGAGGATGTTTGCTCGGGCTAAGGAGGAAAAGCTGTAAGGGCCTATAAGCAGCCGCCACTTCAAAGGCAGAAGGGGCTGATAAAGAGTCATTTGTTCCTGTTTGACTTATGTAAAAGGTCTGGTATGTCGCAGCCCCGTCTAGCAGACGCGGGTCCCCCCTCTCCAGGCTCGTGTGTCAGCGCTCGGGCAGCTGGGCGCAAACAGCATCAGCCCGAGCATAAAATCATAAAAACCACGGCCACAATGGGCACTTGTAGGGGGCGGCGGGGGACAATGGCAGGACAATTATTGCAGCTGCTCGGGAGGGACATCATTCTTCCTGCCCCAAATCGGTGGCTCTGGCGGGGCGCAGGGGAGAGCTCCGGCATATTAGTCATCCTCCGATTTTTTGGGAGCGTTTCGGTGGGGTTTCGACAGCTGCTGGTGTAGCACCTCTTGGCGAGAATTGTACATTCTGGCAGGGGTCAACTCACTTCTGACCCTCTGCTTTTGTGCCCCTCCGAAAGCCTTTTTAGGGCAAACTGTGGGGAAGTTGCAGGGGTGCGTTACATCCAAAATGAAGGGCGGTAAATACGGATCAGATGCCAGCTCATTAATGAGCAGGCTCCTGAATTCACACAGCCTTTTACTCAGGCCTGCATGGGGGAGAAAATGGGGAGAAGGGGAAGGAAAAGCCCGTGACTGAGAAGTTATTGTTATTCAAACGAAGCAGGCAGCCCAATGAAGCCACCTTGGCCAGAAGTTTGCTTTGGGTTCAGGCTTTCTCTGTGCCCTCTTCCATCAGAAACTGCCTGGTGTCATGCAAGTGTTTGTTTATCTTTGGGGGAGGAAAAAAGGTCTGTCTAACACAAAAGGCAAGAAAATAGACCGTATGGAGGGGATTAAAGGAGTTAAGTTGCATTGATGGTTGGGGTCTTGTCAATTAGGCTTGGGAGCAGGAGAATGCAGGGGGGGCTGAATGGGGAGAAATGATTGTAATGGAGAATGTTTCTGTTATATGGGCAATGATCCTATTAACAAAGATAGTCACTGCTACCTACATACATGAAACTGTTAACCAGCCTCTGAGCCACTTTAAAAATCAACTTTTCAGATAATTTTAAAGGAATTTGCATTGAAGGACAGGTCCCTTCTGGATGCTGGATGAAGGGGAGGCCCAGGGATCTTGAAGCATCCCATGCCAGTAATTTCTACATCACCAGCTTTGCTTTGACATGATTCAAAGCATCACCCTGATTTTCTCTGGGGCACCCTGTGTGCTAAGAGAAGTGATCCTCAAAGGTCACTGTGGGCCTGCAATTGTGGTGTGACTCTGAAACACTCATGGGCTGTGGCTCAACCACATTTCAGGGGAGTGAAACTTGATATAACCAGGCTGAATAAAAAAAAACAAAAACAAACCACTTATTGTAACAAGGGTGGTGGAAATAAACATCCCATTGGGGCATTGGGAATATTTTGTAGGAGAAATATCCTTTGTAAATTGTAATAATAACATTATGAGCTTTTTAAGTCTGTTACAAATTTCAGCATATGGTGCCACAGCATGGTACTGCTCCTTGGTTAAGGTCTCTGGGCAATACTGGAACTTGCTAAAAACCAGAGAGATGTTTCCTTTTAGCTCACTTTTGAAATGTTTAAACCATTTTCTTTTGGAATGAAACAAATTGTTGGCTTCCTTCACCTCCAGATTTCTTTTGTTTTGTTTTGTTTTTTTCCCCTAAAATTGAAGTGCTGGACAGAAACATTGAAAACATCACTGAAAGAGTTATCAAACTTTTTATTTATCCCAATATATTTTTCAGTAGACACAACTTTCATGGAGATGGGTCATCCTGCTGACTTTGCTCAGGCTGCTCATGTGTGAGTTGTTAAGAGGGCCTGAGGCTCAACTTCACATTACTGCTGTGTCAGAAGCAGGTTTACAATTTCCATAGTTCTTAAAAAAATAATTTGATTATACTCATTGTCTTTTCTAGATTCCTAAAGAATGATCTCACTTCCATTAGGCTCTGTGGGTTTCTGTAATTGCTTTGTATAGGAGGAAAAACACTCTTAAGAACGTTTGTTTCTAATATTAAAATACAGAAAATAAATAAACACAGATATTTTCTATTGCCTGGGATAAAGGAGAACCCTATGTGAAAGACATGAAGAATGGAGCTAATTCTTTACAGAGGACTGATTGTACAGGGATGAGTCTTTTCTGCCAGCCAGATAAAACTCACCCATATCAGTTTTTTCAGAGGGCCAGTTGACCACATGTGAGTTGCTCAGTGACCTCCATGAAATGAAAGTCAGTTCTTTCCAAAGAGGTTCCTCTTTTTATAGAATCATAAACCAATTTATGTTGGAAAAGACCTTCAAGGTCACCAGGTCCAACCTGTGACCCATCCCCACCTTGTCCCCCAGACCAGAGCACTGAGTGCCACATCCAGTCATGTTTTTAACAGCTCCAGGTGTGGTGACTCTACCAACCTCCTGGGCAGGCTGTAGCAATACTGAACCACCCTTTCCAAATATAAATTCTTCCTGATGTCCAACCTGAACCTCCCCTGGTGCAGCTTGAGGCCATTTCCTCTTGTCCTGTTGCTAATTTCCTGGGAGAAGAGACCAACACCCACTGGCCATGACCCCACTCCAGGGAGCTGCAGAGAGCAAGAGGATCCTCCCTGGGACTCTTTTTCTCCAGGCTGAGACCCCCCCACCCCATTCCCCCAGCTGTTCAATTTTTGTAATAGACACAAAGAGAGGAAACAACCTGGTGGGTGAGCTTCTGTCCTTCTGGCATGGAAGCAGAGAAACCAGAGTGCAGCAGTTATAGAAATCAGATGATGAAATGCCCTTATAATCCTGTCAGGGTTGATTTTTTGTTTATGTGATATCTGCAGGAGGAATTTCACACAAATGGCAATCTGCTGTAAGCAAGAATCTGTGTCCATCAACCCAAAGACATATATATATATATATATATATATATATATATATATATAGTATATATGTGTATATATAAAAATAAAAATTAAATTGTATCTATTTATTTATATGTCTATAAAATGGGTTCTCACACCTCCCTACTTCATTGTCCTCATTTCACCATCCTTCTGGGTATCTCCTGCAGAAGATCCTCACAGGGGGTGACAAAACACCCTCTCCCAGGTTCTCCAGTTTCTAGATGTGTGTCTCACTGTGTTGTTGATTGTGCTGTCTGAAAAGTTTTGATCTCCCCGTGATGGAGAGAGCCCAGTTGATGTTAAATAGCATGGAGCTGCTTGTTATTTGTAAGTCAGGCTATTGGAGCCATTTATCCTAGTTTTAGCCCTTCCTAATATCCACAGGCAAAATTCCGAGTCACTGCAAAGCTGATAAAAGACTGAGTTGCTCCTCCTTCATGTTCACTCAAGGAGCCCTGAACCAGGAAAAGTTACCAGCAGTATCATCCAGAAGGCCTATATTTATGATTCACAGCCCAAAGATCCAGGAGGAGCTGTAATAAGGCAGAAAATTGATGAGCCTTATAAAGGTTTTATACAACTAAACCCTGGAGCCTTATAACTACATTTTGCCAAGAGTCACCTTAATTCAATGTTTACTAATGATGTCCTTCATCCTGTAGTGCCTGTATCTCTTCCTGTCCTGCAAAACCCAGTGATAATGTACTGAGCAGCACAACAAAGCCACCAGAAGGACTGTGTCACTCTAGCCTTGATTAAACCCAAGGCCTTTATCTTTACTGATCAGTTTTTAGGGGTATTTGTGGGAAAAGGCAGCAAAACACTGCTGAATCACAACTGTTGCACTTTACATCCCATTTGTATAAATAATTGTACAAGTTACAGGGATGTGGAGAGTTCTGGGGACAGTTCTGTCCCTGATTCTAAAGCTCATGTCAAGGGCATAAATAAGTTATAGTGGTTTGAATTATCATGTTCTCTGGTGGGATGACACTTCAAATATGAGAAACTTTTATTTTTGCCCTGCCTCTGGACAGGGCAATGGTAAAACTCTGGACTGAATTAAGTCCTGATGGTTCCTTTCTTCACCATGTAAGGGGAATGTAAGGGGATTAAACCCCATTATGAGGTCTATGCACCATATTGATCAAGTTTTATGTCCCCTCAGGATTTAATTAGAACAGCTTTTCTCTGAAAAATACAAACATCCTTAATTAGATGATTTCACCCTAGTGCCTGAAAAGTAAGAAAAAAAAAAAAATCCACCCCAACAAATCTCACAGAATATATTTAGGTGAAAAAGAATAGTGTCAGGGTTTGTTGTCTTGTTTTTCCTAAGCCTGTTGTATCAGCTTTGGCAACTGCTTCACCCTGTGTGAGAAGGAAAAACACCATACCATAAAAGTACACAGATGTATTGTCTGAAAGCCACAAGAGCTGTGTCAGAGGCTTTAAATTAGCAGCTTCATGCCATGTTTTCCCTTCAAATGTTCACCTTGTGGCCACTCAAGGCATTCTGCTGTTCAGTGTGAGCTCTGTGTGATGGTTTGGGGCAGATTGACTTGACTGATGCATGGATCAGATCCCAGCTACTGTTGGGAGAGAAGGTGTCACTGAAGAACAGGGCTGAGGCACCTGATTACTAATTAATCAGACATGAGAAAAACCTCATGGAATCAGTTTCTATTTAATTATGGAAGCCTCATTTGGCATAGGAGCATATGCTGCTAACTCAATCGAGTGCTTTCAACTGACATCAAATAGTAATTATCAGAAAGAATCAAGTTTTTTGATTATTCATACTAATTTATTGAACACTTAAAATTAATGAACCTCAGTTATTTTAAATTTGCTCAGTTGCACTGGGAGAAAAGGAGGGAGGTAGGGAAGGATGGGTTTCTCAATTTAAAAGTACAGAGACTTGTTTAAAGATAAAATAAGTAAATTACAATATGGCATGAAATCCCATCGGTGGGTTGATGCACACAGAGGAAAGTTCCAGGCATGTTCTGGAACTGAGGAAAGTCCTGACAATGGCTTCATTGATACAACTCTTCTACCCCCAAAAAAATCTTCCAACAACACTTTAGGGTCACCATAAGGGGCTGGGTAGAGGACAGGAGATTTATTTGTTTGTCAGAGTGTTTCTATTTTAACCTACAGTTGTTCCAGTCTGGTGACTGAAAGGAAGTGCCTTTTTATGCCACTGGAGATGAAGGGGAGGTGGGATTTTAGCTGGGTCTGAAGCAGCTTTCTCCTGCTCCTCTTTGATTTGCATTATTCTGGCCCTTCTCCTGCTGACAATACACGGGCACAAAGGTTACCACTGTGATAATTGCTGCTGACCCCTTTTCACAGCAGAGAACACAGGGTCCCTGTCTCCAGTCTATAAAGTCTGACTAATTAAAGCATCTCTTTCAGATACCAGATTTTGGGGAAAAAAAAAAAAAAAAAAAGTCAAAACTGAACTACAAAACAAAAGCTGTATTTCGCTGTTTGAGCCAGTTAATATATTATGCATTCAATGGTGTGATATTGCTTGTGTGAGTGGAACTGCTGTGGATTTATAGTGGGATAAATGAGATTTGAATTCCAGCCTAGAATTTCTGATTGTTGAATGTTTTCTTTTTAGCTGTTTCTAATGAGTTGTCTTGAGACCTTCCATATCTGTAAATTAAAATGTGTTTGTTTAATCCTTTCTCAAAGCACACAAAAAAGGACAAAAAATGCTTAGAAAACATGTGTAGTTGCTCTTAAAGGAAATGTTTTTGTGAGAAATGTATAATGATTGTCAGGAATTCATGTGTGGAAATTGATTTACTAATTTTTTTTTGTGTTAATTTGAAAGTTCTTGTTGTAACTCCCTAAAATTCTCTATGTTCAGTCACAGGAGCTGACTTAATTCAGGTCACACTGAAAGAGAAGGAAAGAGTGGCTTTACCTACACCAGGTATGTGAAAGCCTGTGTCAGAAAACCTTGGTGTGGGAGTCACACCTTTTCTTTTTTATGGCTTTTCAGGAGTAAATTTCTATTTTTCACTTCAATATTTTGTACATCTGTCAAGCCAACAGAGGCTCTTGGTATTCATTTAGGCATTTCATTGAGCCCTATCTGCCATTGCTCAAGATAAATGTGTGATTCTACAGTAAAAAACACTATAAACTTTTCCTGGGAAATACCACAGCAGATCAGAAAGGTCATGGAGAATGTAAGACTACAGAGAATTTTAGTGCTCCATGGTCTGATATTACTGCTCAATTTCATGTTGAATCACACAGAATAATATACCAGAGACAAGGGAGACCTCCAGATTTTGATATTTGTGGGTATTGGCTGCCTTGCTATGTTGTGCATTAACAACAATCACTTATGTGGAAAAAGGATTTAGAGACATTTTGGCAGAGTGTTTCTCCCAGAACAAAACTGATTGGAGAGACAGACCCAAACTTAAGGAGCTTGACATGGATTTAATTTCTGTGTTTCCCTGTGCTGACAACAGAGGTTTTTTTACACCACAACATTACTGAGCTGGGTCTACCCCCAAAACCTAGGCATGTGCTTGCTCCTAAATTTTCAATCTCCAAAGAAGCTTCCCTCAAGAAAAAAAAAGCCAGAATTCCGTTTACAGTGGAAGGATAGAAGTAGGTGCTTGCAGAGGCCTCCAGAGGGAGGCCCTGCCTGCATTAGTCTAGGATTTACTAAACTTAGTGTGCAGGATTTTCCCTTGGAGGTTTCCCTTCCTCTCCTGGAGCAGAACAAACTTAGGGGCAATTAATTTATGGAGCCTGGCTAGTTAGCTCTCTAAAATACAAGTGCAAGTCAAGCCCTGCATTTTGTGAAATCAGTTTCTTCCAGTATTTTCCTAAGGCTCAGGAGTTTTCTTTTTGATTGACCTGAAAAAGAAAATATTGGAGAAGGAGCAGGAATTTCCATGTGTCTTGCAATTTTACCACTTTCCATGTGTCTTGATCCTACTTTACCTGCTTGACCAAGGCAGGTCTTGGTCACCCCTTGGAATGGGGCAAACTGCTTTTCTGGGTATTAACAAGCTTGTAAGAGTTGATCACTAAATATTTTTATTTTTCATACTTTGGGAAAGTATGGAAATTCCCATGCCCTGGGAATTCAATCAAACAGTTTTCTTTAAGCATGGAAAATAACAAAGAACAGTTAGTGTTGCTTCATCAGTGCCAAAAGGAGGATGTTAATGCCACAGATGCTTGATTATCAAAGAAATGGTAATTCTTCCAGGTACAGAAAATGGTAATTCTGTCTTTATATGTCCTGTGTTGTAGCTCCTTCTTGTGCTGTGATGAAATGGTCACTGGCAGAGACGTGGAATGGTGTGGGGAAAGGCTGGGGTGGATCCAATGGCAGCATCCCAGGCCCTGGGGAAGATGTCATCATCTTACCAAGTAAGGAAGGAAAGGTGTTTGATTTCTGTGCAGGTGCTGGGCTCTGCCTGCACTGGGATTTATATTTGTGTTCCAGTGGCCCTGGTGGCCATTCCAGTGTGTGCAGCACCCTGCTGTTGTTCCCTGTCACACAGACTGCAGTACAAAAATGTAGGTTTTGGAAGAGAATGATAATTCTTTTTCATTTTCACATGCACATGAACACAAGAACTTATACTGACTTTCCAGCTGGAGTATGTACAGGGACCTTAATTCTCAAGAGAACTTGTAAGACCCAGAACCACAGCTCACAAAGAGCTCATCTCTTGACCAATCTCTCTCTGTGTTTTGTGCAAGGATCATATTTTATATTTCTGCAATTGCATCACCTTCCTTTTTATTTTTCTGTTGTAATTCCCACTTATCAATGGTAATCTCTCAAACCATTTGCCATGGATACCTCCTAGACATTTTAGGTTAGGCCTGTGTTTCAGCCTGAGTTTTAAATACCTGCTCATCTTATTTACTGCATGAAAACTGGATTTTAGTAAATGTATTAGGGAATTTGCAATAAAATCTGGAGAAAAAAACTTGTGATAACTGTTTTACATAAGAGCTGACCCTCCTCTGATCAGGAAGTTTTACTCCATGAAATCCTGATATCCAGACAGAATTCTTGAATGATCCAATGAATATTGTTTGATATGTACCTGAAATATTCTAGAACCTGATGCTGTCTCCTTCTCATTTGTTTGAAACCAGTTAAGTCTCTCTACCTACCACAGCTTCACTTGTGGAAATGTGGAATGTGGATAACAATTGTTCATATCTACTCCTCTCCCACCTGGTTTTAGTTTATGGCTTTTGTGGAAGGAAATGTTTGTGTTACTATATTAGTATTTGGGCATGGAGGTTCAGTCATTGTTAGGGCATCTGTGGCCTGTGTCATGTATATATATATATATATATATATATATATATATATGTATATATATATATATATATATATATGAAGAGACCCTAACCATGACTGAAATTCCATGCTCAAATACCATATATATATATATATATATATATATATATATATATATATATATTTGAAGGTTAAATTATGAATTATGATCCACCTTCACTATATATTTAATTTAATCTTCATTTTTCTGATAAACATTAAAAAAATCCCAAACCTATACTTTTTAAAATATTGAAGTTCTTCACTTTTGGGGGGAAAGTACATTGAGCTGAAGAGTAGATAATGTTGGAATTCAGAGAGGATTTCTCATGGAAAGGGTGGTCAGGCATTGGAAGGGGCTGCCCAGGGAGGTTTGGAGTCCCCATCCCTGGAGGTGCCCAGGAAAGGTCTGGATGTGGCACTCAGAGCTCTGGGTAGGTGACAAGGTGGCATCAGTCAGAGGTTGGACTCAGTGATCTTAGAGGTCTTTTCCAGCCTTAAATTCTGTGATAACTGGTTCACCAATATCAGCCCATGACTGTCATTAGACCAGAACATTCCAGTCTTCACCATCATGTATCAGATGCAGATATGAAGAGCACAGAGGTAAATCACATTTTACACAGAAGCAGAGAATAACAAATGAATAAATAAGTAGGTTTGGCTGAGGGTTTGGAGTTTGATTGTTTAGATCAGAGCAAGGGAGTAGAATATGAAGGATCAGTTTGTGATGCACGATGAATAAAACTGCTCTGTGTTTCCTGCAAAGGTGAGGAGTTGCAGCACGTCCAGAGAAGGGCAGTGATGCTGGGGAAGGGTCTGGATCACACTCTGAGACACTCAGTGGGATTCTTGGGGCTGTTCTGTGCAGGGCCAGGAGCTGAACTCAGTCATCCTTGAGAATCCCTACCCACCCAGGTTATTCCATGATTCTATGATTCCATAAAGAATCTCTTCACTCCCATTGCCAGAGTAAATGTGTGTGTTGGTAAATGTGCAGAAACTGTTCCCCTCTCCAGTGCCTTTCTGGAATCCTCCTTTGATTTTATCCTGAGAACAAAAACATGAACACAAACACAAGCTGTCTATCACACCATCTATTTTGTTTCATCTCTGCCTTTTCTGGTCATCTTCTCTCTATTTTTATTTTTGCTCACCCTCTTCATTCCTGCTGGTTTGGAGGTGTTGAGACACTCACTGGCATTGGAGTCAACAGAGTCTTAAATTAGAGTCATGGTCCTCACCAGGGTGATAAGGGAACTGGATCTGTTCCTCAAATAAATGCATTTAAAATGAAGATAGGCAAGGTGAATATTCTGTCCATTTCACATGCTTTGCTTTGCTGCCACAAGTTTGAGTCTCCAGTTCAAAGAGAGCCAGCCCCTTGCTTGGATCCAAAATCTAAAATGAAATCAACAATTTTAAAAAGTATGTTTAATTGTAGGATTTTATGCATGTTTCTCTTCCCATTTCCCCTGGTTTATGCAGACCCTACTAAACTCAGAATGACTCCAGATGGCTTCAAAAAAGTGAGAGTTTGTTCTCATGAGAACAAATATTCTACAAACCACCCTAACTTTGTGCAGCTATGCACACTGAAATGAGTTTTGGTGATTCACTCTTGGCAAGATGTAACTGTGTCCTACTCTTTGCTGTCTTCTGGTTACTTAAAATTCTCTTCTGGGAGCCATCTACAGTGATTTTCTGGTTGAAAGCCAGGACAAGAGCCTGCTTCTGGTATGCTGTGCATGACTGGCTTAGTCCTTTCAGCCCCCAAAGAACAGTTTTAGAGTCACAAAAGCAATAATAGATGCTCAGTGCTCATTTCTAGTGTGAGGAAGCACACTAGAAAGTGTCTTCTAGTCTTTCTAGGGAAAGACTTTGGTCTGACACTGCTTAAATCTTTGACTGAATGTGGATTCCAAGAGTTCACTGGAGAACTGGGGCACTGCCTAAATTTAGCTATTGAAGGTTTAAATTTGCTTATTTAACAAAATAAGGAGAATTGCAACATTAGAGCTGCTTCAGGGCTGGTCTCAGAAAGGTTTGAAAAGGTATAAAATGCTTCTATTATCAAAATATACATATTAGAAACCAGATTTTTGTGTCCTTGCTTGGTGTCTGCTTGACATCTAGAGATTTGCCAAGCTTGGAAACTGGGGTTCAGTAGTGAGTTCTTTCCTTTTTTGCCCTGTTTGACTTCACAGATTTAGTACAAGGATGACTTTCACCTGCAACAAAGGTGGGTTCCTCATGTAAAAGTGACTTTTAGTGTTGGTGTGCTGCTACAATTCCCACCAGTGTGTGTCTCCCCAGTGGATATGAGTCCCTCCCAGCCTGATCTGGAAATCCTCAGCTCAGGCTGCCACAGCTTGTGCTTTTATCCCTGGAGGTTCATCCTCCAGAGCCACAGCCATCCCACAAGGACCTCTCACATGCATCAGGCTCCAGCAGCCACAGCACCTTGGAAAACAAGCCAGAGGAGTTCAGTCATGCCATTCCAGCAGCCAGCAGTGGCATTAGCTCCCAAAGCCCTGGGATTTTCAGGGCTTTGGTTTATGGTTTTCAGTGTGACACCCTCCTGATGCAGCGTGCTCTGGGTGGAAGGAGAATGTGTTATAATTCCAAGCAAAGGAATGCTGTTTTGAAGGGTATTGATATGATATCACGTAGCCTCTGGCAATTTCTATCTTCCTCTTTTTTTTCCTCCTCTCCAGTGGTAGAATTCACTCTGTTCTTCATTTTCTGATTTTGATTTTCTTTGAAGTTTTTCTGTTTGAAGAGATGAATGCTGGAGTACTGTATCCCATATAATAGCTCCTCTGTTGTGCCTGATTTCCATTCAATGGCATGCTATGGTGTTTTATACAGCAGTGTGGCTGATCAAAGGCATTTTGTGTCATTGCTGGAGTCATTAGTGACTTCTCAGTATTGTACATCTGAACATTAAGACTCTGGCATACCTGTGAGCTTTTTGTCTGAAGAAAGTGTGTGTACAATGAAATATTGCCCTGTTTTCAAGCTCAAGCTATGGTTTGCTGAGAGTGGTTACTTGCTGTAATATGAATATTTCCATGGTGGAAAAACAGCTCCAGTTTGTCTTTCTCTGAAGGTAAATCCTTTGAGCTCAGTGACCTAAAGTTTATTATTTTAACTGCTAAGTCATATCTCCCTCTATGAGGTAAATGAGTGTATTCTGTAAGGAAATTGCCTTTGAATCTGTTTGCTTTCCTCCTCAAGTGTGGAAAGACTTTTTTTTTCCCCTCAAAGGAGTGTTCTGTTATTTCTACAGAGCAACATTTCACCCTCTGAGGTCTTCACACCCCAAGCATCACATCCCAGAGTGTTGTCCTTTTAAACTGAGGGAATCTAGGTTTGCAGAGATATCTCTGAGTGGGGGAATTTCTCACTCCTGTGTTTCAAGGCTCACACACATGAAGCTACAGTTACAGAGCAGGCAGCATTTCCTTTATAAAACCTTTTTTAGGAAGATGTGCAACTCAGCAAAAAATCTCTGTTCTAGACTGAAATGTGACATACAAATGGCATGCCTGGGAGCACTTCTTCTTTTCCTTGTAAAAATGTTTCATCCTGTGTTTGATGAATATACTTATGGCCTTTGTCAACTGCAGCGTTTTGCCACATTCTTGAGCTGTGATTTCACAAACTAGATTCCCTGTCTGAGAGATACCATTTTAACAACAAGTCCCCCCTTATTCTCTTCTCTGTTTCATATCTTCACATCCTGAGCTTTCCCTTCACAGCTCTGCAGGGCATGGAACTGTACCTGTCCTGTAAAGAGATTATAGATAGGATTATGCCTGTAAAAATATATTAAGTACTAACACCATAAGATTTAGGGGGAAAAATGCACTTGCTCCCTAGAGACTTCATCTGAATGCTGTGAAAATTTTGCATGCTGCTTTAAAGATGTTTCAGCCCAAGGATGCAGGGAATTTGTTTTGGGATGAGTGGTTCAGATTTATCATGGCTTGCTGCTGTACTTGGTATAGTCCTTAGGAGCAGACATCCTGGGCTTTCAGGGTGCACATGGCTTGAGAGAAAGGATAAAAAGACAGAGGGGGAAAAGAAAAGGTGGGATAATTGATTCACAGGGATAAAGGCAGGAATAAGTAGGTAGGAGACAAACAAGTCTGTAAGCAGAGCCAGAACTCCAAGCCTGAAAGCAGAACCTGAAATAAAATTTTCCTTTCCCTGGAGGTTGTGAAACTTCAGGGATGCAAAATTAAGGAGTGAAAAACTAGAAAATGCTAGTCTTAAAGACAGCCTACTAATATTTTCTTTAGTGTACTTCATGGAGGTTTTCACAGAATCATGTTGATTATGTTTCCTGCAAACAGGGCTTGGAAATGTTCTTAAACCTGAGTGCTAAGTGGTTTGAGCCAGCCCCTGATTACATGATTTTTGGCAAGGATTTGCTCTGTGCTGTCGTTGTGTGGTCATTTGTGTTCCCATCCAAAGCAGTTGCCAATGTCTACAGGCAGAAGTGAAACTGTTGAGTAGCTGAACCACTTCCCAAGACACTTCATGGATCTATTTCACACAAAACAGGTTTCAAGTGTCCCATTCTCACCACTCTGTCAAAATCCACCAGAAAAATATCTGTGTTCCTTAATGTCCCCCGTTTTCTCTATCTTTGCCTTGCAATAAATGCTTATGAGAATAATGAGAGTCACAGAAATTCTCTGTGTAGGGCAGGGCTGTCATTATGTTGAATTTTTTTTTTTCTGCAATCTGTTTCTATAAAAGCCATTATGAGATCATATTATTGAGCCCCTTATTAGGGAAACACCTTGCTTTTCCTTCTTCCAGGAACACCCACTGTCTGAGGGTTGCACCATACTGTTACTCTTGTCAATAATGAGAAGGGATGGAAACCACAGTTTCAGGGCCTGAGCTGTTTTCCAGTGCAATCAACTGAGAAGCTCTTAGTGGTATCCAAGAGCATTAGAGGGGCCCTAAGGGTGGAATTCACCTCTGTGCAGGGGGCTACCTCTAAATGATCCACCATTTACACCCTTGCTCATGTCCTACTTGGAGCACTTAAGAGGCATTTTAAAGGTTCCCAGGCTGCAGACTTGCAGCTTTAGGAAGCAGCAGTGATGTTGTCATTGTGCTCAAGCCACATCAGTTTCCACTCTGTTCTGAAATATAAAAATATCCCCCTTGATTTTTCCTTATGGATCTGAGGGAATGGTGCTTTGCCCATTGTTAACTGATTTTTAGAGGGGATATGAATGCAGAATGGAGGGATTCATGGAGGAGCTGGCAATGATCTCAGAGGTTTTTTTCCAACCTTAATGAATCTGTGGTTCTATGAGCTCTGGCTTCCTGCAGACTGTGTTTGCATAAGCAAAGATTTCCTCTTGGGTGGTGAGGAAGAGGTGAGTTTTCGTCCACTAAACCTGGGAGAGCAAAGTCAAGATGAAGGAGAGAAAAGAGGTGACAGAGGGTCAGTGGAGGTAGGTCTTGGTGTGTGGCTGCAGTTTGTCACCTGGGCACTGTTGCTGACAAGGTGGGGACTTGCAGGCTCTTTGCACCATGACACACCTGGGTGATACTATTGGATATTTTTCCATTTCCATCAATCCTAGAATCCCAGAAGAGTTTGTATTTGAAGGGACCTTAAAGCTCATTTTGTTCCAACTTCCTGCCATGGGCAGGGACACCTACCACTAGAACAGATTGCTCCAAGCCCTGTTCATTCTGGCCTTGAACACTTCCAGGAATGGGGCATTTTGTCATTCTTGTTCTCTTCAAAAGAACTCTCTTGTCCTCTTCAGTTCCATGAGGCAGAAATGGGAAAGATGGAGAGAGACTATTTACAAGAGCCTGGCGTGACAGAACAAGGGCTAATGGATTCAAACTGAAAAAGAATAAGTTTACATTAGATATTAGAAAGAAATTCTTCCCTGTTAGGGTGGGGAAGCCCTGGCACAGGGTGCCCAGAGAAGCTGTGACTGCATCCCTGGAGGTGTCCAAGGCCAGGTTGGACAGAGCTTGGTGAAATGTGGGATAGTTGAAGGTGTCCCTGCCTACAGCAGGAGGTTGGAACAAGAAGATGTTTAAGGTCCCTTTCAACCCAGGCAATTCCATAATTCCATGAAAACCAATCTGAATAACTCAAAACTCAATCCAAGCTGACACTCTTCACCAGCATGCCACACTTTTTGATTAGTGTGTTATCAGGCTGCTGTTGATCTAAACAACCCTCTGCTTTGTTTCCCAGACAGGACCATCCTGGTGGATGTGGCTCTTCCCCCTCTGAGAGGACTCTACATCCTGGGCACCCTCGAGTTCCCCAGCAGCTCCAGCAACGTCCTGAGTGCAGCCTGTGTCCTGGTGCTGGGGGGTGTGCTGAGAGTGGGTGAGTCAACAGCTGATCTTCAGCATGCCTGGGGTTTATTTCTGCTCTTGATAGGAAAAAAAAACTATGGAGAACGACTTAGAGTGTGCTGTCCAACCTAATGCCCTGTGGCTGCCTGGATATCTGCAGTTTGGGCACCCAGAATCCATGTGAAGCATGCTGATTATCCACTGGAGCTAATTGCCTATTCCTTTAACAGCAACTCTCACAAATTCTGCAATCTGCACCTCCTGGTTTCACTGGGGCAGAGATTTTTTCTGATATGTGTTAAAGTCCTCCCTACTTCCTGTGGGGTTGCTTTATGAGACAGCAATTCCTCAGGCAGGATCTGCCCTAGTGTTCAGGCAATGCCTGATGCCTGTGGGCATTAACAAGACACTTTTTGTGACACAGAAATATTTAAAGCCCACATAAAGCCAACATTCATGGATAATTCCCTGAATACCTGGAAATCCTGCTGTGGTGTGAAACAGCTGGATTCAGCACACTTGTTCCTCTCATCCCTCTGTAGAGATGAGCACCAGGAGCACAGGAAGGTACCTTGCCCCTACTTCCAGCTGTTTCACATTCTCCAAAGTTACCAGGGCTGTTCCACATTATTTACAACAATCAGGATTGGCATTTTTCCACTCTGAAGTAATTACTCACATAATTCCCTTTAAATATCAAGGTTTCTAAAGTCAGGCATTATATTTACTTACAGGAATCCTTAGGACGCTGGGATCACATTGTTGATCATTGCTTGACCTTTCTCAAGATTGGTTTCATGAACTTTAAAAAGAGAATTTGTTTGTGTAATCACCTCCTGAGGAAGTCTGCTTCAATATTTGTTTGTTGTTAATCTCAAGGGACTGTTTAGTTAATACAGTCCTGGCCAAAAAAGTTATTTTGCTGTCTTGTGCTTTTCTTTGGAAAAAGAGGTTGGAAAGCTTAATCTGGGAGGTTAAAAAAATATATATACTTAAAAGAGTGTCAGTCATTTCTTACTTGGACTCCTTTGCACTTTAAATATAGTTTCATATTGGTTTTAAGAAAAAGCATGTGTTCATTGCTAAAAACACTTATTAAAAAAACATGGAGGCACTTTGCTGCACAAACTCCCCTCCAGCACATCTGTGAGTAGTAATGACATTAAAAACCAAGCAGGTATTTGCAGCTGTTGAGTCACAGTCCCACATCTCCTTGTTTGAGCTGAGAGGTGATGGCTGGGAGAGACTCTGCAAGTTTCCCACATCTCATACTGGTTTCTCTGCCTGCATGCAGACTTGGGAGTGCCTGTTTTTCCCTCCCTTCCCCTTTCCTTCCCATGTGCTCGAGGCCTTACGGGAACGTCTTGGAGCCCATCTGTCCAATCCTGCCTGCTCCACGCCTGGAGGAAGGGTTTTGGAGCCCATCTGTCCAACTCCACCACACCCTAAAGAAATCCTGACACAAAACAGATAATGAGATGGTTTAGTAAACAGATTTAATAGATGTGGACATCAGCATTGCCTGAGCAGGATCTCAGGTTGGCATCACGTGAGCCAAATCCCCAGGTCCTGCCTAGCGTGTGATTTCTCCATCCCCTGTTTTCAGCATAGCAATCTGTGGCCACATGATGTTCCTTCTCATTCCATGGCCTGGGACAAAGGCTTTCTGGTAAAACTAGGGTATTTTGTTCCCTTAAACTCCCAGAGAGCAATGATCAGTTTAGAAACTCATCTTATTTGGGTTTGGTGTCCTCCAGAGCACTTGAGTTCTTCTCTGCAGAGAAAAAACAAAGTCAGAAGTTTAAATATTGACCATAAATGGATAGGAACTAAATGATGATGGGAAATATGTAACAAGGGGAAAAAAATCAGTGCAAAATTGGAGTTTATCAACCATAACAAGGACCTAATTAATTTTATTGAAACGATAATTTACAGGCAAATTGGGATGAGAAAATAGTGATGGTTGGAAAGTCAGAATTTTTGGAACACTGTTGACTGTACAGGGTCAATCATCACTTTTCTTTTTAGTGTATGATCACAATCAATGGGATTTATGATCCCTGGAAGATGTGAGATGGTTTAAGATCCACAAAGAACTCTGTCAGATCCCCTGGAAAACCCAAAGGAAAATGTGTGGATCTATCCTACAGGAATTTCTCTGGGTGCTCCTAGCCCTTCAGTGTTGTTGGATCCAGGGAAACTTTCTGATTATTTCTACTCTCATATCCTACCTCTAAGACAAGGAGTTTCTCTCTTTCACTTTGTCTTTCAAAGTCTTTTATGTGATGGTGATGTTTGCAATAGAATTTTAGTTACACCCTTTATTTCTATTTCTCTGCACTGTGATACTTTAAAAATTAGCTATTTTTCCAGCTTATAAAAGGAGAGTTTGAGGTTCAGACAGAAAGCAAAGTGCTAAATATCATTAGTACTTCTGTGTCAAAACAAGATAAGAAATGATGAGTTCAACATCTCACAGTTGTTTTTCCATTCTCTGCTATGAAGATTCTGTTTGTTTTAACCCACAAACATTAAAACTCAGATGATATGTGCAGAAAGTGCCCTGTTCCACTGCTGAACAAACCCCTCAGCTCCCAAAAAAGCTGAAGAAAATGCTGAAGCTCACTTGGCACACATTGATCTGTTGGACTCATCCTGAACTAAACTGCACTCAGCTGCTCTTTGCTGGCAGGCTGCTTTTGTTTTTTTATAGTAGAGTTCACCATGTAATTATCCAGATAGGATTTCTCTTTTTAGTTTCAACTTGTCACGTTCTTTCCTTTGCATATCTCCTGATGGCTGCTTGTCAGTCATGTCACTCATTGGAGGCAAGAAGCCTAAGGTCATCATTAGCTTGATGTCTGGAGGTGGAACCCCAGACAATTCTAATGCCTCTTACCTTGCTTGTGTTAAGAGCTCTAATGCATTTACTCCCCCTCTTTTCCAGGAAGAACCCCCATACTGACTTGTCAAAAGGTAAATCACTAAAGGACTATGTGTTAGCAGTAAATAAAGAACAATGATTAGGGCACCAGTGAGTTTCACCAATTTACTGCCTTTTCCAACTTCTCCAGCCCCTCTGTTGTGTGGCTCCCATCTTTAGCTGTGGGCTGAGTCCCACCCTGCAGTCACATATCATCCCTGCACAGCTTGCATGAAGAAGGGGTTCTGTTGGTGCAACAAGATGTATTTTCATTTCAAATCACAGAAAAAAAGTGGTTTGAAAAGTTCATTTGACTACTTGCATTCCTTTCAATGAACCCCTCAGCCTCCTTCTGTTTGCCTTATACCCCTTCCAAGCCACTCAGTTTCTTTTAAATTATTGCACCATGTAGAGAAGGGATTTGAGTCACATGTTCAAGAAACTTGAATTTAGGTGTGATTTGGACATCTGCACATGAGGTGCTGTTCCAGTAGAGCTCTATCCAATATAACCAGTGGAGCCCCTGCAGTCTGTGGGATTTGGTGATAAAGGTATTTTGAGAAAATCTACATTAAGAAACTTTAATGTAGCTATATGATCCTCCCTGGAAGTGTGGTTCAGTTGCCTAATTATAAGGATTTTCTATAATTCTGGGCACCCTCAGGTGTCTCCCCCTGCCTGCAACTTCTGCTTAAAAATCCCACTCTTCAGCCATTTATCCCTGTCTTTTATCTGCCAGCCTCCAGAGATGATTTGGAGACTCTCAGATCCCATCCTACACATCTCACCACATATTCCTCATTCACCCCCTAATTCTGGCTGTTGATTCCTACTCCACAGCTGAGGAGTTCTGAAATCTTCTGTACATTTGGCAGAAAGAGGCAGCCAAGTGAGGTCTCCTTGTCTGGCTGCTTTTCCAGGCTGCTTTCCAGAGTGCAGCCTGAACACCTGAAGGAAGCTCCAGAAGAAGAACCAACAGTAGGTGCTGCCCAGCTGTGCATTGACCAGAAATAAAAGCTCCTCAGACTTTCTGGTGACAATATGACATGGTTTTTGAAATAACTAGGTGCTTAGAGTCCAAGAAGTTTTGGATTCTCCAAGCAAGATACTCAGCAAAGTCTGTTTGCCAGGTGAAGGGAGGAGATCTTATCTCAGAGATTTTGTTGCTCTTATGTGCAACAGCTGGTGCAGAGTGTTATGTTGTGAAAAAAAGAGAAGGCTAGAAGGGAGGAAACATCAACTAATCTAGGAAAGAATTGAATGGGTTTTGCTATGGAACAAAACCCAAAACAACACAGCAAAAATCTGTCAGGAAGAACATCTGGAACAGAACTGAAATATAAAAACAATGGAAAATGCTTTTCAAATTCAACAAACTAGATCCAGACCACAGTCCAGAACAAACGAAAATCTGGATAGAAAAAACACATCTTTATTTCTGTTCTCCTTTTTATTCCCTCCTTTTTTCTTGTAGGTCCTCTCCTCTCCAGGGATTAGACCTGATGAAGGATTATGATCCAGCTGAAACAATTGTGCTAACAGATCTGTGTTACAATCTCAGCATTTGGATCTCACACTTCTTCAGGACAGTGTGTAATCACTGGTGAATTTATTAACAGCACAGGTTGTTTATTAACACAGGATTATCATAGATATGGTTGGGGTTTTTTGCACTTGTACTACAACTGTGTAGTGCAATTGGATGAACACATTTTTGGGAGTGCCCTGCCTCTGTCTTTAGTGCCTCCTGACCTTTTCCACACATCTCAGCAGACATTTCCACCAGCTTTTGGTAATTTCCAGGTTGCAAGTATCCTTTTTTCCTGGTTCTTTGCCAGCAGCACGTTATTATTTCACTTTATGACCAATCAGGTTGCTCATCAAATTTCCAGGGCTTCCAGCTGGAGTAGGAGCATGAAAGGGGATCTGTTTCCACTCTTCTCATACAGGATGGAGAATTGGGCAGTTTGGTGGGATCTTATGTAGGACTTGCTCACCACAGAATAGTGGGACAAGAAATCTGAAGTTTTCACAACCAAAGTCCAAAGACAGACACTTAAAGCCCAGATACTTCACGTATGTGTTGCAGAAATCATGATTCCTGCTCTGTATCCAACAAAATTACTTATTGCAAGAGCTGTGATTTCATAGCCAGTTACTTCATAAGGTTCTGAAACTTACTCAGGCCCTGCAATTTGTGTGAATCAGCTATTCTGGATTCCCCTTATGAGTAAGCAGAAGTAGCTGCTGCTTCCAGATCTTCATTTTCATGGGCCATTCTGCAGGAATCTATTTAGACTTAGCCAAAGTGTGTATCTGAGACCTTATTCAGCTTTGCCCTTTGGTTTTCATTCTTCTCCATTCACTCCCAGAGAGATTCTTACCTTTTCAAGACCTCTTGCCTTACTATTTTCTATATTAGAGAATCACAGAATGGGTAAAGTTGGAAGGGATCACTGAAGGTCATCTAATCCAAGCACCCTGCTCAAGCAGTGTCCCCTACAGCATTCTTAATTTTTTTCCTAATTTTTTGCTTCAAATTCCTGCTGACATTCCTAGAGCATCCTTGTGATTGTTCTCTCCATTTGTGTCAGTTTACCTGCTTGCTTTCAGAATCTCCACACAAGTTTGGATCCCTAATAAAACATTGAAAGCCACAGGGTTTGCAGGATCAGACCTGGTTGACTCCATGTCCCTATTTCAGTCACTCAGGCTGTAAATTAGTGTGTGCCACACTCCTGCTGTACTCCTGTAGTTTGTTAATCACAAAGTTTTGTGCTACTAAGCCAAGTGCCTTGGAGAAGCCAATTATACAATATCAAAGCTATTATCTTTATCAACTAGACCTCTAATCTCATTAGGAGATGATAACAAGGAAGTTTCACAGGACTTTTTTTCCTATAAAAGCAGGTTGATTGGCATTAATTATATCATCCACCTTTAATGATTTATTAATTGTGTTCAGAGTTGGACATTCCATTTTTATTTATTTTTCCCCTAGAATCAGTGTCAAGTTGACAGGCCTGTAATTACCTGGGGCTCTTACTTTTATCTTTGTTTGAAATATTGGCACAATATTAGCTTTCTTCAAGGGCTCTCAGACATCATGAGTGATCCCAAAATTATTGAAGAGTCCACCTTAATAGTCCAATGGTTTTCCTGAAAAACTCTCTGCTAGCACTTGCATTCAAGTTACTGAAATCCATTGATTTAAATCCATGGAACTACTGATGGCAATAAGCATGTATTAAGCCTATTTTTCTTCCAAATATTCTTAAAAGAAGTGGAATTTTTCAACTGATTGATGACTCCTGTGTTTTTTTATGTCATTTACCAACTACAGTTTCCAGCCACTGAAGAATTTCTGTGAATATTAGCTTCTCTTCTTTCTTTTACTTTATTTTCCATTAAAAATAGTTTTATTATGAACTTTGTTTCTCACTCTGACTGTATTTTTATTTGTGTGGGTTTGGCTTCTTTTTTTTTTTTTTGTTTAAACAAGGGTAACATTTCTTAATAAGCTGTGAGTTATTGGACTAAAATTTATGATTTTTAGCTAAATCTGGGTATAATGCTTTTAAGGGAGGGAGAACTTCCAGTTCATTCTATGGAACCCCCATTTCCAATCCTTTGTGTTATTGTTAGGTCTGGAAGGCTACTTAAAAATGGTTTTAAAACTGAGCTGAGAATTGGCTATATGAGATGGTTTTAACTGACTTAACTAGAATAGTAAATACTTTGTAACCAGGAGTAAAAAATATGAGAAATTGTGAAATCATATTGGGACCCAACCTAATTCCAGGTTTTCCTCTGTTCAAAACACAGTTTTGGGAGTTTAAACAAGGAAATCAAAGCTGGCTTGGTTGGACAATGGACACTGAAAGATAATTCCTTTTATGTTTTTAGAGAATATATGAGCTCACTGGTGTGATATATATTAGATGGGGAACATGCAAGTCTTGTACTGTTTGCCTTTTGCCCATTAAAAAGCTGTACTGAGAATTTAAATGTCCTCAGCTATCACTCAGATGCTGGTAGGGAACAATGAATTGTTTTATTGATTTCACTTAAATAAAAAAATGCTCTTAAAGCAAAGTGTTTCTTTAGGATATAAAATCAGCTCTCTTTTCCAAACTAGTAATTTTTAAATATTAAAAGAACATGACAGGCCAGCTAATTTTGTACAGACACATATATATATTTTAGTTCTACATCTGCTGCAGTTTTCTGTTGCATAATTGATTTAATCTCTAATTTTAAAGGAATGCTGAACTCCTTTACTGGACTCCGCATACATTTCTCCAGGGCAAAAACTGTCCTACTTTTTCCTCCTTAGTATCTGTTTAGTGCTGGGCCCTTTTCCTCTGAAACTGTAAACTACTGTTGGTGAAAGAAATGAAGGCAAAGTTGGAATACAGTTTACTGTGCAGACTTATCACCACTGCACACACCAAAACTTCCTGAGCACTTTCTTTTTCCCTATTTTTTTCCTCAATCTTTCAGTTTTTCCCATCCTTTCTGCATGGTTACCATGGAACCAGTGAAGGAGTAAAAAGGCAAAAACTGGTTGAGAAAGGAAATATTAATTCAGCCATTTAGATTCTTCTTTAAAATCATATCACACATATTTCCCCCCTGGTTTCCCTCCCATTTTCAGCATCACAGAAGCTGTGGATACTTTTGTGGTGGGTTTGATGCTGTTTTGTCTTTATTGCAGGTTCTTCAGAACATCCCCTAGAAAGGGATTTAAAGCTGCTCTTCCTTCTCCGGGCATCTGAAGGGATTTACTGTGATCGTCTGGAGGATATAAATGTCCACCCAGGGAATATTGGTATGAAACATGAATTCCACTTTCCAGAGGAAGCTAATTTTTGGGTAACATCCAAACCTACCACTGTTGAGACTGTTAATATGTTGTACAGATAATCCTCAAACAAAGGTACACATATTTTAGAGCTAACGTTTTATCTTCTGGGACACATCATCTATATGAAATGTTCCTGTAGTTTCGATTTGTTCCCTGGTTTTGGATTCCTTTTCGAGAGGGGAAAAAAAATAAAATTCATTGTCCAGAAAGACTAACAATGACTGCATAAATTTTTGTATATTCTCTTCCTGGAATTTTTACCTAATTTGTTGACTTAGATAATTTTTTAAAGGTAGATATTGTTCTCTGCAATTCCTTCAATTCTAATTTGTGCCAATGAGACTTCTGTGGTAAAATCTGCTCTCTTGCCTGTATATGTGATGGTCATTTTCCTTTATTGAGGACTTATTGCTCCTTCACTTTGTATTTTGAGTGGAGGCTTTGTGCTGTTCTCACACTTCTCATAAAATATAGAAACATACTTTAATAAATATAAAGATTTCCATATATTTAGTTATTGCTTCAGTTCTTCTCAGGCCTCTTTTTCCTTTAGTCTTTGAAATCCTCCTTCTGTTCTTTCTTTTTTTTTTTTTTTTTTTTTCCTAGGAGTTTATGGACAGGTGCAAATTTATAGTGCTTATCCTAAGATGCCTTGGACACATCTGGGAACTGATGTTGCTCCTGGCAATGAAAGGTGGTATTTTGCCTGAATATGCTTTCAAATATTAGATTTTGGATGCTGTTTCTATGACTTGTATTTAATATTCCTGTGAGTTGCATTATTATTTTCCTTTGTGATGAGCTTTGTGTGAATTCTGTCTAGATAGAAAAAAAGAGCCTAGGTAACAGAAAATTACACCATGATGGGAAAGCTGATGATTTTTAAGATTAACCAGATTAACTTTATTAAAAAAAATCTAAATTCTAAGGATGAATCAAGTTGAGAATTCCTTCCTTCCTTCCTTCCTTCCTTCCTTCCTTCCTTCCTTCCTTCCTTCCTTCCTTCCTTCCTTCTTCCTTCCTTCCTTCCTTCCTTCCTTCCTTCCTTCCTTCCTTCCTTCCTTCCTTCCTTCCCTTCCTTCCTTCCTTCCTTCCTTCCTTCCTTCCTTCCTTCCTTCCTTCCTTCCTTCCTTCCTTCCTTCCTTCCTTCCTTCCCTTCCTTCCTTCCTTCCTTCCTTCCTTCCTTCCTTCCTTCCTTCCTTCCTTCCTTCCTTCCTTCCTTCCTTCCTTCCTTCCTTCCTTCCTTCCTTCCTTCCTTCCTTCCTTCCTTCCTTCCTTCCTTCCTTCCTTCCTTCCTTCCTTCCTTCCTTCCTTCCTTCCTTCCTTCCTTCCTTCCTTCCTTCCTCCCTCCCAAACCTAACAAAGCCTCATTAGAAGAGTTCCCATCAAGGTAGAGGTATCAGCATTCAGGGAAGGAATTTTTCAGGAAATTATTATTAAGATGAGCAGTGGGAGTAGAAAGACCTCACTAATAGGGCTCATATGTTGTGAGCTCTCTCAGAGTTGTGTGCTCAGTGTAAATTAATTGTTTAGGAATTGCTGTGGAGCTGATCCTGATCCAAACCCTCCAACTTTAGAATCACCCCCTGGAAATTGTTCTCCTGCCCTGACTAAGATGGGAGATCAGAGTAAGCAGATTTCTGACTGAAGCATGCCAGTTAAACACTTGGATGAAATGGATCCAGGCTAGATCTGGGTTGCTGCCCAGATATTTTATATGAAATATCATGAGGTGCTAAGACACAAGTGTTTGGAGTTAATGCATGCACATTAAATACAGCACAAAGAGTTGTTCCAGTTGTTAAAAGAAAGGGGGAAAAAAAACAAAACAAACCCCCTATTTTTCATTAAAAGTCTACCAATAGCCAGCTGAGAGTTGATGTGGCTGGATACAGGAAATAGGTAAATCACTGCTGGAATATGAAAGTGGAAGGAAAATGAAAGCTGAAGGAAGTGGATTTTATTGAAGGAGAGGAGCTCCTCTATATCCTTTCCCAGTATGAATCAGCTCATAAGTTCAGGAAGGACTTTCCTGCCTTTTCAGAAGATATGCAGTGATTCCTTAAAAAAAAAAAAAAAAAAAAAAAAGTAATATCTTTTTTTTGTGGATCTCTCTACTGAATATTCACAGGTGTTGTATACTGTAAGTGCTCATCTGGAACCTACTCATCTTTGAAAAATATTGGGGAAAGAGACTCTGGAAAAACTTTACAACATCTCTTTAGAATTCACCTTTCTCCCTGCATTTCTGTCACTCTAGACTGAGTGGGAGGCATTGCCTAAATTCACTCTTTTTTGAATAATTCCCTGAGGAGTTTAGATCATCACCTGGCTAGCAGCAGTCAGCCTGTAACAGGACAAGGTGTTGATCAAACACAGACAAACACTGATCATCTTCCATTTTGCTGTCACTAAATGCTTTTGTTTTCCTTATGTGAAGGTAAAAATCCCTGAACTACTAATCAACTTTGACTGTAAAAGAGGATCTTCAGTTCAAGATTAAAACAAATAAATGCAGGACTCTGTGCAGTGTTCAGTAGCCAGCAGAGTTTAAGTGCTGGAGTCTAGAGGGTGTACAGCTACCAAGGGCAGGATCCAGGTGCCCAAACAGATGGTTTGGGCTCAATTGAGTTGTCTTTGGGCTCATATGAGATGATTTTGGGCTCCCTCCATGGCTTGCACATTTATCTCCAGGAATGCTCCAGGAACCTGTCCTGTCACACCTGCCAGCTGATGTTTTAGATACCCTGGGATATCTCAGATAGCAAGAGGTGCTCTTGTTTAGGGAATCAAATCCTGCTCAAAGTGCCCGATTCAGAGAACTGAATTTCCTTTCAGCCACTACTGACTGCACCCACAAGCTCTAGTGGAAGCTTGGATGCCAAATGCAGGCAGCCACACGACCCTGCACATGGCTGTTGTCTAAATTCAAAGCTGACTTTCAGCTCTGTAGAATATTCCTGGCACCAAAAATGGTCTGATACATCTTTTGGAGGCAACTTGAGCTCTGAAATGTTGTACTGGAACTGTATATGTTGTTAATCAATGGTGTGAAATAGATGCTTCAGGATTAATTTCCTCCCACATATTTCAGACATCTGTTTTTGCAGAAAGCCCTAAAGGGGCTTTTCCTAAAGCATAGCCTGTGGATTTTAAATTTTTTTGAGATCTCCTTGAGCAAAACTGTTCATTTTTAATGAAATTTGTGAGCCTAACTCTTGTAAGTGTAATGACATTAAGTTTATATCATGGTGTTACAGGATTTTGGTGGAGGCTGAAGTAGATTGGGATCAAGATGGGGATGCTGTGATCAGCTCTTCCTCCTATGAAGCCCATCAAGCTGAAGTAGTTACACTTAAAGAAGTCCATGGTCATAATATAAGAATTCATGAACATCTTCTGCACAGGCATATTGGTGAGGAATTTTTCTTTCCTTTTTTTAGAGACTGAGGTATCGACTCTCCATTTCATATCTCAACAGGATCAATTCTAATTCCTTGTAGTACCTTCATTTCTTTCTCCATATACTTTTTTTAGCCACTGATTCTAACATGAATTTGTGTGAATAGAAACAATTCAGTCGTGAATTGTTTGGGAAAACTTTCTGGTGTTTCAAGTTGAGCTGGTCCACAGAGAGAAAAAGTAATTTTTCCTTTTTTAAAGGAAAAAAGAAATGGCCCTTTGCACAATTTCTATGATATGTCAAAAACCTGGAAAAGAATTCAGCCCCACCGTTTTTCCAAATTTCAAATTGATTATATTCATAAAGTACAAAATTGAATCAATTCCGTGGCATGAAAAGAAAGTATTTATAAACTAATATCTAAATAAACACAAAATCTGCATGTATCTCTATTTTCTGAGTAGATTGCATGAGATCTATATTTTTGGGGAAAAAGGGATGTAAAGTTAATACTTATTTATTTCAGCCTATAAAATAAATGTATTATCATCTATTTGACAAAAGCAAAAGGATTTCATTAACAGGTCAAATTCTGAACCTTCAAACCGAGGATTTTTCTTGTGTATATCAATATTTTTAAAATTTGATCTTTATTCCAGCCAGTGGGCACAGAAATGAGTGTAATGGATAAAAACATCCAGAAATGTCATGTTTTAAATGGCGAATGTTTAAATGTCTGAGTCAGTAATCAAAGCTTTACTGGGAACTGAGCTCTGTTTTGCAATTATCCACAGTGTTAATCAACAGTAGCCTCGATGGCACAGTTTTTATGACAATTGCATTTTTCAAACAAAATGTGCAGTTCAAAGCATAGCACATCTAGACTTCATTTCCAATAGTTTATGCATTTTAGCCCTTTTTTTTTTAGCTGATGCAGATATAATAAATGTATCATGAGGGAAAATTACTACTTAGCCCCTGAGTAATGCAGCTGTTGTTAAATACAGCTGGAAAAAAAAAGGACTGATGGGACAAACAAGGGGTAAATACTGAGTTTCACCTTGGCAAATGTAGATACTTGCAGTAAATGTTCTCACATGAGCCAGTCACTGTCTACTCTCTTGATAATTAAAGCAGGAAAATACATACAATACACACTTCTCACTTATATTTTATCTGCCCCTAAAGCAGGTATATAAAACACACAACAAATTGCACTTGAGATTTGCCTATTGCTCTCCATCATGCATAAAACCAGTTTGGAGAACTAAATCACATCTGCATGTGTCTAAAGTCACCTGAGATTAATCCAGACTAGACAGCTGCATAAATTTGAGCAAAAAGTCTCCTTTAGAAAGGCATTAAGTGTTTTAAAATCTTTTTAGAAAACACAGACAAGCAAGACTGTAGCAAAGAGGGTTTTGGCTTTGACATTAGTCTGATCCTGAGGAAAATTCATGGAGATCAACTCTGCAGTGTGCTGATGAGTAACTCCAGCAGGTAGAGCCTGTAAAAAAATGAGGTGTGAACCTGTTCATTGCTTTGGCACCTGCACACCGCAGGGGAAAGGTTTAGCACCTTCTTGTTCTAAAATGAGATACTTTGGCAAAATATAAGCACAGAGTGAATATTTGATGGGCAGGTGGCCTTTCTGGTTTTTGTGTTGATGCATACAGATTGTGCTGGGGGTGAAACACACCTGAATGTCAGTGCAGATTCTGCAGAGGAGCTGTCAGGATTCATGTCCCTCAAAGCACTGGTGTATAGGTATGATGGACACTTATCACATTTGCTTTCTTGGAACTCCCCAGGGCGTCCCCATGACACAGAAGATGGCAGACACATCCCTTTGGCTGCAGAGGTTGGGCTCCTCACACGGAACGTGCAGATCCAGTCAGATGTGCCTTGTGCTGGGAGGATGCTGGTAGGACACTCCACAGACTCCAGTGGGATGGAGTTTGAAGGTAGCTGGGATTCACTTGTCCTCATCAAGGAAAAAACACTGGTTTTGCCCAAGAAAAAGGTGCAGAAATGTGTATCCATCACATGAAAGTCAGAACAAGCTGACTTTCAGCAAGTATGAAACATGAGCACCACTAAAAATTCATAAATATGGGAGATATTTTAGGAGGGGCTGCTCTGTTTTTGTAAGATTTTACTATGACTTTGTATATATTTATTAACAAATACCCATCACTACAATATACTGACAAAGTACCTGCTGTTCTATGCCTGACTGTTGTTAACATGGTTGTCCTTATCTGTTCTTATGTATTATAAGCTTTTATTTCACTCCAGTTATCTCATTGCAGGTGCTCTTCAACTCTTAAATGTTCAATTTTTGAACTTTGGGCCTCCTCAGCTTTCTGCCATTGAATTCAGGAATGTATCCCAGGAGAGCTCAGTGGTGTCATCCAGCATTAGTAGCAGCTGTGGAGCTGGCATTAAAGCAGTTGAGAGCAGCAAGATCTTGTTGCACAATAACGTGGTGTTCAACACCACTGGACCTGGCATTGATTTGGAAGGGAAAAATCACTCTCTCATCAGGAACCTCGTTATTCTGAGCAGGCAGCCAGCAGGTTCATTAAACTGGGTTGCCAGCATCAAGGTGAACCTGGCCACTGGTGTCTCCCTTTGTGGCAATGCTGTGGCAGGATCTGAGAGAATTGGCTTCCATGTCAGGGGCCAGGAGTGTTCAGCAGATGAAGAATACTGCAGTGGGAATGTGGCCCATTCCAGCCTCCATGGTGTTCACCTGTACCAGGAAGATGGATTTCAGACCTGCACTAGAATCACAGGTTTTCTGTCCTATAAGAATTATGACTATGGTGTCATGCTCCACCTTGGGGACAGCATTATTGTGGAAAACGTGCTGCTGGTGGACAACACCGTGGGACTCCTGGCTGTGGTGCACTGTGCCTATGCTGAGCAATGCTACACGGGGAAAAAATACATAGAACTTAAAAACTCCGTCATTGTCGCAACAAGCTCGACTTTTGACTGCCTCAGAGACAGGATCCAGCCTCACTCAGCTGATCCAACAGCCCAGGACCGGCCCCCACGTTACCCCCTAAGAGGCCGTGTTGGGATTTTATGGCCCACATTCACCACTGTTCCCAGCCAAAGACCAGGGGATCCCTGGCACAAAACTGGGCATTGTCCAAAAGCCCTGGGAATCATGAAGCTCAAAGGTTGGTCTTCTGCTTTCACTGGCCTGACTGCTCTGTCACTGCTTTTAACTTCACTATTTTCATTTTTTCAGTTGAAGTTGCAGCCTCCCACAAATGGACATGTTGGAGAAATCAGAGCCTCAGTGAAATTAATAATAGAATTCTTCTAAAACTTGATACAGTTTAATTAAGAAAAAAATAATATTTGATATTTTTCACTTCCTGAATCTACTGCAGAATAGTTGTTGCCCTTAGAAGCTGTGGCTGCCCTGTGCCTGGAGGTGTTCAGGGTCTGGTTGGATGGGGCTTGAAGCTACCTGGAATAGTGAAAGCTGTCCCTGCCCATGGCAGAGGGCTGTAATGAGATGATCTTTAAGGTCCCTTCCAACCCACACCATTCTTGGATTCAATGATTCTGTGACAGTTATGTTCCATGATAATGTATAGATTCTACCTCACACATACCTTCCTTCTGTGTTACTCTTAAAATTGATTAATTTCTCTGACCCACAGTTACCTCTGCCTAGATAAAGATACCAAATCTGAGAAGTGAGGATCATGCTGTGGATAGAATTGTCACAGAACCTAGGAATTACAGCTTACAGAAATGACCTTTATTGGTGTAAAAAATTGCACAAGAGGAATAGAAGTCTGTTATGTATCCTGGATCTTTGTTTCAAATTAATTTTTCAGTCCCCAAAGCAATAATTTGCATATAGCAGAACCCTGATAGCTGGTTGCAATGGTGAGAACTAAATACCTCACTGCTTTTCATGTCTTTATTCCTCATTGCAACTTACTTTTGCAAGAAAATTCATTATTCCCTTTTTACTGAAGACTAAGAGAGATAAAGACAAATAGACTTGCGTAGAGTCTCACAAAAAATTCATGGCAAAATTTGGATTTTGGAGCTGCACAAGAGTTGAGTGCCAGAGCCAAGTACATGTCATCACACCCTGTTTTTTCATATATTAATCTCTGGCAAGTAGAGAAACCATCCAAGGCAGGTTTTTATTTAACCTCTTCTTATTCAAATGAAAATATATTAAATACTCTTGGGTTTTTTTCTTTCTCAGTTACTATTTCTTTGATTTCAATTCCTATGGGTATAACTTAATATAGAACTTGGCTACAAAGATTTGTAAAGCCACATGAAGACCTATGGACAACGCTATTAGCCTGATTTAAAAATTCTTTTTAAGGTATATATGGGAGCAATTTAACATGGGAAACATCACAGGAAAAAAACAATTTCCTTATCTCTAGTTATGGCACTCTTTTAACCACTTTTCCTTGCTTGATCTTCTCGTAATCCCTGGCAGAAGTCACCTTTACTGGTTTTACAAAGAGCTGTTACAGTGAAGACAGGGATGTCTGTATCATGTCAAATGCTGATCATTTAGGCATCATGCCTCTCATCACAGCAGAGACATCAAGAATGTTACATGTCAGTGAGAAGGACATGTTCTACTTTCATCCAACAAGGTAAAATGCTTCATTCTGAACTATCTTTTTTCCAAAAAAAAACTCCAAACACCTACAGCTTTAGAGCTATCCTCCCCTCATCTCTGCTCTTGTACTGCTCCTGTCTGAGAAAAATGAACAAGCTCCAACATCAAACAAACATGCACAGAAAGGCTCAAATACAGGGAAAAAAAAAAAAAAAAAAAAAAAAAAAAAAAAAGGAAAAACAAACAGGAAAAAAAGGAAAAACATCACTACATTTAGTTTAAGACAATCTTTTACAATTTGAGTTTCAAATTCCATCAAGGTGCATCTCCAGACCAATCCTCTTGGCTTTCTCCTTTTCCTGACATTTGTGCAGCAAAACAAGCCTCACATATCTCATTTCTTAAACCCCCATCCTGAGCATCTCTGACTTCTCAGCCTCAGGCTTCAGAAAATGTCAGGACCTCCAGGAAAAAACCCTGAGACAGGGAATGTCCTTTTGCTTGGGGAAGCGTGGCTTGATTTGTGCCTGCGAGATCACATCAGAAATGTTGATCAGTACCAGGCAGGCTGTGAGATGTCAAATGATTGCCAGAACTGCTCCTGCCCAGGGAGAATATAATCTGTGAATGTGGAGCAGGGAGGGGAGAACTTCATCTGTAACCTTAAGTCACTGCTGGTTGCAGTGGTTTAGACATACCACATCCAATGGAAACCACATGCCTATTTATTTATTGCAGTCACTGAACACAATGCAGAGGCTATGTCAGGAAAGCCTTGAAGTAGCAAAAAAAAAAAAAAAAAATTCCAGCATGGACTCTACTTGCCAGTCAAAAATAATTGGAGGTGTCCCACACTGCTATGTTTAGAGCCCCTCCAGCCTTCTGCCAGAATTTCTTATTTTATTCTGTATTTTTGCTTTTTGCTCTGGGCATTAGTTTGCGTGTAGATTTCTGAGCCCTGTCCAGCTTGTCAGCTCCCATTATGTTTCACTCTTGTATCCATCCCACAATATTCTGCTGGTAGTGAGCTGCTGAATACTCGGTCCAGGGCAAGAGTGGTGGTTTTCAAATGTGAGGATTGCACATGAATTCTTCCTTGGGAGGCTGCTGAGCCTCTGGGGGTGGTTACATCTCCCAGTGCTCCTCATGCAGTAGCTGCATGCATTTATTTAATCCACCTTTGCAGCTGCAGAGCTTGTTCCAGGATGTGGCTGCATCTTTCTGCTTCAGCATCCTGAAGGGATATCTTGATGGATATGTCCTGTCAAAGAGAAGATGAGCATTGCCTCAGAGAAAGAGAGGAAATAGAAACATTGGGGAATATAGCAAATCCATTAAGAACTTTGCTTGTCCCACTGGTAGACCTAGCCAGCAGAAATGCTGGATCTGCTGAGAGATGGTCAAGAACTGAATTTTCAGGATCAGAGGAGTCTCTGCCTCCTTTGAGCTTGGTTGACTGGGGGAATTTACCTTTTTGTTCCTCTGCCCTTATTGCAAATCTCTGCCTATACCTGTTTGTCCCATTCAAGGTACCAGCAACCAGGTTTTCTCAGCCTGAGACAAAAAAATTCTGCCTTTTCTTCCAGGTTTAATGTGAATCCATGTAGCAATCTGAAAATGTCTCCATGGACTTTGGTGGAGCACAAGTTTTTTTATTATATTGAATTCTGCCATGGGTGTGAGATGCGCAGTTTAGCAGTTCCTTTAAGCTGTGTGTAAACCTGAAATTTAAAGCAATTCAGCTCATTAAACATTAGTGATCAAAAAATTAAGCATGTTATTTATACACACTGACCTCCTTCTGTAATCAGTATAGACCCTTGTTTAGGAAATGATTTGTCTCAGTGAGATGAGTTTCCCCCAACACACTTGTCCTGCTACAGGCACTTCCCTCTGTGGCAGCCAGTAGTTAATGACTTTCATAAACATGTATAGGCTTTTCTGGCTTTTCCACTAATAATAATGTTACCTTCCCTACTTACCAGTGTACAAACCTCTGAAGATGCCATGCTGCCCAAAAAGAGATGCAAAGGCTCAAGGAAAGCCCTTTTCAAGGATTTGGATGGAGGTGTCCTTCATCTGGAACCACCTGTCTCTGTTTTCCCCAAGTCAGACTTTGAATGGGCAGAGTTCTACTCAGAAGCTGGTAAGTGCCTGTGCTGACAGGAGTGTTTGCAAAGCCATGCAGACATTTGAGCCATGAGATGTGACTTTCACTGAGATCTAAAACTGAGATTGAGATGGTGATGGTCCCAATCTGTGTGATTCCTTGCCAGGCAGGATGTAGTGGGTTGTTCTAGAAGTCTGGGGTGACTCCGTGGGCAGCTCTGTGCCCACCAGTGCCACTCTGCCCTAGTGCAGGATCAGTTCACCTGATCCTTAGCTCTTTTAGGGTCTGACTCAATAAATTGGATGGTGTGGAAGAAACTCTTCCCTGTGAAGGAGGTGAGACCATGGCACAGGTTTCACAGAGAAGCTGTGGCTGCCCCTGGATCCCTGGAAGTGCCCAAGGCCAGGTTGGACAGGACTTGGAGCAACCTGGGATAGAGGAAGGTGTCCCTGCCCATCACAGGGGGTGGAATGAGATGATTTTTAAGGTGCCTTCCAACCCAAACCATTCCATGATTGGTGGTTCCACCTACCCCTTGCAAAGTCCTCTGAGAGCTCTAAGGGGCACATGCCATAAAAACACCACAAAAATGCAAAATAATACCCATAATTGGCCCTGCAAGGATTTTCATCCACATCCCACTGAGGAGATAATTAAGCTGAAACTCACTCCAGAAGTTTGACGACCCCTCTCTGTTTAAAAAAAGCCCATTCTGCTCAGTAACAACTTTCTGAAGGCTCCCACAGCAAGGCTCCATTCTCATCCTGATTAGAACTCAGCTCTCTGTTTCCAAATAAACCCTTTAATTACAATTAGCATTCCCTGTGCCTGCTGCTGATGGTGACCATTTTGCTGTAGAGATGCATCGTTTGTGACTCTGCTGGTATGGGATACTGATGGGAGGGACTGTAATTAATCTTGTTTTCCTTCACACTCTAAAACTGATTAAACACAAAAAGAACTTTAAACAAAATGTGTAAGGCGTTTTCTCTAAGGATCCCACTCTAGCTGGCTGCTTACAGGGTTGATTTATGTGTAGTCTAGATGCAAACACTGATTTTTACTGTACCTTTTCCACCCTAATTATGAATCACATCCAAGCACTAATGCTCTGGTACTATTACACTTAGCACCTGCATATTAATGAATATATTTGCATAAAAAACCTGGATTTTATTCAGATTCCCATAATTTTTAGCACATCCTACCACACAGTCATAGGCAAGAGGAATTCCCATCATCTGAAGTGCACTGAGGATAAAACCTTCATTCCAAAGGGTTTATCTTGTGAAATGGAGGTAACAGCATATGATAAATGTTGCCTGACTCTGAAACTATGACAAAATTGCTGTGTTTTCTTTTTACTGCCCAAATCTGGATGGGGATTTTTTTCCCCTTCAAAAATCTGTGTTAAATTTCTCTGCATTTCTCATTCTGACTTATGATTCCTTTTGTCTTGAGGTTGACATTTGCAAAGGCACAACATAATGATAAGGTGAATTTGTGGCCATCTTCTTCCCTTCTGTCCTTCTGGAAAGTTGTAGCACTGAGTATTTTTTCACAGTGCAATGCAGGCTCCCAGGATAGATAAACTGGAGAAAAAGCTCAACTTTCCTGTTCCACTGATCTCCTGCCAGCAGGACCAGAGCAATTATAATCCCTTGGGCACTGATGAGGCCAAACCTCAAGAGCCAGGTTCAGTTTTGAGCTTCTCACTGCAAGAAAGACATTGAGAGGGAAAAGGGAAAGGTAAAGGTAAAGGGAAAGGAAAGGAAAGGAAAGGAAAGGAAAGGAAAGGAAAGGAAAGGAAAGGAAAGGAAAGGAAAGGAAAGGAAAGGAAAGGAAAGGAAAGGAAAGGAAAGGAAAGGAAAGGAAAGGAAAGGAAAGGAAAGGAAAGGAAAGGAAAAGGAAAGGAAAGGAAAGGAAAGGAAAGGAAAGGAAAGGAAAGGAAAGGAAAGGAAAGGAAAGGAAAGGAAAGGAAAGGAAAGGAAAGGAAAGGAAAGGAAAGGAAAGGAAAGGAAAGGAAAGGAAAGGAAAGGAAAGGAAAGGAAAGGAAAGGAAAGGAAAGGAAAGGAAATGGGGAAGAGTTTGCAGTGGGAATCTTAATGAAGAGCAGCTGAAGGAGCTGAGGTTCCTTAATCTGGAGAAAAGAAAGCTCAGGGGGACTCTGTACAGCTCTGTGAAAAGAAGGATTGGCCTCTTCTCCCAGGAAATTAGTGATAGGTCAGGGGAAAATATCCTCAAGCTGCACCAGGGAAAATTCAGGTTGGATATTAGGAAAAGTTTCTTCTCAGAAAGGGTGGTCAGCCATTGGAAGAGGCTTCCCAGGACAGGGGTGAGGCCACCATCCCTGGAAGAGTTGAGAAAACCAAGTGGATGTGGCCCTTTGTGATATGGGTCAGTGAGCATGGTGGCACTCATTCAGTGTGGGCTTGATGACCTTGGAGGTTTTTCCAGTCTTAATGATTCTGTAGGGCCAGATTCCCCTTTGGTGTGACAATGCTTCAAGGCCTGTGAAGATGGTGGTGTTCTCATAGAATTATAAAATCACAGAATGGCTTGGAAGGGGCATTGGAACTGGATGATCTTTAAGGTTCCTTCCAACCCAAACCAGTCTGTGATTTTATGATTCTGTGATACACAGAAACATTTATGTTCACTACAAGCTTCCAGTTTGGCCAATCAGATTGAAGTCAATGTTTCTCAGCCGTTTTTAGATACTTTGATCATTCTGTGGAGAGCAAGCCAAAACACTCAGTAGCCTTCAGGGATAAAAAAGCCATGGAGATGTTTTATCAGAATAAGGAATATCACAGAGAAGGGGCTGTGAGAGCCATAACTGGGGCACAAGGGATCATTCTGAATTATATCTGGATTCACGTGATGTCTTTTATTGAGGATGCAATCAGTATAGAATTTATGAAATGTATTATTTCTACACCCACTTTTTTCCACCTTTGTTTTCCTGAACTTTTACCTGCTGAGTTTGCTCTTTGCTCACAGACCAAGCTTTTTATTGTGACACTCTGAAGAAGCAGAATTGTTCACTTCAAAATGAAGTTTTAATCTTCCGGATAAACCACAGAATTCAGAGAAAAAGAACAAAACAGGAGGGAACAGATCCAAGATTTTTCTTGCTATTATTATTTCTACTGCAGGAAAAAAGGAGTAACAACAAAAGTGGGTTTGAGTCCAACAAAGCATAATTACTTTTTAATATGAGAGTCCTTTTTAGTCTTTTTTTTCTTTTTTTTGTCTTTTAAATATAATGCTGCAAAAGTTTAAAATTAAATGTTTTCCAACACTCTCTCCCTAAATAATTTATGAGGGACTTTCAAACTATCATTTTTTTCATTATCCAAAACAATTTAATGAGTTTAACATGAATTTGTAATTATTTAAATCTCTTTGAGCTGCCATTTTTGGATGACAAAATGTTTTTCTCCTAAAACTCATGTCTAGAGCAAGCCTCTTGCAAAAGAGCTTGGGGCCAGGCCTGGAGCACTAAATGGTTCCATGATACAGGAAATACCAGAATCATAAGCTGTACAGCAGAATTAGCTATAAGCAGGAGTGTCTAGTTGGGTAATTAAGGATAAGTGAACAGTTTGTGTATTCAACTGATTCCTATGCCCAGGTTAAAATCCCAGCTCCACAAAGGGCAGCTGGTGCAACCATCCTTGTGTGGTTAAAGGATCAGCCAGTTGCTGGCTTTTTGCAGTGTTCACAGGACTCTGTTATCACAGCTCCTCACGTCTGTAATCTGGGCTGACTCCCAGAGACATCAAAGTTCATTGTCCTCCCTTGGTGGAAATGTAGCTAAGGACCTGGAACTGGTAGAAGATCCAGGTGTCCCTGTTTCTGTTGTCTCCAGGGTCATCATAGAACCATAGAATTTTGGAATGGTTTGGGTTGGAAAGGACCTCAAAGATCCTTCTCGTCATGGGCAGGGACACTTTCCACTAGAGTTTACTAATGTCCCCTCCAGTGAGCAAAGAGAAACTGACTCATTACATGGGTAATACACAGAATCAGAGAGGTGAAACCAAGTCTTGAGCCTGCAGACATATGTTTTCTTTCCTCTGACAGATACATTCTAGGTATAATCTAAGGCAATTTGGAGTGAATAATCATAGAATCATAAAGCAGATCAGGTTGGAAGCAGTGCAGGTGCAAGCAGTACCTGTAGCCCATTGTCTTCCCTGTGTGTTTCCTTGTGAAGAGAGAGCCTCATCCTCCTTGCAGCTTCCCTGTAATACTGGAATGTATTTTATATATCTATCTATCTATTTATCTATCTATATATATCTGTATTATGTATTATACATGTATTATATATGTATACGTATACATATATATTATATATACATATTACATATAATATATATAATATATATAATATATATAATATATATAATATATATAATATATATAATATATATAATATATATAATATATAATATATGTAATATATATAATATATTTTATATATTATATATATTATATATATATTATATATTTTATATATATATATGTATATATTACATACATACATATACATTATAAATATATTATATTATAATGTATTTTATATATATATATATATATATATATGCATTATATATATCCTCCAAGGAGCATGCACCTAATCCTTCAGTCTTTTCCTATAGGAGAGGTTCTCCAGCCTTTTAACCGACTTTGTGTCCTTCCTTCAGTCCTCTCTGATTCTGGTTTACTGGGGGATGATGAAGCTCTGGGCTATCTGATGTATATACATGCATCTTTTTCTTTCTGTTGTAACCATGTGCTCCTTGCCTTTTGTGTGAATTACTGAATTTATTTTCTACTCTACACCAGTGAAACCTGGCAACTCCTTGTGAGTACTTTGGATGTCGTAGAAGAATACAGTGAAATTTAATACCTCTGTGGGATGGACATTTATTTTGGCACTAGTTTTCCAGGAAGAGCAGAGAAATTGTGACTTGCCCAAGGTCAGTCATTGAATTAAAAATTATCCTTCCAGAACCCTGACAGCCAGACTCTGAATCTAAAAACACCCCACCCAGTTAAGGCAGGTGGAAATTTATGGTTGCATTGACTAGAATCAGCCCAAAGTGTATTTACATAGCACTTTTTACTAAAAAAATATTCCTGGACTATATTTAGCATTCCTGGGCATTATTAAGCATTTAAATTCTAACTACAATTATAAACAAACAAACAAAAAAATTGCAGTCGTGTTTTGTTTTAGTTTTTTCAATTATTCTTAAAAAAACCCAGATAATTTTTTTATTATTTACTCAACTTTAGTATTAATCTATTGGTGAGAGGATCAGTGTGTTGTGGACAACTGAACTTTTTATCTGACCAGCAAATCATTGAGATTATATTTTCCTGTGTCATTTTCAATCTAGACAAATATAAAGCTGTGAAATTGCTCAGTAGTTTTGCTTACTCTCTAGAGGTAATCAGTACATTTTCTAAATCATAAAGAGGAAAGTGTTTAATACATAAATGCTTGTCTGAGGCAAGTTATGCAGACATTCAACACTCAATTTTATCAAAAATTATTGTTAAAAACTCTGAATTTTGACATTGAAGTTGAAAGTCATAAATGAATATGCAGAAGTTTGCTAAATTAATCAGAAATATGATAAAATATCAGATGTAAGCAAAAACAGTCCAAAATAGCTCAAGTTATGGGTTGGGGATTTTTGCATAATTTTCTTTCTTCTGGTAATTTTAATTATTGAATAAAGATCTCAAATAATAGTTGGGGAAAGCATAGAATTTTGAGACATAGGCTGGCAGCATAAGTTGGGTCTAAAGCTGAGTGAAAATGTTGCACCATAAATATTTAATATTCCAAGGAATATGATTAACCACACTAGCCATGCATAGTCATATTCAGTAATTAAAGATGTTTGAGAAAAAGATGCAGGTTTGGTAGACCTGCAAGGAATGAAACAATGCAATATCAGCATTGTTTTCCTCTGGAGCTTTTTTGTTGTTGCTATTCACAAACAGAAATTTGCTTTTTCTGCAATAAATGGCCCATGCAAAATGGGTTGGAAGTAGCAATGGAGGACATTAAAAGAGCTCTTACCAAGCTATTCTTTCATAAAAACCAAACCTAATATGATCAGAAAATGCTTGTAATCCTTAATTTTCTTGAAAACACATCTCTGGTAAAGATTTAAGCAGACCTTAATTAAGTTGAGACCAAAGCAGAGAATAAAGTTGGGAGGATTTTTGTAATGCTCATGGGAGAACAAAATTTAAAGTAATCCAAAGGGAAATTAAGTTATTTTTTTATCTTTGATGTCTGTGTGGTGGCTCATCAGGGGTGGGATGGTTGGAAACACTGAATTAAATAGTCAGCTCTGTCAACTGCAGCACAGCAGAGTGAGGGACAATTCTGTGGGTGCAGAATCCACCAGCTGGGAAAGAAGATAGAACAAAGAATGGCTTTAAACTGGCACAGGGCAGGTTTAGATTAGAGGTATGGAATAAATTCTTCCCTGTGAGGTTGGGGAGGCCCTGGCACAGGGTGCCCAGAGGAGCTGTGGCTGCCCCTGGATCCCTGGAAGTGTCCAAGGCCAGGTTGGATGGGGCTTGGAGCAACCTGGGACAGTGGAAGGTGTCCCTGCCCATGGCAGGGGTGGAACAAATTGAACTTCTTGGTGTCTTCCAACACAAGCCAGTCTGTGATTCTGGATGCCATCATGAAACTTCCTTAGGGGATAGCTCTGCCAAGGAAAACCTCTCCTCCATATGATTTCTTTTGGCAAATCGTGGAGGAGCTGGGCACAGCTGGGGATGTAGCAGCAAGGTCAGCATTGGGGCTGAGGTGGCCATGCCACTTGTCCATTTTGAAATATTATAAATTGCTTTCCCTCACAGTCACCTGTGACATTTCAGACTCTAATAAACAGCTATTTTCCTTTTTCAGGGTTGCTTTTTCCTTAATTCTGAAGCTAGGATGTGTGATATGGATGGCATTGTTCGTTTTCCATGTGATCGGCATAGAGCAACGTGTATAGCCACAGAGATTATATATCTGTGTATGTACAGTTATATAAGCTTATCAAACCTTATTTCCTTGTTCCCATCAAACAAGGGTATCAAATTCCTTTCTCCTGATGAAGCCAAAAAAACCTTGAGCAAGCCCAACCATTTTGCACATTTATTGCTGTAAATGGAGTTTAGCTTTTTGTGCCACCCTTTCTGCTTCTTTTCTAAATTCCTCAGGTTCTTTCAAACAGTCATGCACTGATGTTCAGCTGCATAAAATGTAAAATATGTGTATATATCTATTAGGAATGATTATCCACATGAATTTTGGAAAAACTGATTATGAACTCAGGTCCCTGTCAATGAGAGATAACCTTGCCCCTTAGGATAGCAATCCTTTTTGAGGATGTGCCAACAAATAGTTTGTGCCTATTCTTACTATCAGAAATTCTTGGCTTCTCCTTTTAGCCTTAATCCCTGAGGATAAAAGAGCAGGTTTTTCATTTTCCAAACTCAACTCCTGTATTTAAGGCTATTTAGAAAATTTTCACCATTTTTAGAGTTTGTGAAATCTCAGAGAGCCTGTTTGCTTCCCTGGGGGCTCAGTACCCCCAAAACACCACATCACCTTCCTTTAGGATTCTAGTTGTGGATTTGAAACTCACCTCTCTCCCTTTCTGTATGTAAATGTTGTCTGTAACACAAGCATAAGGTTTTTTTAATCACTGACATGATGAGGCTTCTGTTTCAGTGTAGTGTTTATTAAAGATTCATAAAGCATTGGTGGTCCATGAAACCTGAATAACTGATGGAAGCACCACTCATGGAGCCTGACAGTTAAAGGTGAAAAGAATTGTTAGGCATGTGGAAAACAGGAGATATGAGGAATGGTTGGAAAAGCTGAGTGGCTTGGTCTTGAGAAAAGGTGGAAGAGAAGTTTAGGAACAGCTTTCAAAAATGTGAGACTGCTGGGAATTGGAGAGAAAAGAATTGCTCTCAGAGTCTGTGGAATCAGAAATAATGGTCTGAACTATTATCAGGATAATTTTATGTGTTGTGAGGAAATGTTGAAATAAAGACAGAGAGACATGGGCGTAGCCTGTCTAAGTGGAGTCCTTCCCAGTGGTAACATTCTCAGATAATCAGATAGAGCCGATTTTTTCCTGAGCAGATGGAGGATTGGTCAAATAACTTCAAATGGCCCTTTTGGCACCTATTTCAAAAATTCTGGAAGGATATTCATGGTCTGCAGGAATCTTTGAGGTCTGACAGTGATATATGGGTCCAGGGTGCTGTAGGAGGAAAGTCTGGTAATTAGGACTTTCTAAATGCTTCTGATGAAGAAAACAAGTGACCACTGGGGAGGAAAGAGAGATTGTCTCTCAATCCATGTGCTTGGTCCTGGTAATCCAGTCTGCCTGTTCTTGTGGAATGCCAATGAGCTTGAAAGGATGTGAAATGTGTAAGTATAGAGATGAGTCCCCTGGAAAATGGTGTCTGAATGGACTTTACTGCACCAGGAAACCAAAACTGGGACAAGTTGCCCAGAGAAGTGTAGCTACTCCATCCCTGGAAATGTTCAAGGCCAGGCTGGATAAGGCTGGGAGAACCTGGGATTATGAAAGTTGGCCCTGCCCATGGCAGGTGATTGGAACGAGCTGATCTTTAAAGTCCCTTCCAACCCAAACCATTCTATGAATATATTCCATATCTGGGATCTCTCCTCAAAGCTCAGATATCCTTCATGTTCTCCCAAGGAACTGTTTCATTCTTATTTATCATTTCTGCTTCTGTGATGACCACAAATCTGAACCAATGGTTGGGTTTTATTCCTACAACATACCACCCAGAAATTTCCCAGCATCTTCTGGAAGAATCAAGGAATCACAGAACAATTTGGGTTGGAAGGGACCTTAAAAATCATCTTGTTCCATCCCCTGCCATGGTCAGGGACACATTTCACTCTATCCCAGGTTGCTCCAAGCCCTGTCCAGCCTGGCCTTGGACACTTCCCAGGGATCCAGGGGCAGCCACAGCTTCTCTGGGCACTCTGTGCCAGGGCTTCACCACCCTCACAAGGAAGAATTTCTTCCTAATATCCAATGTAAACCCACTCTCTTTCAATTTGAATCTATTTCCCCTTGTCTTTTCAATCCATGCTCTTGTAAGTATTCTCTCTCCCTCTTTCTTGTTGACTCACTACAAGTACTGCAAGGCAATAATTAGATCATCCCAAAGCCTTCTGTTCTCCAGGCTGAACACTCCCAATTCCCTCAGCCTTTCCCACAGCAGAGCTGCTCCATCCCTCTGATCATCCTGATGTCTCCTCTGGACTCACTTCAGCAGCTCCAGGTCCTTCCTGTGCTGGAAATCCAGGGCTGGAGGCAGCTCTGCAGGTGGGGTCTCACCTGAGTGGGGCAGAATCCCCTCCCTTGACCTGCTGCCCCTTTGGGGCAGATGCTGCCAAAGCTGCTGATGTTAAAAGTCAAGCCAGAATGTGTCAGGAGAAACAGAGGGAAGTAGAAAAGTGAGTTTCTCCAGTGAGGCAGTGATAGAACCAAGGACAGCATCCACATGGACCATCCTCTCCAGGCTTGTGGCTGTTACCTTTAAGATGGTTGTGTTTATGCAATTTAAGAAAAAAAAAAAAAAAAAAAAAAAAAAAAAAAAGTGAATTTTATCCTGCAAGCATAACTATATTATTTCCTCTAGATCCTAGAGACATATCTGTAATCCTACCAAACTGCTGAGTGGGAGTTTGCAGAGGTTTACAGGGGAAGCACCGCATTTTGCAACAATTAATTTTGCAGAGGAAGCAGCCTGTTTAAAGATGCCTGCAGCAGTCACTAAAATATGTGTTGTTTTTCAAGGCCACCAGACACACAGTTGGCTAGGCTGGCTAATAAACAAAACAACAATGCAAAAAAAAAAAAAAAAAAAAAAACAGCCTTGTGGGGTTTGCAGGAAGAAGGGATGAGAAATAAAATGAATAATGCTTACCTGCTAGGGGTGGGTGAAGACTATAATTGTTTAGCCCCCAGCAGATCCCTGCAAGGGTTAAAAATGACAATGATATTAGTTGGTGACTGCTAAGATTGTTGGTTTGAAGCTTTGGGCAAAACACAGACTGTTATTTACCGGACTTGGTCGATTTACTTCTTAATGCAATAATGACCTGTGAAATGAAACGTGAGCTAGACAATTGTTCCTCATTGTTTCCAGTAAAACATCCTTTCATACCCCATTAAACCACCATTAATTCCATTTGAAAGAGAAGCAGGCACAAACACCAAGGGATATCTCTCTCTTCTCCTCTTTTCCTCTCTTTGTGGGACTGATCAAGGCCTGTGGATGGAAAAGCAGCTTTCTCACCCATTATAGAGTTTGTTGTGCTGCCTGTGGGGGACACATTTTTGAATGAATACCAGAGATCTACTGGACTGGCACCCAGTGGATCACATTCCTGGGTTTTGCAGAAATCAGAAATCTGTCAAATAGTCAATTTATTGGTGTTTGTACATCGAGTTTCTGTCTCTTTTTTTCAGTTGGCTTTCTTCAAGCATGAGATTTATGTAATCATGCAGTGTCTGTCCAGATATATCTGTGTGTTATTTCCCTCCCAGTCCTTCTAAACACATTTTCCATTTTAAACAAAAGTCGTAGAGTGATTAGTCCTCAAGGTAATACATTCCTATATGTTTAAACAAGTTTGGGTCTGTGAAGAAAAACTCTATGAGTGAACCTCTCTGTCCCCCCAGAGTGGGTTATCCATTTGAGCCCTTCGGCTACCAAGAAATGTTCTCTGGAGAGAAACTCCACTTTTGTATCTCAACTGAAGAAAAAAAACAACTTTTGCAGACTGTTTCAAGGCTGGGAATCCAGCCACAGCTGTGTAGTGTAGCACTGGTTTCACTGGCATGGAACTGGTTTCTTTGCCTCCTGATTCTCCTCTGTTGTGACATTAAAGACATGTCAATGTGGCACTGAGGGACTTGGTTTAGAGGGACTTTGTGGTGTTACATTTACAGTTAGACTTGGTCTCAGGGGCCTTTTCCAAAAGCCAAACCTCTACAGCCTTCCCAACCTGTAACCTTTAATCAGTTCTTTGGCAGGTGTTGTCACCTGCAAGGAGGTTGCCATGGATCAATGGCCTTGAACCAAGAGTACCAATGATTTAATGCAATCACAGTCTGACAGCCTATACTGTAACAATCCATCATAGTAGTTGCCTTTTTTTTTTTTTTACTGTCTTCTAGTTTTATATTTTATTTTATACTCTGTACTTTTATGTTATTTGCTACACTAGATGCCTTTCTTTTTCCCTGATAGATTTATGCCTGGGGAAAGATTTTGTCTGAAAGTTTGCTCAGAAATGGTTTAGCTGCAATGAACAAAATGAAGATTTCTTTTGATGTGTGTTAAAAACCAAATCTCTGAACTCTAGAACCTATGGCCTTGCAGCAGAGGTTGAGGGTTATCAGGGAAACAACTCTGTGGTCAGTGAATTATTTTTTGTCTGCAGTGCTTGTGAAAAACTGTGTCCAAAATTATTTATGAAAATAAATTTCTTAGATTCATTATTTTCTCATGTTCTTTGAAAGATCTAAGCCTTGTCTATCGCTTGTGAAAATTTCAGTTCCCACTCTGCTGCATTGTTTGAAGCACAGACATCAAATGCTTTCCTGAGTATTTGGAGCCTCAAAGCCACATTCTAGCTCCCTTGCATTGCATCTGCTAATTAGCAAAGGAATTCTGGGCACTTGGTGACCCTTGTTGCTGCCCAAGGGCTGTGTCCCCAGGAGGCAAACATGTGTTGTGTCCTGACTTTACAGACTGGGTTGGGCAGGAGCCAAGGGATTACACAGAGTCCTCTGGGGTGGAATGGAGAAGAGACCTCAAGGTTTAATCAGCAGCAAGTATGGCATCCACTGGGAAAAAGCTGGTTGGGTTTTGATTCACCAGCCATACCATTAAAGCACCTGGCACAGTTTAGCTTGGATAGGATTGAGATTTTTTGTGTGTGCGCCTACATGTTACTCAATTATTATTTATAAGACCAAGTTTCACTTGTAAAAAAAACCCAAAAAATAATTTTGTGGAAGGTTTTAATTGCAGTTCTGAAAAGAGATGGAGAATGAGGAGTTCAAAATCCCTTGTCATGAATATGATGAGCAATGACTTGGGAAAACAGGTATCTTTTTTTCTTTCCCTGTAATTCTCCCTGTGTAGCCCTGCTCTGATTCAGAGTGAATCACAACAGTCTGTTTGTGTGCATGCAAACATTTGTGTTTATACACATGCAGGCACTGTCCTCACAACTGTTCTTGGGAGCATTTCATCATTTTTTCCTCTTATCTTCCAAATATTAGCATTTAATGAAATACACATTTCCTTCATTTATCTTGAACCTACTCCAAGGCCAGCAAATACCAGAACCTCAAATGTTATGACAGGATAGATTCTTTATTGGTTTGTTTTCTTTTCATTCTTTCTGTTTTCACTGTAATTTTTAATTTTTTTAAAAAGATTACAGACCCTTATGTTCCAGCTCAAGGAACCTGGCTTCCAACTGATGTACACAAATATGTCCAAAAAAATGTCCCTGAGACCCATCCAATGCAGACAGCTGTGCAGCAAACAGGAAATTGAGGAAGTCAGGTTCATCAGAAACATGGGATTTCCTTTGTGGATGTTTCAGATAAAGCATCTTTAATTTTTCCATGCTGGAGCAGTGCTGTAAAAGAGCAGGGGAATTATCGCCCTCAGCTTTGATGTCTGGGATGTAAAAGTGTAACTGAAGGACAGGTTCTTGTGGGGACCACCACACCTTGGCTGTGTTGACATGGGTTTTCCAAGGAAATGTTCACTTGTCTGTCTGTGTTTTGGGCTGGCAGGACAGGAGTCAGCTCTGAACCAGGAGCTGTGACACAAGAGCAGGACTGCTAAAGGTGTCTGAGCAACGGAGTTTTGGGGAGAGGTCCCAAAATAATGAATGGAACCATGGAATGGTTTGGGTTGGAAGGGACTTTTAAGATCAGCTCTTTACACCCCCTGCCATGGATAGGGACACCTTCCATTATCCCAGGTTTTCCAAGCCCCATCCAACCTGGCCTTGGGCACTTCCAGGGATGTGGAACTACAATTCCAGCCAAAGCTTCTCTGGGCAACCTGTGCCAGAGCATCAGCACCCTCACGGTAAGGAAGTCACTTGATTATGTGAAATGAGGATAATTCTTATTTTTCCTTCCACTCTTTAGTTTGTAATGACTCTTGACATTTCAGTGTCAGGAACTACAGAAGTGTCTATGTGGCATCTGTTTTGGTGTGATTCCAAGCTAGTTTGGGTCCCCTATGAAACACTGGGAAAAATTACAAACTGCTAATTACCAGTGTTCTTGTGGCATTACTAAATCAGGCCAGCACTCAGATGTTGCCTGTGTGACCTTAGCTTGCCTTGCTCTCCTCTTTGTGCTTTTAAATTTTGACAGTCTTTGTCTGCTTTGACAGCTTTCATGGTCACACTAAGGAGCAATCAATTTTGACTCATTTGGCCCAAAATGTGATTGCTCTGGAGATGGCTCAGGGCTGCATGTTACCACATGTTTGCATAATAGAGAAGGCTATGGGGAGACCTAATTTTGGCCTTTTGGTACTTAAAGGCAGCATTTAAGAAAGATGGGGGCAAATAATTTTAGCAGGTCCTGCTGCAATAGGACAAGGGTTGATGGTTTTAAATAAGAAGGTGATCAACTTAGATTAGATAAAATGAGAGGTTTTTGCAATGAGGGTGGTGAAACTGGCAGCAGGGTGTTCAGAGAGGTGGTAGTGGCTGCTTCATCCCTGGAAACATTCCAGACCAGGTTGGACAGGGATCTGGTGTAGGTGGTCTCTGGGTGATATTCTTTAACCATAGGGGTGGTGAGACCCTGGCACAGGGTGCCCAGAGGAGCTGTGGCTGCCCCTGGATCCCTGGAAGTGTCCAAGGCCAGGTTGGATGGGAATTGGAGCAACCTGGGATAGTGGAACGTGTCCCTGCCCATGGCAGGGGGTGGAATGGGATGATCTTTAATGTCCCTTCTAATCCAAAGCATTCCAGGATTCTAAGATTATATGACATGCACACCAAAAATCAACAGAAAGTGCACAACCATCCATCCAGCCATCCATCCATCCATCCATCCATCCATCCATCCATCCATCCCATCCATCCATCCCAGTTTCAACCACAGTGTTCTCAGGATAATGTCTTAATAGAGCCTTTTAGCTTAATGAAGCTAAAAGTGTTGAAAGCTCAGGCCAAGAGGTTGCTACACACAAAAGCTGCATTTCACAAAGTAATTACTGAGACAAAACATGCAAAATCTTCATTTGTAAAGCATAGCTTTGATATAGATGTCATCACTCTACCAAAGTTCAAAGCACATGTGGTTGACACTATGCGCACCATGGGGTTCTCAGGATATGTAGCATGAGCATGATATAATGCTTAGTTAAAATAATTAGTCGAAAAGAACATATTCATTACCTAGTGAATTTTTGGATATACAGCTCAGTGCTTTGGAAAAAAGAAATGTTATTAATTGAGACTCTGTGTAAGAAACAGAAAAATAAATATTTTCATCTGTGGTAGTTATGTGTTGATCATGCCAAGAACATGTTTATTAACTTTACACGTAAAAAATTATATTCATTTCAATATGCAAATATATAAATATGTTATGATAAATATATTTATGAATAATGTGATTATACAATTGCTCCACATTCTCCAGTTGCTGGGAAAAAAGACACACAACCAGTGAGGCGCTACCACAGCATCATAAGGTGCTTTTGAAGAATTTTTCAATGAAAAGGTGTGGGAGATTTTTTCTTTATTTTTTTTCTCTATTGTAGGCATGATAAATTGACAACAGCACCTCATTTTGTATTAGAAAATAAGCTGTCAAGACAAGGTAACCTTGCAACTTCAATTTGCCCCACAATGCAAGTTGTGTACCTGTACAATATATTGGACTTCTGTTCTTTGCTTTTTTTTTTTTTTTTTTTTTTTTTTTTTTTTTTTTTTTTAATCTGGGTAACTGCCCAATAATTCTAGCTTCAAAAGGCCCTATTTTCTGGTTGCTTGGATAAGGCAACTTGAATTAAAGCTTTGGCATAGATCTTTCTTAAGAGACCAATATAGAATTTAACTTCTGTGTTTGACAAGCTAATTGGCCAAGGTTTAAAACATCAGTTATGCAATAAAACTGTATGCAATTCATTAAAGGCAGCCGATTATTTTCAGTCAGGCTCTGTTCCTGAAACATCCTCCTACTCACTAATAAACTTTGTTCCTGCGGTGGTTTTTCTGAAATTAATAAGCACATTGCAAAACCAGGGTAAGCCTGTCTCATTGTTTGCTTCCCATGCTCACCAGGATGCAACAGTTGCTGGACTGAAAATGAAGTTACATCCCTATAAGGTCCATATTGAAAGAGCAATATTTTATTCTCCTACATGAGACTGACAGAATGACAGAATCCTTTAGCTGGAAAAGTCTTCTAAGGTCATCAAGTCCAACCAGCACTGCCAAATCCACCTCTAAAGCATGTCCCAAACACTGGACACTTTTAAGGATGGTGATTCCACCACTCCCTGGCCAGCCTGTTCCAATGCCTGACCACCTTTTCAGTGAAGAAATTGTTCCTCAGATAGGTTATAGAATCAGCTGATCAAAAGCACCATGCAGGTTCAAATAAATATGAAAGAAATAGCAGATACAGCTCCATTGGATAAATAGTTGGAGGAAATATTTGGCAAAAATTTCCCTAATAGCTGTGAGAGTCCTTGGATCTTCTTGGACCTCTTGATGCAACTCGTGATAAATTAATGACATTTTCTGTTCATGTCTTGCTCTGAGGATTGACCAGAATTAAAAGCACAGCTCACATTGGAGCAGGACTGGGCTGTCCCTGGTCTCTGTGCCTTAGGAGATGGACACAGCTGCTTACTTTTCATCTCTGGAGAGAGAGCTAAGAGATCAAGCAACAGCAGGATGTGTCAGGAATGAAGCCAGGTTGACCTGTCCTTGCTTTGGGGTGGAGGAAAAGGCAGTGCCACTTGTTGAGGACTTTTCCATTTCTTTGAATAATAGAATCACAGAATTATATGGGTTAGAAGGGCCCTTAAAGATTATCCAGTACCACTCCCTGCCATGAGCAGGGACACCTTCCTCTATCCCAGGTTGCTCCAAGCCCCATCCAACCCGGCCTTGGACACTTCCAGGGATCCAGGGGCAGCCACAGCTCCTCTGGGCTGTGCCAGGGTCTCACCAGTCTCTAAATAAACAATTTATTCCTAATATCTAATCTAAATCTACTATTCTTCATCTTAGACCCGTTTTCCCTGATCCTATCTCTATATATCCTTGTAAAAAACTACTTCTCCTAATCCCCTTTTTGATACTGGAAGGCTGTTATTAGGTTTCTCTAAAAGTTATTATAAATTATTAGAGCTGTAATTAGAATCAGTTGAAGTAATTTTTTTCATTGCAGGAAAATGATATTATGTCTCCCTTATTCTTTGAAACCACAGAGTAAGGCATCTAAGTCAGCTTTAGAGAAATTATTCTGCCCAGCTGCCTGTGCAATCAGCTTCAAGTGGCTGCTTTGGATCCTTGTGCAGGGAGGGAAACCTCCTTTCTCCTTTCCCTCTCCAGACCCCAAGGGTACAAACTTCCTCAGCCACTCAAATTTGTGTCTGAAGGAAGAAGAAAGCCCAATGGAAGTCAGTGACCACACATAACAAAAACCATCCCTTTCCCTTGGAAGGGCTGAGGCTCTCTGGAAAAAGCTCTGAGCCCATGTGTGACTGAAGAGCACTCCAGAGAAAAGAACCCCAAATAAATCAGAGATGAAGTCCAAGTTCAGGGCTGCCTACAGCAGTATCCTGCAGACAGGAATCCCACAGAACTCCAGAAATGGCTTTAAAAATCAGATTCAAATTTTAGTGTGTTTTCAGTGTAATGTTGGAGGCAGTGATTGCTTTGGGAAGAATAATCAGCATTTATAGATTGACTTCTTTCCTCATACACCCTGTATTCCAAAGCAGCCATTAATTCAGGATAGTTTGACTTGAAGGTAAAATAAATTCCTGTACTATTTGTTTATGGATCCTGTCTCACCCAAACTTTAGCCATTCAAAGCTCCAGTGGCAAAATGTTCCAGAATTTGTGTGACTGGCAACTTCTGGGCATGAGGTGATCCTTAGGAATTCTGATTGATAGCAAGTACCTCTATGTGTTATTGCAAACTGGCGAGTCACTTCTTCAAAACATATTTGGATATTTTCTGGGTTTTTTTTTACTGTTCTCTGCAAAGCGAATGTGGGTTCCCATTAAGCAAATATCAGTATAGAAGTTTGTTTGTTAACTTTTACTGATTTTATGTAGATGTTGTTTTCAAAGAAGCCTTTTGTAACTAATAACTTTTCACTGCAACCCTGGAAGGCTTACAAGTTATGGGATGGTGGTTTAAGCAAGAGAGTGGGTGGGAAAAAGTCAATAATAATACCAATAAAAAAACCATATTTCTGATCAAAGCAGCAAGTGCTTGAATAAAGATTATATTAAAAAGAGAAAAATGTAGAGGTCTTGTTAAAATCTTTGGGTTAGTGTCCAGTTATGTGGATTTTCCCTCTAGTGCTTATTCTGGCATTCATTAAACCCTGATAAGTTACATAGAAACACTTGAAAGAATGATTAGAAATGCTATGTGTGAATAATAGAATTGCTTAAAGGGAAATGGAAATTCTTAAAGGGAAATGCATACTGACATGGAAAGTGAACTTGTGCAATTTTCTCATTGTCCTGGGTTATTATCTTATTCTTCTTATTTTGAGGGTGTTGAATTTGTATCCTTTTATGTTCATAGTTTGGGAGCTGCTTAGGGAAATAATATTGCTGCAGTGGGATTCAGATGTGCTGAAGGTTTTTCAAAAAGTGTCTTTTTTTTTTTCTGGTGCCTTTCCTTGAGTTTGAAGAGGAAGGGAATTATAAAGAGAAAAATTCCAAACCAAAGAGGGTTTTCCTCCATCCTCCTGTGCTCTTGGGGTGAAAGTTCTCATAATTCAGTTCCAGATGACTTTTCACAGGTGTTTCTTGGTAAATAGGTGCAACAGAGTCCATCTTTGCATGGAAGGGTCATCTTGCCAACAGGAATGACAAGGAAACCCTTTGTGTTGCAGGAAATTATGCAGCTAGCACCTTCAGGTTTATTTCTTGTTTACTTGGTGTTGCTATTTAACCAACCAGAGTGTTAATGGCTGCAATGGCAAGCACTGGAGACTAAACCAAAATTAACTTGTTGCCATGAGAACATGTTCTATTCCTTTGCTCTGCTTGTTATGTTACAGAAATAATATATCAGCACTGAGGCAGAGGGGAGCAGAGCTGATCCTGTGGTTGAATTAGGAAGTCAAGCTATAAAAGCCCTAATCTAAACTGGGGGATAATGAGATGTGAGAGGATTTTCTGAGGTCCACTGCTGATCACATCATGTTTGTTTAGTAAGATGGGAGTGTTTTCACTGAGATAAAAGCTTGGATTTTGTCGAGAGGTTTCAAAACCAACCTTCAATACTTTAAGCCACAGTGATTTAATGGGACATGGAAAAGCATTTTTTAAGCCATTTTGAGGTTTTTGTGATCTACATGAGCTGTATGTGGGTATAACATCGACATGCCTTTCCTTGCCAATGTTATCCAATGGAATTTGAGAAGTGTTTTCCCTTGTAATTTCTATTTCAACTGTCAAAAAAATGTCCAAGTCAGAGAATGAAAACCTGCACCTCTGATCTCAATGTCTGTGTTGACACAACTCTCAAAGAAGGTTCTGTGGAGAAACTCAGACACAGTGAGCTCTCATATCCATCCACCTTTCACCCCACAGAGACCACACAGGTAGATGATGGCAGAGTAGAAACACCTGAGGTCACCCACTGACAGCAGATCCATGGATCCTTCATGGTCTGCAAAGATTTCAAGCAAACCAACCCTCAGAGAATCACATGTGCTCTGAAAACTGGTTTTGCCTTGTTTCTAGGACCTGTAATTCCTGGTTTATTGCTGCTGTGGGTCAGGTCTTGCACTGTGCTGAGAAGCTGTAGATGTATTCTGAATAATGTTGCATAGGGTTATACTGGCCTGCTTTTGCAAAGAGACATTCAAGGTAAACTCAAAAGATTCATCTTGCCTATCTGAAGTAATCTCTCCCTAAAATTGATGTCTAAGGTGTATAAATTTCCTGTGCAAGGTGTTGATTTCTCTCAGCTGAAGGAAACATTCTCAGGCTCAGACTCTCATGTCAAAACACACAAATGTTCAAACTAGATAAAAAGCCAGACCTAAGAGAAAGCATTGCATGGAGATTGTTTCCTATGGGGGTGGGGATGTTCCCTGAATTGGTTTTGTAAGACTCAATCATAATTTTGCTGGTGAAAATGTAGTACTGCAAAAACCATGGCCTTCTGAGGATGGCACAAGGCACCAGGGTTGGATTTTCTGGTGAGATCTGGAAGAGAGATTTACTTCTTTCTTTCTGAAAGGGGGAAGGTTTAGATTAGATGTTAGGACAAAATTCTTCTCTGAGAGGGAGGTGGGGCCCTGGCACAGGGTGCCCAGAGAAGCTGTGGCTGCCCCTGGGTCCCTGGAAGTGTCCAAGGTCAGGTTGGATGGAGCTTGGAGCAACCTGGGACAGTGGAAGGTGTCCCTGCCCATGGCAGGGGATGGGAACAAAATCATCTCTAAGGTCCCTCCCCACCCAAACTGGTCTGTGGCCCCATGATTTTACTATTATCACCTTCCCTCCAATCCCTGGACTAATTCAGTATCAAATTTTAGGTAGATTGGGATATTTTAGCAATGCATTGAGCTGATTGTTGAAAACTACATAAAGCTCCTCCTGTTGCCAACACATTTATGCAAAAAATTGGGCAATATTAAACAATTATATTCTGCATTTTTGTAAAACCGATAATACTCTTAGTTTTTCTGTAAAAAAATATTTTAACCTTCACCTTAAATACACACCTTAAATGTGTATTTTAACTGAATATACACATGGCATGCTATGTTTGTAACACCTGAAATAAAATGTGCATATATATATAAATATATTAATATATTTATATAAAAATATATTTATATATTTAGATTACAAGATAATAATAGATAGTAGATGCATAACAGGCTTTTGCTGCCTTTGGTGTTCAGATCATGCAATAGTGGAGCTGTCTCTTTCTTTCTTCCTGCTGCCACAATCCTTTTGGTCACCGTCACCTGCCTGCAATCCACTGATCTAAAAAACAAGGACTGGCAGTGACAAAGCATCAGAGGTAAGCTAAAATCCGTGTGGCATGTGACATAGAGAAAAGGTCACATTGCCCTGCATCAGCCTTCTCTTAAGTCAAGTTAATTAATGGTTCTTTTTTTTTTCTAATTCAACTGGATGGGCCTCCAGGCAAAGCACTGTTTGTAATGGCACCGTGCTCTGGAGTCACCCAGCCTGGCTGTGCCCCTGCATGTCCCCGTGTCTTCAGGCCAGGAGGCATCAGCTCAACACTCCACTCACTTCTCAGGTGTGTGGACTGCTCCCAAGTCACCTGACAAAGGGTAATAATGAGCCTGATCTAGGTGACTTGCCATTGAAAATCCAAACACTGGCATGAGCACTATGGACAGGGGATGCAAAGAGAGTCTCAGATGAGAAGCCACAATAATTTCAGCCTTCTCTGTTGTGAATGTGCAATGGATTCCTGTTCAAAAAAGGAAAAGAATCACCTCAAAATAGGAAGGGGCTTGAAACCAAGAGGTGAAATACATCCCTGGTCCTTGCTGAGGGCAGGTCTGACTGAGCAGCAGTGTGTGCCTCTTTCCTCATCTCTGCCTCCACCTTGCCTGGGACATGGTTCATGATATATTTTATTGAGCATGGTGGTGTTTGGTTGAAGGTTGGACTTGGTGATCCTGGAGATCTTTTCCAACCTGAACAGTTCCATGATTGTATGATTCAGCAATTCTAGGATTCTACGAGTCTATGATGTGTTTGTGTCCTTTTCCCTGGGTGTGTGCACAGGTGTTGTTGGCTGAGGTGGTGTCCATGACCCTGGATCTGCTTGGGGTCCTCCTGAGGGGTCTGACCTCACATTCCCATTATCCTTCCCTGTGTGGGTACATTTACACACAGCCCCAGGCTCTGCTTCTGACTCCTCCTGGCACTGATGGAGTCTGCTGTGGGTCAGCCCTGTGTGTGTCTGAACCTGTGCTCAGAGCAAATGTTTCTTAGCACACTGTGTCATATGGTTAAATATACAGCAAGAGGTTTTACTGAGTTTCACACTTCTCACCCAAGTCAAGGGCACACAACAGAGAGTTCTCTCCAAAAACCACTGGAGGTAGAGTCTGATGGTGTAGCCACTCCTCACCTATTCCCACTTTTTCTCTTGCATTTGCTCAGTGTGCCTGTAAGAGGATTTACACAGCTTTTTTTTTTTTTTTTTTGTGATTGTGACACATTTTTTAGGGACACGTTTTTCATCCACTGTTTGCCAGAGCATTTGGATTAAAGAGATGCCCATGTGTGGTGAGCTGATTTGGTGGCAGCACCAAACATCAGAATATTTCCGATTAAATTAAATTAAACAATTAAATGTGGCCAGAACCTCACTGAACTCACAGATTAAGACTGACTGTTGAAGTTCAGTCCAGCTGCATCAACCTACAGAGACACAGGCTGAGTAGAGACAGGAAATCATTGCTCCTGGGGTGACTCCAGTCTTCCCAAACCCATCCTCCTTGCAATAATTAAGGTTGCAGTGGGTAGGCAGGTTTCTCCTCCGCTGTTGTCAATCTATTCCCTATTTCCAGCAGGGAAATAACAACCAGGAAGTGACTAAGTTGTCCCTTCCTTCTCTTCCACTCAAGTTCAGATCCTGCTCTTGCAATAAACAGAAGGCACACACCAACAATTTGGTTTCCTGCCCCATTAATAGTGATGTTAATACTATCCATAAATACTTGGGGTTTTTTCATTTAAAATATTTTTATAGTAGAAGAAAATATCAGTGGTCTAATGGAAGGTGTCCCTGCCCATGGCAGGAGGCTGGAACTTGGCAATATTTGAAGGTTCCTTCAACCCAAACCATTCTGTGACTCTGAACTTCCAAAGAGTGATGATGTTCAGCAACCTTCAACAATGCCAAAAGAAGGCCAAACATTTCACAAAAAAATCTACTTGGTCTTCTCCTCTGGGTTTGAAGTCTTCTCTCATACAGGCCCAGAGATAATCTGGGCTGCAAGTTTCTCTTTCTGTTTCCTTAGGCTTGGGATACCTGAATTGGGATACACCTGACTGGTTTGGTCTCTGCCCTCTGTTAAATTTTGCAGGTAAAATTGTGGGCACAGGAGCACTCTCCAGGGGCAGAAGTTCAGGTGGACAGGGGTGATGTCCATGCTAGGATAAATAAAATGATGCAGAGGTGCAATCCACTGCCCTGCAAAAATGTTTCACACAGCCCCCTGCATGCTATGGTCCTGGCCAAGTAATATTCTCCCAAGCAATTCTTGGGTTCTTGGGTGCATTTTGGGAGTTTTTGTGTGCCAAGAAACATTCCCAGCTGGTCTGGTGGATGAATCCATCCTGTTTTTGAAGCTGAGCTTGTTCAGGAGATGAATGCAACCAGATCATGTCAGTTGGCCTTGGTGTCTAGGAATACTCCTGGGCACATTTAATTTACTGGTGAAGATGTAGCCAGAATGTCTCTTCAGGACCATCCATTACTTAAATATCTGTGTTGAAGCTGATTTTTTTTTTTTTTTTTTTACTAGTCTGATTGTTTCCCACTGCCTCTGGTTTTAAAGATCTTATTTTTCCCTTTTGGCTGCTGTAACTAATCTGGGATATGATGTGCTGTCTTCAAAAATCCATGCTGTGTGGGCTGTACTCAGTCTACAAAGATGCTCAGGTTCCAAGAGTTGCTGCTTCTTTTTCATTTTCCAGCTCTGAGGTGATTAAGCAACTCTGACTATAGTGAATTAATTAAAAATCATCCTTTCTCTTATGCAGTTTATGTATTAGGGTTTTTGAACAGTTTTTGTTCTTTTTTGTTTTTTTAGGTATCTTACCTATATTCAGATAGTCAGCAAAGTCATTGCTGACCCTGTTTGAGTATGGAGGGCTGGTAAAGAAAAAATTGATGGTGGCAGCCTCATTTTTGGCTCTATCAGTGCCTCCCATGCTCCTGAGTGGCTTGAAATTGGACATATCCTCATCCCTGGAAGTGTTCAAGGTCAGGTTGGATGGAGCTTTGAACAGCCTGGTCTAGTGGAAGGTATCCCTGCCCATGGCCAACTCTTAGTGTGGCCATTTATATAATCATTAAAATCCCTTTTGCTCCAGACCAGTTTGGTAGCATTCAAATTGGGATGGTCACAAATCACATTAAGCCTCAGACAGTTCCTAGACACAGTTTTGGTCAGTGCTAGCTGACCTAGACATAAAAACATGCCAAACATTGTTCTAGGAATGTAAAACATTTGTGATTGAGTACTAGGTCTAAGGCATAAACCTTCATAAGTGTGGACATGGCCTCAGTGTACCTCTTTTACAGACTTATGAAAAATGTCTGTGTCCCACTGTGTCCCAGAAGGTGGAAAATGTATGATTCAAACCTTTGAGACTTTTCATCATGAACAGCATGTTTAACATGCCATCCCTATCCCAATCCTAGACAAAGAAAAGTCTCTGTGGCAGTTCAGATGTTTATTCTGTTCTTTTTCTGTCCTTTATGAAAGAAATTCAGCCCACCAAGATCTCAGACATTGTTCCTGGCTTCCATATTCATAGCTAAGTTGTGAGGTGTTCTGACCCTCTTCATTGACACTGGCATCACTAATATTGAGAGTTATTCCCCCTTCTATGAGAGAAGTTTGGTCTCTGTGAGTAGAACTGACAGGTTACTGATTCCCTCAATTCTTTCTTATTGATCTCTCAAATATGGAATAAAAGCAAGAGAATTGACAAAATAAACCCTGAGGAAGAAAAGGAAAGGACTGAGTGCTGCCTTTTGGCTCTTTCAGTGATTTCTGCTGCTTAGAGCAAGGAGGACAAAAATTTGGAGAGTACAGGAGATGCTTGGGCAACCTTCAAATTGGCAATTTTCATTAGTGCTGCTTGCTCAAATTTTATGTAAGGGTAGAGCCAGAATTATCCTGGTTTGAAACATATTCTATGCAGAGACTTCTTGCATAAAGTGTCTTTATACTTCTCTTAAATGTTTTTGTCACTTGTTATTGAGGGGACAGAGAAGAGATCTCAGTTTTAGTGGTTGTTCCCAAATTTACTGTGTACAAGTTGGGATTACCTGGGAAAATATTAACTACCTGGGCTTGAATTATATGAAGAATCTGATTATTGGACTGTAGCTCTCAGGTCCTTGGTACCCCTTTTTTTCCAGCAGGAGGAGGAGGAGGTGAATTGCCCTGCTGGAATTGGAGTTTGGATCTGCATAGGTCTCTGTAGGGCTCAACTCCTGATAGGTAAATCTCCCTTTCTCTTCTTGCTCTCTTCCTTCCTCTAAGCATCAGAGGAGGATCTCACTGACAGCACAGCAAAGGGGAGTCTGCAGACCCCCGGCCATAGCACCATCCAGGCAGATAATCTAACCCCTTCTCACTCCAGACCAGCACTGTCAGTTTGCACAAACCATCAGGATAATCTCCAAACAGTCATGGGAGCACTGTTGTGGTGAAACACGGGGTATTGATCTCCCCTGATCATCCTGTTTGCTCCTGGTGCTGCCTGGAGGTGGGATGTGGACGTGGTGCCTCTGAGATGTGGTGTGGGGCTCTGATGGCACTGACCTGATCAACATCCATATGTCCCTTGGATGCCTGCTGGATGCTCATGCAAAGGTCAGGCATCTTTAGTGCTCTCCCAGAAGGTTTTTAATGGAGTGAGCTGCTAGCTTTTATCCTTCCCCATAATTTCATGAGGCAGAATCCCCCCCTCCCCCAGGCAAGCAGCCAGCCTGCCACCAGCTATTCCCTTTAAAATTATGATGAAGCTTGAAATAAAACACAGCCACGGACTGAACCCACTAACCCTCAGTCCAAAGGTATTAAGGCTGCTGGTTGATAGAGACAATATCTAGTTCTTGGAAATGTTTTGCTTCTAGCACCCCTGGATGATTAAGAAGAGAGGACTTGGCAAAAAAAGATAATGATTCTGTATTTGCTGTGGAAATGACAAGCGCAATTAGAATTGCCAACTGAGTTCTGATCAAAATTCTGATTAATTACTTACTGCTATTTCACAGAGAAGAAATTAGTGCGTATCTAATTGGCGTTACTGAAATGTATTCTGTGCCTCACTTGCATAAATTAAATGTAAAGAACAAATCCACTGCGTGTCCATGAGAGGGAGAGAAAGGGATGGAGCAAAAGTGAGTGTGTGATACTGGGCAAGATCCTCAGGTGATGCAAATCAGAGCTGCTCTGCTGAAATCCCTGGATGGTGAGGCTCAGACCCAGGATGCTGAAAGAGGTGCTTTGATTTGGGTGTTTACTGGGGGTCTGTGCTGTATGAAAAGTAGAGGTCAGGCTGGAGGATCACAGCAGCCTTTCCTCCAGTCTTATCAAATCTCACTCTATCAAAACCAGTCACAGCAGTATGAAATCCTATTTTCAGCTTGTGATACCACGGCACCAACCCCCACCACACCATCAGAGACTCGCTATCGTATGATTTTTGTTTGCTTATTTATTTCAATTTCAGCTCTGCACATGCTCCAGGCACATATACAATAATGGCAATTACATATTGTACAAAGCACATCAATAATTTTAGTATGAAAGAGAAGGGAAAGGCAGAGATTCGAGTGCTTTAATCGGCAGGACCACATTATGTCAATGAAGCAGGGACACGGAGGACTGATTAGATAAATTCTCCCTTGCAGTTCCAGCACCCAGCACTGAAGTGCCCACCATGTTCTGAAAATTAAATGCATGCATTAAAAATGTATCTGCATTTATTTTCCCTCTGGTGTCTTTTTTTTTTTTTTTTTTTTTTTTTTTTTTTTTTTTTTGTGGTTTTTCTAACAAATACAATCTTGTGGAAAATAAAAATCGCTAGATAGGAGTTTTGGCAATACATTTGCTAATTTTTTTCTTTAAGGAAGTTAAATTGGTACCTTGATGGATAGGGCTGTGTCAGTGGGGATGAGATGAACTTCCTCCTCTTCCCTGCTCCCCTCAATTAACTTTTATTCTTCAAGGTGAAACAGGAGAAAGGTTGCAGAAGTGGGGAAGCAAAGAGACCCTCTGGTTTTGTTAATCTGTGGAATTGTTACTTTGAAAGAAGTTATTTTCCTAAATGAGGGTCTAACTTCTTGCATACTGTAAGTGTAGCTGCACGGAATTTAAAGGGTCATTTCAATAATCCCCAAAATTGTGATGAACTCCAGCAGCCCTGTTAATTACCTTGCAGCATCTTGCCATTATCCTTGTCTTCCCTTGCCTTTGGCCTATCCTCATTATAGTGGCATGGAAATATACATCCAAGCTATAATTTTTTATTTTATTTTATTTTAATTTTATTTTATTTTATTTATTTTATTTTATTTTATTTATTTTTTTTTTTTTTTTTAATTTCCTATTCTTTCCATAAGGACCTGGTGTCCTGCCTCTTAAACAAATATTTCACTTCCGCCCACTTGAGTCTGAAAGGGCACAGCCATCACCAGCCAGCTGTAATGTCCTTTCTTTTCCTGCCTTCCTTTCTCTCCCTCCCTTATCTCCATGATCTTCTCCTCCCTGTCTCCCTCCCCCCAGACAGCTTTATTAAATTCAGACCTCTACTTCTGAGGCCTCTCTGTCTGAGCTCCTGCTCCATGTGAGACATGGAGAATGAAAAGAAAAAAATAAAAATCAAGATTCCCATATATTCCTCTTCTCCTTAATGTCCTTGGCAGCACAGGGATGCTTTCCACAGCACATCCTCCTGGCTGGATGTTCAGGTTACTAAATCTAGTGCTGCCATTCAGCATTATTTACCATTTTAGGACCCAAGGGAAACACAACATGCAAGAAAATGTGAATCCATTTTTGACAACTGACAACACATGCTTGGCATAAAGTACCACCCTTTTGGGAAGGATTTGGGTTGGAAAGGGCAATTACACATAAACAGAATTTATGTGGCTTTCATGGAGGGTGGCAGTAGCCCAGATTGTCTTGATAAGGCAATACAGGTTTGGAAATGTCTTGCACCAGTTTTCTACCTGTTGGATTAGCCTTGGTACTTAGCACTAAGTACTTTGTGTACTCAGACTCTGGAATGAGCTTTTCCATCCTTGTGGGGTACAAACACAATCTGCTGTTTCCTGTGACTGGCACATGAGCTTTGTGAAAACTGAACAAACCCTGCCAGATGGGCTCTTTGAAGGATCTCCAAAACATCTTGGCTCTTCCTGGCACTGAAAGACACTCCTTGATGGCCCAAACCAGCAGAAATGCTTGTGGAGGTTCCTGCTGAGAGCTTTTCAACTGAGCTTTTCAACTGGCCTGTCCAGAAAATTGAATGTGTTCTGATATTTTTGATGCCAGGGAATAAAAAAGTATAAACCATACTTGAGCTTGTCTGATGGGTGTGTCTGGCAATGCAGCTGTTATACAAAAAAAAAAAAACCAGACCAAGATTGTCCATGCTGACAATTCTCTTCATAAAAGTTAGATAATGTAAACTATTATGCATGAAGAGTGTCTTTTAAATTCCAACAGGATGCCTGAGCTGAGAAGCCTTGGAGAATCCTGAATTGTTCTGCCTATCCTAACATGTATCAAGGTTCTTTCTTCTTTTTTTTCCTGATGTTCAAACACTAAAAACTCTCAAAGAAAAAAAATCTACCTAATGCACCTCTCTGGTTTCTTGTGTACAGATAATATTTTCTCACTTGACAGCTTTGATGAGACTTTGAAGAAATTGAATATTTTTATACTTAGCCCCATAATGAGGACAATGATAAATAAACACATAGAGCCCAAAAACCAAGAGTCTCAAAAATGTTATTGACTGTCATAGCTTAGGACTTGAGCATAAGGTAAGTGCCCTCAATAACATTATTTTCTATTTTCCTCAATGATCTGGAGGATTGTCTGGTGCAGGAACACAGCTTTATAATTTTATTGTCAGATGGGGTCAAGACATCAGCTGTTTTACATTGGCCTCATGCTGTCATCAGCTAGACCACCTGAGGAAGTGGCCTGCTGGGAATGCATTTTAACCATCCAAACAGGGCCATGAAAGCTCTGCAAGCTCAACCACCAGAAATTACAGGGAAAAGCAGAGAACAAATGGGCTCCGGTTTTACTTCCTTCTAACACCATGCCATGGGCTGCCAGTTCTTTATTCTGCTTCCCACTGCAGCCAGAGATGTTTTCAGACTAAACAAGTCCCTGAAACCTGAAACTTGGCCATCATTTATGGAAGTACCCTGTGCAGCATGGTTAATAAATAAAAAGTTAAGAAAAATATGAAGACAACCTTTCCACTATTAACAAAAGACTCTTCAAAGCTACTCTTTTGCTCTGGGCTTTTACAATAATAAGCTGAAAAAATACATTAGAGAGCAGACTCCTTTCTAGCCACTTCATATTTCATTTTGCCTCTCACTTGTCTATTTATTTTCACGTCTTTCCTGATTACTTCTCAATTGTAGAAAGACAACATTAGGCACAATGAGTTTTAAATATACTCCCTGGCCAAAATAACTCCAAGGGCTGTCTGAAATTTCAAACAGCTCACTAGTAAGTCTGGAATAAAACAGAAAGGAAGTGGTCCTTACTACTTAGAGGAGGGTAATCAGGACTGGTGGGTGATTTCAGTGCTCCACCAATACACTTATTATTTTTCTCCATGGGCATCACACCACACAACCAGGATAAGTGTGTCTCTGTCCATTCACCTTTATATGAACATGAAGAACTGTCTGGTAAAGTACAAGAGATGTTCCACCTCCAAACATACTCCTTTCCTGCTGAAGCTATCCAGAAGATTTGGGATGGGACAAGGAACAGACCTTGGACTACCTAAAATAACCACACATGAGTATAGCAACTATTAGCAAAATAAACCCTCAAAGCTTCTTCAAACCCTCTTGAAAGCATCTGAAGTTCTGTATGAAAGTGTCCTTGGGGTCACAAATCTTCTCCAAGTAATCTTCAATCCTGGCAGCTCCTCTGGACATACTCTAACCTGGGAGTTTTGTCCTAGGAAACTTAAAATCCTAAAATGTAGATATGCTATGATTTGTGATAAAGCCCTTAGAAGCCTGATGTAACTTTGTAGTTAGCCTTGCTCTGAGTAGAAGTTTGAAATATATGACACCTGGAAATCTCTTCTGACTTATTTTTTCCCCAAAATTCATTGTAGGCATGGTGTTTGAGGGCTATGCCAACAGACACATTGGATTTTTTTGAAGTGGTGTTTGAAACCAGTGTGCTTCTGTTCCTGCATCCATGTTGGTTCCAGAGTTTAGAAATAATTTTTTAGGGTCTTGTTCTATTTGCTCAACTTCTTTTTTGGATAAATTCTCTGATTTTGAGCTTTCCAAGGTGAGGGACCCCTTTGTTTCCTGTGTGAGCCTCACTGTTCAGGAGCAGACAGAGCCTTGGTTTTCAGGGTGACTGCACCTTGCACATGGATGCCATGGCTTGGTCATCAGAGCTACAAAAGCCAAATGTAGAGTTTGGTCTTTTTCAGGGTCTGCCTCAAAAATTTGTTTTTATCTTGTTTATATCTCTGTCAGGGATAGGGGAGCTTTCTTTCTAAGTTTTAGGTCAATGGTAATGACTTATTCTCCCTCCTTTTTCTCTTTCCTCTTGTTCAAAACTGGAGAAAATGGTGACTTAGAAGTGTGTACATTTCCCTCTTATTTCAGAAGACATGGATTGGCCTGGCTGTTCCACAAGCCTCATTAACAACATCATTAGTGCTTGGGCTCATTTTACCCAATGGCACTGGCACTTAGTGCTATGGTTTAATGGCAAGAGGGTGATTGGTCATAAGTTGGACTTGATGATCTTGGAGATCTTTTCCAAACTTAATGATCTGATTATTCTCAGATTCTAAAGACAGGCCTCCAGTCCAAAATATGTGTCTAGGTTCCACACATAGCCAGCAGAGACAGATACCTCCAGAAGTGATGCAATCCATCCAAAGCAAAGCAGGAATGAATGATCCTCTAAAAGTCTCTCCTCTCCCCTCTCTAATGATTATTGTCGAGATGAACAGCTTAGACCAGGCAATTAGCTTAGACTAGATGCTTAACATTTAGGCAGCCAGAATTAATGTGATGAATCCCTTCTATGTGCTCAGATAATGACTGTAGCCTTTGTGTCTCAAATTTTAGCTCTTCAATATGTTTTCATAGGTGTTCAGATTCTGCACCGTGCTCTCAGATTAATTTTGACTTCCAAGGCTTAAAATACTTGCCTCCCATTACTGCTCATTGTCATAAATATGTCATGGCATAATATAGCTGTCTGTACCCATAATGAAATCCTTCTGCTTTAAGATTCAAGTCCACAGCCCATACAGGACTAATATTGCTGAAAATCACCCTAATAATGTCACAGGGACTCTTGTGCTTTTGCACCTTTCTGTTATGAGCACAGGTTCTTGGACTGAACCTTCAGTCAAGGCAGGTGCAAGTAAGATTTTAATATTTTTTTATAATTTAGATGGGGAAATAAAGTGAAAGAAAGAGAAGAGAGAAAGAAAAAGAGAGAAAGAGAGAAAGAGAGAAAGAAAGAGAGAAAGAGAGAAAGAGAGAAAGAGAGAAAGAAAGAAAGAAAGAAAGAAAGAAAGAAAGAAAGAAAGAAAGAAAGAAAGACTCTAAAGTGATATCTGTAATTACAATGTTCCCAAAAAGAAATTAATATAGCCTGATTAAAAAAACCCTCACTTGTATTAGTTCTCCCAGGTTCCTAATTGATTTCAAGCTCTTGCTACTTATATATATATCTTTTTTCTGGAAAGATGATCTTCTAATTTTCAACCTAAGCCTCCCTGGTTAAAAAACTAATACTTTTATTTTGTTCTCTCTGTATTGGACATGGAAACCAACCTCCCTTCCTAGTAATTGTTATAAACCTTTCATAAAATAATTATGTCTTTTACTATACTAACTGAAATGTCTGCAGTCTTTCTGGACAGAAAACAGGATATACAAAATAGGTTTTTTTAAATGGCATTGCTGTGGAAAAAAGGCATTTTAGTAATATAGTTTTACAGAAAAAAAAATGTACACAGGCCAAAAATATTATAATTTCTCAGGGACAGTTAAAAACTTAGTAAAAGTTTAGTATTTAGTCAAAATGTGCTATTTGTCAATGAAAAGGGGAGAAAATAGGACAAATGAAAGTTTGTGTTCTGCCCTCTCAACCTATTTCTTGCAGAAATTATTGTCATTTTTAAGTTTGTTTCAAGCCAAATATTTCCAAAAACTGCAAGTATTTGGCATTTTCCTTCTAGCCTGCTTCTAATGGAAAATCACTCAGTCTCTTTGTGAGTCAGTTCCCAGGACCAAAGAACTGTTCTCATTGGGAAGAAATGATAATAATAATAGCAGTAAAGTGGAGTTCCCTGAAAATTTTATTTTGAGGCAGTTCATTTTGTGCCCTAACTTTATTTTTGGAGAAGAAAAGGATGATTTGTCTTTGCAGTGACTGCAGGCCAAGGAGGGAAAGCGAAGCTGAGAACCTCCCTGTCCACAACATGGATGGTCTGAATAAAGTTCAAGTTTATTTGACTAATTCTTTCACCACTTGTCAGAGAACACACTTTTGTTTGTGGTAACAGAACAAGCTCTTTCCTCCCCCATTTCTCCAGCGAGTAGCACAAGTGTTTGTGTGGAGCACAAATTACCGTAACCATTATGATGTTTGCTGTCAAACTCATTTATTTATGCAACTGCTGTGGAAAGGCCTGGGGCCCAAAAGCAACCCTGAAAGATTTCAGAGCCCTGGTGTGGGGTCATGAAAGGGAAAGTGAGGGGGAGGGCGAAGCCTCCACTGGTTATGAGAAAGGAACTGACACAGGAAATGGTCACATATGGCACAGATTTATTGTGTCCGGGACTTCCCATTCAAAACTCATTATATCCACAGCTCAGAGCAGTGCATGGCACAGCCACATTCATTTTTAGGTCTGGCATTTGACAAAATTGCTGTTCTGCTTTCAGGTGGTGGTGGTAGTTTTATCATTCCTAGACCAGAGAGATGTTGACTGGAATATCATCAACAAAAACTCTGCTGTTTGCTGCCCCTCACCTTTATGTTGAGCCACAGGTATTGGTGTGACTAAAACTTCAGTCACGAGGTTGCTGGTCAGGAGAAGAGAAAAATCCCCCTAAAAACACCTAAATGAAATCAGGACTATCTTCAAGGGAAAGAAAATGGGAAAAGCTTTGATAGCAACACAAGAAAAAAACCTGATACTTGTGGAACAGCATATTTTTCAAAGGTGAAATAGTAGGGATGAAAAGATGATTATCTTTGCATTTTTATTTGTCTTTCCTGGGAGACAGGACCCATCTCACACAGAGTTGGCTTTCTGGATGATGGTTAATGACTTCAAGAGGTTTGTGAGGATAGTTTATTTGTCTTACCTTTCATGAGATTGTCCAAAAGCTCCAGTCCAGGATGTTTAACCATTTTTGTCTCCATGCACAATAAAATATCCAGTAACACTTTTCCAAGGCATTGGATTTGTTCCTGAAATAAGCATTATGGGGTTGTCTGGATCTGAAATGACCAAAGTCCCCAAGTCATTAATGATAATGCAGACAAAAATACTTCCCAATTGTGTGTTTCTGATTAAGTTTAGTAAAATTATGGGCAAACTGCTCTGGGCCAGTGCTGGCAGTAGCAGGAATGGGCCTCTACCTAGTCAATAAGCACCAGGTATGGGCACTGGAGCTTCCTATTGCATTAAGAGTACAACTCCAAGCCCACTTTTGTCCCAGCCAACACAGCAGTGTCCAAATTAACTCCTGGGTACTTCCCAAAAATTACCCTGAGGCAGGAGCCAGTTCAGCAATGCAGTTTGGAGGTGATCACTGTCTTCTGGAGGGTCTGTGACTTTAACACTATGGAAATGCCATGCCAGCTGGCCTCGGGGACTAGAACCTGACTTGGCACTGGTTGTTTCATAAGTTTTGATGGATAAAAGGCTCTAGCAGCTCAGTTCCAGCTGAGTCTTCTGGACACAGGTATTCCAGGTGTGGCACCTTGCAATTCAGTGGATTTGTGGAATTATAAGGAAAATCCCTTTATCCAGCCTGGTCAGGGCAACATCACTAAATGGCCCTTCCAGATTTACTGACCCACCTCCTCTCAGAGGGCTCAAGATATTTTTTCCTGGCTGGGTTATTATTCTCCTCCCTAACTTTTCATGGGTTTGTGAGACAGGTTTGGTGTTTTCTCTCAAATACAAAGACCAACAATGATGTCTCTGACTTAAGAGGTTCCTGGCCTATAAATCACTGAAAGTTTGAGGAGCATTTTGGGTGACCATTGCTATATGAATGCTTTGTTCCCATACTCTTTTTGATCTCTGTTGGAGAGCATTCTGACCTCAGAGACTTGCTGGTCTCTCTTCTTAAGACATTGCTTCTGCACTGATGCTTTGAGGTCAAGAATGAGTTATTATTATTGTCTCTGGGAACTGGGAAATTGTAATTTTTTGTTCATGACTGGGACAGATATATTGTCATTTGTAACATGTGCCTTCCCTCTCAGGCATGGGGAGCTCTGAAGGGTTGATGCAAACATAAAAATGTACAACTGTGTGAAAAAGGCAAATAACACTTGATTTTACAGAGAATAAATAGTTGCAATGTGTGTTGCCATATCAAAGCATGCACACAATGAATGCAAGAGCAAATATTTCATGTACTACACCTGTTTTACTTTGGATTTCCATGTGAAAGGGAAGGGTGAATGTAGATCTCAGGATGTGTAAGAAGAGAGTTTTACTACTCACCTTCCTTCAAATGAAGCACCAGTAACTATATTTTCTCTACTTGGCATGTGATTTTACAAACCTTGAAGGAACATAGAACTTTTTGAGTCCACAAATGTGTCTGAAATTGGCTAGGGGGGTCAAAGGTTTTTATAGAAGAATAATAAACAGGAGAGCATAAAACCCCCACACAGAGTTATGTTATGAGACTCATTTCCTTCCAAAATAATTTTCATTAAGAGAAAGAATTAACAGCCTAAAGCAGCCACTCTATTTTTATTTACATGGTCCCTGCTATGAGTACATATTTATGTGTGTGTGTGTGTTCCCATGGTTTAACCCCAGCTGGCAACTCAGCCTCACACAGCCCCTCACTCACTCAGCCCCTGTGGGATGGGGGAGAGAACTGGAAGAGTAAAAGGGACAAAACTTGGGGGTTGAGATAAAGACCTTTAAACAGGGGAAGTAAAAGTTGTGTAAGCAAGCAAAGCAAAACAAATAATTAATTCATCACTTCCCATGGGCAGGGAGGAGTTCAACCACTCCAGTGGGACTCCATCACAGGTAACAGTGACTTGGGAAGACAAATGTCATCACTCCAAATGTCCTCCCCTTCCTTCTTCACTCACCTTTATATGCTAAGCATGACCCCACATGGTCTGGGATATCCCTTGGGTCACTGGGGGCCAGCTGTCTTGGCTGTGTCCCCTCCCAAATCCTTGTGGACCCCCAGCCCATTCACTGGTGGGGTGAGGAGCAGAAAAAGCCTCAATTCTGTGCAAGCCCTGCTCAATAATAATGAAAACATCTCTGTGCTATTAACACCCTTTTCAGCATAAATCCAAAACACAGCCCAAAACAGCTACTGTGAATAAAATTAACTCTGCCTGAACCCAAAACCAACACATTTGTACACAAACACAGGAGAAACATTTGTACCACTGTGCCTTTCTCTGTGACCGAACTCAGAATAATTTACCTTTTCTGCATTTCCAAGGTGCTATTCCTGGACCATTTTCTTTTTCCCCTTTTATTTCCCATTTGAATGTCAGCAGGTCAAAAGGAACAGTTAATGCTGATGAATATTTCCCCCTCAGCAAAGATATGTGCTGGCCAGCCCAAGGCCAATGAATCGCAATTTCTAAACAGTGTCCCATTTATCTCTCCCCTCCCCCTTCCTCCCCTCCTTGCTTTTATATTTTTGTAGCTATAATTGTAGTTAAATTAGAAATAACTGATGGGCAAATCCAGTCAGATGGAAAGAAAATTGTGGGAGATTTATTTTATTTTGATAAAAAACTGACATTGCCTTTTGTTTTTGTCAAAAAGAGACTGTATTTTTCCTTGTACCATGAATTGTGAAATCTATCACAAAATGGGTAAAAATTATTGAAGCAAATGGTGGTGTTAACCTGAAGGGGAAAATCATTAATGTTGATGTATTTCATTCAATTTTAAATGTAGAATTTATTTTATTTTATTTATTTGGCATTGGGGAACAAGGGAAAAGGCGGGAGACTTGTAAAGGACTCTATGTGCCTCTAAGTCAAAACATCTATTTTAAAAATGCTCTTCTCTCCTTCCACTTCTCTCCATTTTTCTAAATAAAGGATATGATGGTGATGGTGGTAGTGGTGGAGGTTTTTTTTTCCTAAGCAAAGAGGGCCCCCTCGGCGCATTATTCTTTTCAAATGTGAAATGAGGTGGAAAATCCTCATTTCATGACAGGAAGGACAAATATTGACACAAAGTTAATATTTGTCAGGAGCCCTAGAAGCAACCTGAATGCTAAAATCTCATCTAGATGTGCTGGCGTGTTTATGTAAATAAATAAATAATAAATTTGCCTTGATGATGGGTGGAACCTGCAGAAAGTAAAGTCTGCTTGCTGAGGTGGAGGAATTTTCTGCAGAGGGTGAACAAACACACACATTCCACAAATCTTTTCTCTCTCTTCTTGTGTGGAGAGGACAAACAGGTGAATTCACGAGCCAAAGGACACGTGTCCCCTTCCTCTGCCTGCACAAGATCCCAGTGTGAAGGTCAACAGTATGTGAATATCTTGTCCATCTTTCCCACACATTTCTAAGGACTATGGTTGACTTTTTTCCCCCTTTTTTCTCCCTCTCACACACATGTGTGTGTGTGCAAACACATACAAATAGAACCTGTGTAATCCAATTTCACCCATCGCAGGGGGGTGCTTCTGGAATTTATCACTGCTGTTGTTCATCACCAATGTAAATAGCACATGTCAGCTCAATATTCAGTGGTCACTCAGTATTTATTAAGTCCTGTCCACTCTGGCCTTTTTTAGAGGAAAGCCCTGGGGCAGATTAGCTGCTGGCCATGACACACCACGTCACTTATCTGTTCGCATTGATTATCAGAGTCAGCTGTGGCCAGGACTCACTTTTTTCTTCTCCTCTCAGACCCCTCTTACAAGAACCCCTGCTTGGATTTTCATGAGGAAATAATCAGATTAGGGCTTCAGTGGCGAGTTCATATGGAGTTCTCTTTCTCCAATGTGCTACTAACCGAATAAACGTGTTTTGTCGTAAATTGTAAATGACATTATGATTACTAAGGCCAGCATGGGTTTCATTTAAAAGTGATCGAAATTGCAGGCTGCAGAAATTGTGACTGGCAGATAAGGCAATTTGGAAGAAGACAAGCAATGATTTGGAAGGAGACAAGCGTGTGTGTGTGCATGCATGTTGGAGTGTGTGCAGGACACCAAGCCAGCCCCCTTTGCAAGGCAGGCAGGGCTAAGGAAAGTTCTCAGAAATCATGAAATATCATCAAATCCCATTTGTAGACATGAGAAATGTCACCAGGGGGAGATGGGGTGTTTCCAGGAGAGCCATGTGTCAGCCTTGTGGGCAGGCTGCTGGCGGCACACCGCGTCCTCCCAGCGCTCCGGGACAATTCCAATGCCTCTGAGCACAGCATTTCCACTTCTGTTCTGAACAGAGTTGTTCTTCACTGTCTTTTTGCCTCCAGCACAAACTGACAGCAAAATACTACAGCAAAATTCTTTCGCTGAAAAGCAAAAAAAAAAAAAAAAAAAAAAAAAAAAACAAAAAAAAAAAAAATCAGGGAAAAGCAAGAAAAGGGAAGTAAATTTGGAAGCTGGTGTCTAAAAATAGGAGGCTTTGTACAGATCCCATCTCACTTGGGCATCCTCCCTGAGAGCAGAGCTCGACATTTATGTAATTCCATTTCTTCCCTTGGTGACGTGCAGTGGGAGAGCTCATTCTGGGGAATGTTCACAGAACACAGGCTGCACATGGTGATTCCCCTGGAAATACATAATAGGTGAGAGCCCACAGGATCCAGGCTTTGAGATGTAACTAAAGGCAGAGCCCAGAGTTATTTAATGGAATCATAGAATGGCTTGGGTTGGAAGTGACCTTAAAAATAATCCAATTCCAGCACTCTTCCCATGGGCAGGGACACCTTCCACTGCACCCCACTGCTCTGAGACCCATCCAACACTTTTCATAGTTCATTTCTTTCTTAAGAGTCTACTATTTTATCTAGCAGAATTTTTCACATAATGTGTCTTTGATAGGGGATGTCCTTGTGTTCTAATATCCTCTTATTCATCCAAAAGTTTGTGGCTTCCAAGGATGTTGCTGTCCCTTATTTTTAATGTGAACTGAATACATGTCCCCAAGTGCTGAATGAGGACAGAGTTAGTTTGGACATTGTCAATGTCCAATTCACAAACACGTTTGTGAGCACAGCTGACTAAGGAAGGAGCAGGCTGGGTAAGGGAAGGAGAAGTCTAGCTGGCTACAGCAGCAAATTCCTCCTTTGATTTTATTTTGAAGAGAGGAAGGAAAAACAGAAACACATCTTTTTCTAAGATGCTCCAGGCAGAAATGTTTATGGTTTTGGTGCCTGTATCTGAACTCATTTACTTTTATTCTCTCTTTATAATCAGTGGTGATCTCATCGTTGCAGCCTGAGGCACAATTTCTCTCATCTTAAAGCAAAGACCTGTATTTGGTCAGATGGAGCACACTGTAAAATTGTAGCACCTTTCAGGACTTTTGAGAAAGGTATGGAGTGGCAGCACAAGGGGGAATGGCATCAAACTAACAGGGGTAGGGTTAAATTTGGTATTGCAAAGAAATTCTTTACTGTGAGGAGTTTGGGGCATTGGTTACCCAGAGAAGCTGTGGATTCCCTGTCCCTGGAAGTGTTCAAGGACAGGCAGGAAAGGCAGGTCTGAGAACGTGGTCTAGTGGAAGGTGGTCCTTTTCAGGAGAATTGGAACTAGATTATATTCAAGGTCCAGCCTTTCAACCCAAACCATTTTGTAACTCTGTGATTCTAACTCGGAAGACTGTGTGGATTACATCTTTTCTTTCTAGAACCTTCCTTAAAAAGATCCTCTTGACTTGTCTGCAGAGGCACTTGGGAGGGGATTTAGTGGGAAATCCTGAGATGTGTGTAAGGACCTTCACCCCCGTTACATTCAGCAGAACAAAGTGTTGTCTAAAGTGGCTTTTGCATTCTATTCATTGTGTGTTACACCTACAGATATTGCAGCTACCAAAAGAAGTCCAGGTGACACTCTGCACTTGTGTTTAAGAGACAGGATCCCACCTCTGGTCAATTTAATTATAGGATTGTAAAGTGTAATCCAGATGACTAAACAGAAGTATTTTAGGTGAATTTCATTAGTTTTAAACTGCTTTGTATAGATGGCTGTGGAATTGGGTATGTTTCAGTTACAAAAATATGTGTTTAGTATAATTTCTGGTGCTTTGGGCTGTCCTTGTACAGCATATGTCTTTTATAAACCCTGTGTCACATGTCTCAGGCACCTCAGGACATTCCAAACAATTCTAGACACCTGCCTGTAAGCAAATGGTTGCAATTCCAGATCTCAACCGACTGCAGTGAGATTTTGGACATTTGGAACACGTGTGAGAGCCTCCTGTGTTTGTAGGTATCTGAATCTGGTGGTTTCTTCCACTTCTAAAACTTTATGAAGTGGTTCATCACTGGAGTAGATTAATGATGTTCTGGTTCTTTCTAGTGTTTTCTGTTTGAAGAGCAGTCTCTGTGAGTGGGATGAGACAGCATTTTGTAGGGTTAAATCATCCTTGCAAACACTTGCAGTCATGCCCTGATTCATCACCATGCTACAGATTTGGGACCAGGAAAAATGTAGAAGGCACAAGGACATGGGGACAAAGTGATGGGTCAGAAAAAATGTCTTGCATGTATGCTCTTCCAATGGATGCTGTAGTTTGATATCTAGAAAGGGCAAGGTAGGTGTATGCGATGCTTCTCTGTCATTTGTTTTCAGTGCTCAACAATTTTCAACTCCAGGACATCTATCTAGTGGTAGATGCACTTTCTACCTATTTAATATCAGTGTCCAGGCTTCTCTTAAAACTATGTAAAATTTTAGCACTGACAAAGTAACTTTAAGTTTGGCATACAAAAATAAGGAGTTATTAAAAAAATTTTGAGATGATGTCTGAAACAATGAATTTTTTTACGCATCTCCCTTTATTATCTTCCAGGAATTTACAGAGATGACAGCAAGTGCCTCTTCAAGCCCTCAGTACAGGGCTACTTCTGCAAACAGACAGATCATGCAATTGTCATCTTAGAAAACTTGGACTCTGGTGTGGAGAGCCAGAGACTGTTCCCAGTGGTTACAATGACTGGCAGCTTTATGGACACCTTCACTGATGAGACCTCACATTCCTTGTGTTACCCTGCAGAGCATCGTTCTACTTTCTTCTCTGTTCTTCCCTCCACCAAACTCACCACAGTTTGCTTCCCAGACCTGGCACCTCTGGCTTTCAGACTCTACCTCCTCAGTGGCCAAAACACAACCAGGCTGCCCCTGGCTTTATTCTTCACTGAACCCCTCAGTCTTCGTGTTTTTGTCCAAGGGAATTACGTCTCTCCGACCCCGTCTTCCTTTTCACTGAACGCAGGGGCAGGAGCCAATTACTTCAGCTTTGAGGACAACCTCCTCTATGTTCTCCTCCATGAGCAGGAACCTGTGGAAGTCGTGGCTGGCCTTTCCCTTCTTGTGGCTTTCACTGTAACTGAGGCTGTTGGGCAAGAGGGTGAGGCAACCATAATACATCGATTGGCTGATTTCTTGAAGGTTGGTCATGACCAAGTCAGAGTCATCCATAATGTGCTGGGAGGTGAAAGCACTTTGAAGGTAATCTCAGCCAATGCCAGCAAAAAGAGATATCACTGCCCTAACATGGCATTTTGCACAGCCTTTCAGAGCAGATACAGCCCACAAGAAGAGGGGACACAACCAGGGAGCACCCGGGCTCTGCATCCATCTGATGGGGCTGGTCCATCAAGAGTGTTGATTATTGAGCTTGGTGATCTGCCAGGCCATCCAGAAAATGAGTTCACAAGTGACAACCTAAAAAGTTTGGCCAGAATGATTATCAACACTCATCAGACTGGAGAGCTTCAGAGTGGCCTTGGCTTGCCAGTTGATGCCTTAATGGTGACTCAGTCTGCTTTGCTGTCCCCAGGAGAAGGTAACAGTAGGTAAGTAGCAGATGTATCATCACTAGATACTGATTTAAGTGTAGTGAGGCAATTTGTCCACTGTATTCTTTAATTCCCTTTCAGCTCTGACTTTCCAGAACCCAATTCCCTTTGTTTGTCCAGATCCTACATCCCACATGATCTGGGCCCTCATGTTTGACTTTTCTGTTGGTAATTTATCAGCCCACAAAACCTTTCATGCATTTTTTCAATGGTGTATTTATATTTTTATCTCCATGCAGATACAGCAACAAACCTTCACCTCATTTTGACATAACAACATAGGACACTCCTTTGCTTTACAATAAATCCCTCTGGAGCTCTCTTTTGAGCTCTGTCAATTACAGAGTTTTTGGTCAGTTTTGTACATACTAAATTTTATTGATATTCAGTACCAAGACTCACTTCTGGAAGATCTTTCTTTCCCCCTCTCCTCCACAGCAACAAACAATCCTTTCTCTCCCTCCTTCCTCTGTCCCTGTCTTGCACTTTTCAGCCTCTTACAGCCACTATTTGCACAGCCCAGATGTCAGCTCTTATCTGCAGAGGAAGTTGTGAAGAGCAGGGCTGGGATGGGATGGGAGCAGACAGCAGTGTATTTCAGCATCAGACCCTGAAAATGTATTAAAAGCATATGGGTAATATGAAAAAGGTAATATCCCATCTGTTTTTAATAGGGGGCATGGGACTTGATGTTTGGCAACCTTATTGTGTACTCTCTTGATATTGCATAATGTTATTTTTTGATGTTGAGCACTACTGAGCCTTATCCAAGTATAAGTATATTCCATATATTCCATCTATGCAAGAAAGAAATTGGATTTGTCTAAGACTTAGACCCTGTAATTAATACCACATCCTCTCCCATTTACTGCTGAGCCATGGACCATCCTGATGTCTACCAGTGATACAAACTTTTCTAGTAGACACTGTGTGGTCTGTGACTGTGGAAATCTTTGTTTTGTTCTGTTGTTTTGATTTTGGTTTGTTAGTTTCAACTATAGGTGGGGATTTTTTTGTTTGCTTGAGATTTTGGGTTTTTTTTTGGGGAGGATGATTTTATTTTTGTTTTCTTTTGAGTTGATATTACTTTTTGTTATTTTGTTGTGTTTTGATTTGTTATGATTTGTTTTGCTCTGCTTTGCTTTTGTGCTTTTGGTTTTGAGGTTTTGTTGGTTTTTTATGATGTTGCATTAAGCCAAATGAGGAATGATTAAGTGCAAAACCAAATCTAAATTTGGGGCAAATTCTGAAGATATGCTGTATTTTGAATCCGCAGAACCATCACTGTTGTTAGTGGAGCTGCTTGTGTTACACTGAAGGACACTGCAAAATGGGACAGCAGAAAAATGACATGGGAAATCTTACAGTGGGTGGTGAGGCTGTGGCACAGGGTGCCCAGAGAAGCTGTGGCTGCTCCATCCCTGGAAGTGTCCAAGGCCAGGTTGGATGGGGATTGGATCAGCCTGGGATAGTGAAAGGTGTCCCTGCCCATGCCAGGGAGTGGAACTGGATGATCTTTAAGGTCCCTCCCAACCCAAAGCATTTAATGATTTACATGATGCCAAGACATGATCCCAAGAGACCATTTAAAGGAGGGAAGCACCATCTTTTGTGTACCAGCAAGGAACTCTCAAAGCTGAGTTTTTCAGGCACAAATGACATCTCCACACTGGGACTGCTGTCCCAGCTGATTTTTGTCTCCCTGTTGTGCACACTCTGTGAAAACATTCCAAGCAGCAAGGATCAGGAGAGCTCCCTAGGATGGAGCTGTTTTACTGCAGACACAAAGCAGTGCCAGCCTAAAGCCTTGGATTCACTGCCCCAATTATGGGAAGACCTGGGATCTTTTTTGAAGAGAATGCTCACATCACCAATCATAGGAGCAGCTCAGAACTCACCCACCCTCTGCTGCACAGGCTCCTCTGCACTGTTATTTATTGCTCCCCATCAGTCATAGCTTTTCTGGAATTACTCATGGCTGACATTTCTGATGCAATAAAGCCACAGAAACCTGTGAAATGAAATCAGGGTTTTCCTGTTGGGACATGTCCTGTCCCCACTGTCTATCTGTCTCCATTTAAGCTGCACACGCTGGCACAGGCCTGGAAAATGGGGCTGGGATTACAAGTCAGACAAAGTATTCCAGTGTATTTTTTTCTGTGGAAGGAAAAGAGGAATATTTTCACACCTGAGTTGTGCAAAACCCAGAAGTACACAGAACCTGCACTCCTGCCAGGCCCATCTCCTTGGGCTTTCAGACCAGTGAATTCTCTTGCATCACTATCATTCTGAATGACTTTCTGAAATTAGACTGGAGCCAGGGGAGGGTCAGTCTCTTCTCCCAGGTAACAAGCAACAGGATTAGAGAAAACAGTCTCAAATTGCACCAGAGGAGGTTTATGTTAGATATTAGAAAAAAAAAAAAAAATCTTTCACTGAAAGGTGGTCAGGCATTGGGACAGGCTGCTCAGGGCAGTGGTGGAGTCACCATCTCTGGAAGTGTTTAAGAGGCAGGTGAATGAGTGGGACATTTTGGGACACAGTTTGGAGGTGAACATAGTGCTGGGTTAATGGCTGGACTCAATAATCTTAAAGATATTTCCCAACCTTAATGATTTTATGGTTCTATAACACCACAACAGCTACAAAAAGATCTTTAATCAGCACAGACTGGATGTTCATTTGCAGCCCAGGACAGTGAGGCTGAAGGGGAGCCTTGAAAACCCTGCTGTGGTAAGGTATTAGTCAGTAGGTCTGTAAATCACATTGCCAAGCCTTTAAAAATATGGCTTGTCTGTTATGATTTGAAGTGCTTTTATACATGATTTTAATTTAAATCCTTTGTTAGGGTCATTTCAAGCACAGCTCATTAATTTGTCAAGAGAAGACAGAGGTGATTGCTGTGACTGCTATAGTCTTGCACAGCTGGAGAGTCAGAGATGTCTATCACATAGTTTATCTTCCTGTGAAATGCCTGTGTATAACAGATACTGTGATGTATTTACAGATAGAAATCTGTCTTTTGCAAAATCTTCCTAATATCAATATAAATATGAAAGAGCAAAAAGCACAGTGATGAATACATTGTGTGTGTTTGTGCAGGTGCCTTTTTACAAAACCAGGAATATAATTCTGGACAGCAGTCCAGAAGCCATTTAGTCCCTATCCCCACACTACAGCAGCGTGCTTTGCTCCTTCTTGACCTTTAACCTGATACAAACAGAAATATTTTTTGTTGAGAGTGATGTTTGAGGTAGCATGTGAAAAATGGTGCTTGTGCATGAAATTTGAGGCTCACAGCAAGGAATAAAAGGGAAGCAAATTATCAAAGAATGGCTCATTCCAACAGCAATTCCCATGCAGAGCACTAAATGAGAGATTACAACTAATTCTCTGTGTCACATGGCACATACACAGGCAGCAGGGTTGGAGCTCAAACTAGATTAATTCAGACTCCTCCTAACCTCAAAGTGCTTGGATTTGGTAACCTTTGTGCGGGTTTCAGGCAGGCTGCTCTGTGGAATTGCACAGGATTTTATAAAAAAAGACATGACAACATTTTTTCTTGCATAAGTATGCAAGTTTTTCCTCCAGTGAGCAGGCAAAGGCAGGATGCTAAAAATCTCCATGTCAAGAGCTGCAGATATTGTAGCACTTGAGGTAATTTTAAAGTTTTATCTGCTGCACTATTCAAGTGAAGGTCTGGAAATGATGATACTGAGGAGCTTAAACTAAAATTAAAATCACCTTTAATTTAAACTTATTTAATTTTAGGTTAGATATTCACAGGGGCAGTGTAGAGGACATATTCTTATGTAGAATATACCACTCAGAGCTGATGTACAAAAAAGAACAGTTCAAATAAGTAAAAGGAAGGACATTTCAGATGATCACGGAAACGGAGTTTATTTAAGAAATAAGAAATAGAATAATAAAACCATTTAGTAAAGAGTTTTTTAAATTTGGTAAAGCAAATCTGAAAGATATTCTATCTATGAAAATACATTGCAAGAAGAAATACCAGTGAGGAATTGCTCAATAGTAATGGACAATGACAGTGCAGGAACAAAAGGGCATAAGGCATTGAGAGGTAAATTTTTATTTAAAAATAGAAGTAGGTTCCTCTTCAGATAGTAAACTGGAAGAGTCTTACAAGAGAGCTGGGAAGAGAACATCTCACATTTCCATTCAATACTATTTTCATGATATTTTTTTCCCACATGGCCAAAATTATAATATGAATTTTCTTTATTTGTTTATTTATTTATTTATTTAATAGTTTTGGGATAATTAAAGTGGCCAACATTCTTTTACAATCTAGTAAAATGTTGGGAAAGTCCACATGAAATACCTATAGGGTTTTCCATCAGAGGAAATTCTGATTCTGTAATGGGTTCTTTATGGTAGTCATGGGATAAGAAATGCCATGAGCATGAAGTGGGGATTAAAACTCAAACAAAAAGTGCTATGTCATATAAAAATGCCTGATCAAGTTGTACTTTTGAAATCAGGATGAAATTTTTTGTCAATTCATAATAATTTTTTAGTGGGAAACTTAGTAGTTGTGGGATGGGGCAGAAGAGGTGGGTGGTCATTGGGAACTCAGAGACTCAGACACATCTTCCCACAGTGAAGGTGGTGACAATGGATGTAAAAAGAGTATGTGAAGGGATTCTGTGTCAATAGGATATTTATCTATCTGATCAACAGTGAAGTTTTAGTCTGTTACTAATTTTTTGCTTCTGGTAGAATTGAAATTGGGCATCAAAGCTGAATTGTCAGTGTAGGGAAGGTCAAGTAATACCAGGGACGAAGATGCTACAAAATGTATTTAATTATGTAGATATTCGACCCCAGATCTACTGTTTCAGCTTTTTTCTTCCTTCATATTTAAATCAAGACAGGAAAACTAAGGAGGCATCTTTTGACCTGAGTCCATGGTCAATAAAGGGATTGAATTGCAGCTTAAGCAGAAATGTTTTTCATTCAAGCACAAAATATCATGTCTGTCCATAAGATTGTTTGGTTTTGAAGGGGAAAATAGCAAAAGCAGCCTTTTGTATATGAACCTGGTGTGAAGCCAGTTTTTCCCTTGCAAGTTTTCAAACAAATCTCCAAACTGCCTTTCATGGGTCTTCACATTGCCTCTCCAGCAATAGTAGATAAATATAATAATAGTTCTTCACCACTGCCCTCCTGGGCAGGAACCTTTCTGACAGTGTAGGGGTTAGAGTGTCTATCACCAAGATACATTTCACCTCTAAGCCTTAAATTTTAAACTACATTTCTTTTAATATCTAATGTACATGGTAAACATATCCAAGAATTTGTCGTTCCCACTCAAAGGTGACAGCTGTGAATTACAAGACTCAGACAATTAGAATTCCTACCCCCCACATAATTCTGGTGACTTGCTCTGACAATAGCCTACCAAAACTCAACTGGCTCCTCTGCAGGAAAGGAGCAGGAGATAGGAAAGATGAAAGGAGAACAGGAGAAAGCAGAGGAAGGAAGGTGGAGAGGGTAGGAGAGATTTGGGCAAAGGATCACAGGACTTTGCATGTGTCCGTGGAAAAAAGGAGGGATAAGTTGCCACATATCCCCCACATGAGTCTTGGTATTTGAAACAGAAGGGTTTGTGTTAATACATCTCAGTTAAAAATGAAGAGGATCAGCTCAAGAGCAGCCATTCTCTATTCCAGTGATCCCTCAGAAGTTAATGTTGTTCAGACGGGCAGGAGAGCCAGCAGTGCTCCTGCAATACTGCTCAAGGACTGTAAAGAGCTCTGATCCCAGCACGGGTACCCCAGTGCTGTCAAACCAAACCTGCCTTGCTCGTGTCACACACGGATTTATTTTCCCTCCTAACGACTCCGGGACCTGCGACATAAGCGGTGATTTACGCAGGCACCAGCAGAGAGGAGCTGCTGGCCACGTCTCCAAGGCACCAATCCTGTCCCCACTCTGCCTTATTTAACATGTGAGTGGTGTCACCTCTATCAGCAGAGCTTGTCTGTGTGACATTCGAGTGAGTGACGGCCGTGTCAGCTCCCAGGCCAGCCTGCTCTGCTTACGCATCGTGCTCCTGGCCTGATGGAAAAAGGGGAAAAATTCTTCCACATGCTTTGTTAGCAGGAATCTGGTGAGCAAAAGGTTAAATGGCTTGAGGTGCTGGGTGTTCGTGGGGTAGTGTGCATGTGTATATATGTATACAAGTGTGTGTGTATACATGTATTAAAAAAAATAAAATAAATAAATAAATATATATATGTATACATACGGAGGCACCTTGGTTTGGCTGTAGGACCTCGTGCCCGCAGGCCACAGTCACATTATCATCTGGAAATTGGATAACGACAGCACAATGACAAATCCAGGTTGCCTGCAATAAGGTGCTAATCCCTTTGCTTTAATATCGGAGCAGCGTGTAATGATGTTTGGACATCACTCCAGTTTACTGACGACCCCACTGGGGCCAGCAATAGAAGCGTACAACTGTCTAACAAGCCATCAGGTGACCGCCGTCGTCAAAGCAACGGGGGATGCAATCTAATCTTCCCTCCATCCCTTCCAGCTCCCAATAAGGACCAGATTATAGAAGTGGCCCATCAATGCTTGGTAACTCGAATCAATTAACGTTAATTCGCACAATGCTATGATGTATTGTGATCACTTTCATTTCGGAGAAGGGGGAAGAAATTGCTATAATTCACCTAAAATGAGGTTGTCTATGGTGCTGAGGTATTAATTGGGTGTCCATATTAAATGGAAAAGGAGCACGGTAGTGAAGGAAAAGTGGATGAGTGACTCTCTTGGCTGCTATTGACCTATCAGAAGAAGACAGTGCCCTTTTCCTTTGCTTTTATCTATTACAGTTTTCCCTATTGCGTGTCAAGTTGATGTATTATAAAAAATTCATTTGGTGACCTTCCACCCCCCTAGCAGATTAAACAATTTCACTGGGATGGCATCATTAACAGGGCCTTGCATTTAATGATGATTTCTCTAAAAGGCCACGGAGATTCGATTTTAAGCTAACAGATTTATTGCACTATTATAACATATCGTAAAAAACTGTACCACCTACGGTCTGGTTTTAGGATAGAAACTGTTTAAGAGTTTATGTGGAGCTTAAAGTGGTATTACCTTGGGATACACAGCCTGGCAAAGCTCTGACCTCCGGCGGGATGCTGTTTACATTTAATAAAAGACATTTCTCTGACAGTAAACTTGGGGAGTGTGTTATGGAGGAGGCCTGGCTTAGCTCTTCGCCACTGGCTTTGTAAATCAGGGCATTGCCACTGATCTACAGCTATTAATGGAAGTCACTAATGAATCTGGAGGATGTTTCTCTCCTATCTGATGCACCTGCTCTGTCCCTCTCCTTCTACAGGCTTCTAAAGGTGATCCCACATCTAGATCCTTCCTCAGCTTTGTTGTTCTAATGAAAGAAAGGCCTAGAGAGGAAGTCATAGGAAGCTTGTTTTGCTCAGCCTGGAGAAGAGGAGGCTGAAGGGAGATCTCACTGCTGTCACAATTTTCTCCTGAGGGGAAGAGGAGGGGCAGGCACTGATCTCTGCTCTGTGGTGACAGTGACAGGACATGAGAAAATGACATGAAAATGTGTCATAGGGTGTCTAGGCTGGATGTGAGGAAAGGTTTCTTCACCCAGAGGGTGGCTGGGCACTGCTCAGGCTCCCCAGGGCAGTGGTCACAGCACCAAACCTGGCAGAGCTCAAGAAGCATTTGGACAGTGCTGTCAGGCACAGGGTAGGATTGTTGGGTCTGTACTGTGCAGGACCAGGAGCTGGGATCCATGATTCTCTTTGATTTCTTTCTATAATATGGGAAAATATGGGCATTCGTGGAAATAAAAGTCATCCAAATATCTTTTCTTGCTTAAAATAAGAGTGACCTCAGACTCCTCATTCTGATGCTAATGTCACTCTTCCCTGTCTGTATTAATTAGTGACAAGTTCTGCAAGGGGAGACAAAGCTCCAACAGTGCACCTGAGAGGGCAGAGTTCTGGCTTACTTCATCGTCCCATGACATCAGAACCCATTCTTACCCAAAACCACTGAACTTCTCACAGTTCTTCCAGTGAATCTGTCCCTACTTTGCCTGCCACAAGTCCTCGGCTTGCCTATGTCCTGCACCTCCCTTTCTTGAATCCATTGAAGTCACCAGCAAACCCCTCCTTTTCAACAACAAAGAAAAATGTCTCTTTGGCTGGATCATGATTCATTTAGTCATATTTTTCCCTAAATTCTTCCCAATTTTTTTCCCTTCCAATGATATATTGATTTTACAACACTAGCATTGCAGACATACCAGACAACTGTTCAATTAATTTCAATGTCTATTAGGAAATTAAATATGCCAGGGGCTATTCTTTGGCACCAAGACCAGCTGACATATTTCAGCATCCAAACTTCTAAGTGAAAATATTGTCTGACTGTATTAGCTCCCAGACTATTTGGGAGCTGTTTTGGACTTTGCCATTGGACCTAAACCACAGAATAAGAGGGACTGACAGCTTAATGGTAGAGGTGATCAGGTGTCAGTGCCAAGGCTTGTTTCTGACATCATTTAGTTTTATGGTATACACATATCCATTGACTTTAATGGGCCATTGAGACAGGCACTCATCCTGATCTCCTTCCCCTTGAAGTCAATAAATAATACTTTCGTCTTCTTCTTCTTCTTCTTCTTCTTCTTCTTCTTCTTCTTCTTCTTCTTCTTCTTCTTCTTCTTCTTCTTCTTCTTTCTTCTTTCTTCTTCTTTCTTCTTCTTTCTTCTTTCTTTCTTCTTTCTTCTTTCTTCTTTCTTTTCTTTCTTCTTTCTTCTTTCTTCTTTCTTCTTTCTTCTTTCTTCTTTCTTCTTTCTTCTTCTTTCTTCTTTCTTCTTTCTTCTTTCTTCTTTCTTCTTTCTTCTTTCTTCTTTTTTCTTCTTTCTTCTTTCTTCTTTTCTTCTTCTTTCCTCTTCCTCTTCCTCTTCCTCTCTTCCTCTTCCTCTTCCTCTTCAGCTGTGGCTGCCCCTGGACCCCTGGAAGTGTCCAAGGCTGGATGGGGCTCAGAGTAACCTGGGATAGTGGAAGGTGTCCCTGCCCTTGGCAGGGGGCTGGAACAAGGTGATCCTCAAGGTCCCTTACAACTCTCTATGATTTTATATTTTATGATTGCAGTTATTATTGCAATTGTAAATAAAATGACAAGTTCTCCTTGATTTCAGGGATACTTCATTTCCTCTGTCCCAAATATCTCCACCAAGTTTCTTCATTAATCCATAATACCTTCCAGTTTCTGTGCCCTGAAATGTCCCTGCTGCTAAAGGACAGGCACTTCTCTCCTGTGGAGCCTCAGCCTGTTCAGCAGACACTGATGGGGACAGGACCAGGGATCCCTGGTGTCCCTGCTGACTGAGGCATCCCCAGCCTGCTGTGCCACATCTACAAGAGCTGCAGGGCACTGAGCATCAGAGCTGCTCCCTGTCAGCAGGGAATTGCAAACCAGCCTGTTCCTGCCCAGCAGGACACTCCAGGGAAGTGACAAACAGCACATCCTTCATGCCCACGAGGTGAAGGCAGAGGCAGGTCTTGCTCTGGTCCTTGCTGGGCTATGAGCACTCATCTACCTCCACCTCCCTGGGGCAAAGCTGTGCCAGGAAAGGCCTGCTTTCCTTCCAGCACGGATCAGCAGGGGAGCAGCAGGATGCTCCTTTCTCCTCCTCCACACTGGCATCATTTTGAGGAATACAACTTGCTGTGTGCAGGGTTGTGCCCAAAGGCAGGGGCTCCCTCACACCATGAGCCAGGTTGGACCATGTGGGGTATAAACACCACATTCCACGCTGTGTTAACCAAGTTCAAATTACCCACAAACAGACATTTTTACACTTCCATTTTAAGTATCCATGTCGTTTTGCTTTATTCTGTTTTCTTCACTGTTATTTTACCAGAGAGTGAAAGAACAAGAGGGAACAGTTGTAAATTAAAAGAGGAGAGATTTAGATTAGATGTTAAGAAGAAATCTTTTACTGTGAGGGTTACACAGGTTGCCCAGAGCAGCTGTGACTGCCCCATCCCTAGAAGTGTCTTAGGTCAGATTGGACAGGGCTTGGAGCAGCCTGGGATAGTGGAAGGTGTCCCTGCCCATGGCAGGGGGTGGAACTGGATGATCTTTAAGGTCCCTTCTAATCAAAATTTTCTATGATTCTGTGATTCTATGACTCCATGATTCGATGATTCTATGATCCTATGGTTCTACTCACCCCAGGGAGTGAGAGCTTCCTCCTAGATCCACATTCTGCAGCATCCTTCCTCTGTACACTAGATGAGCACAGTTTTAGCAGGTAGAGCCTGGGGTGAGAATGCAGGGCATTTTTCGTATTTGTTGTCAGTTTTAAAGAAGCTGAGGAGAGAAAAAAATAATTTGGTCTTTACAGAAACTATACCAAGACTCACCTAAACCTCTCTGTGCTCAGGGAGGTCACAGAAAACTGCAGCTATTTAGCTTGAAAAAGGAATGACTTGGTGTGTTGTTCATGTAGTAAGTTCTGATCACACTGTTGAATGTATGTTTTTGGAAGAAAGTGGATAACAGCACCTTATTGATGCCCCTGACATGAATTTCAAACCTAACACCGCCGTTGAGATTTTCCCACCAACAAAAATACAAGATAAAGAACCAAGAACTAAAACTTCAATCCTTGAGCTACCTTTCGAGTCTGCACACATCCTTAAAACCTTAGTTGATCTTTTCAGGAGCTGTAGCTCAGTATTTTCCATCAGATCAGTATGAACAGTGCATCTCATTTGTAATACACTGAAAAAAAATCCACAACCATCACCCAAACTAGAAAAAAAGAGTTAAAAGCTCCATATATCTTGTGTTTGTAAACACCTTTAAGCAAACACTAGAGATCAATGAATAGTTTTTCTTCTTTCACTTCAAGACAATACCAAACCCCCAGCCACTTCATTGCAATTGCAGATTAGAGCATTTTATATAGATATAAATTATATATATATATGAGATACTAAATGACACAAAGCACTGGGAGAGGGAATGAAATGATCCAGGCTCAGAATGAAGTGTTGATTCTTTATTCAAATTCAAAAGGGGTCTCCTGGGATGTTCTAATTTAAATTTCAGGCTCAGAAAAGCCAATGTCTTTCAAGGGGGTGTCTGTAACTGCTTTATTTCAGTCTTCAGGCTTTGCAGATTGGGAAGGTGATGGCAGGAAAAGGAAATGCAGCAAAGCCCTGCAAGTGCTGTGCTTGTGTAGAGGAACCAAGACTTTGTTCTTAGAGGAGCTCAAAGGTTTTCAGTGAAAATCTTTCTGCTGGACAGGGAACATTTGCAGGCTCCACTGCTCAGTGCACTGCAATGATACTTTGGGGCTAAAGCATTGGGTTCATGAATCCATAAAATCAATGTCTCTGCCACATAGTTCCAACATGATACCAGGGACATGAATTACTTTGTTAAGTTTTCACTTTTCCATCTGTAAACTGGGGATTGAAACAAAAGGATTTTTTTCATACTTTAGTGCTGCTTTCTGCTTGCAAGTGACAGCTGTTTCCTATTTCCATGCATGCTGCTCTCAGCCAAGGAATCAAAGGTAAGGTAAATTAGTGGGTAGAAAATAGGATCAGAAAACACCATCTAGAACTTTATTTCTGATTTTCATTTTTAATTTTTTTTCTTTCCCGTCCCTTTTCATGGTAAAGAAATGGAAGCAGACAACATTCAGAAACGTGCTTATACAGGAGACCCTACAGCATCTCTGTTCAGGTGCAGCCCTCAGATGGAGAAATCGAGAAGCAGCTTCCTGTACAGCCAAAAATCATTTTCCTGGACAGAAAGGTAGAATTTGCCTCCCTGTAGACAGAGACTTCTATTAATTCTGTACTATTGTGACATTTGAGATTTTTGACATTTGAGATTTTTGGTACAGAGCCAGGCTCTGCTCCAAGGCCCAGCAATGGCACCAGAGGAACGGGCAGGGACTGATCCCAGCAAGTTCCAGCTGGACAGGAGGCAGAACTTCTTTCCTGTGCAGTGACTGAGCACTGAACAGAGACCAGAGAGGGGCTGGAGTCTCCTCACTGGGACATTCCAGAATGATCCAGACACATCCCTGTGCCCTGAGCTCTGGGATGGCCCTGCTGGAGCTGGGAGGTGGCACCAGATGAGCCTCTTGGTCCCTTCCAACCTGACCCATCCTGTGATGTGGCCTCATCTGGAAAGGTTATGGTGAACTTTGTGACATTTGTAACATGTGGCACATAAATGCAAACTGCCCTCAGACAGGGGACACATATATATAAAATTATTAGAGTTGTTAAACCATCAAAGCTTTCTTTGCTCTTGCTGATGAGACAAGATCTTAATTCTTCTCTTCTGTTCTTCCTCCCAGGGTGAAAGAATTGATAAACTGGGGCCTCCTGCAGAACCCTGGGTTGTATCAGCTCATCTCAAGGACTCCTCTGAGGCTGTGCTGAAAGGTTTGGATACGTTGTCCTATAGCAAGGGTTATGGCAAAGCAGCTATGCAAAATGTTGGTGATAAATTTAGGAGTTCTCCCTGAGAAATACTGCAGTTGAGAACCAGTCTTTGGGCTGAAAGCAGAAGGTTGCAGTAAGAGTTTGGTGAACTGCCCAGTCATATGTTACAGGAAAAAAAAAAAAAAAAAACTTTTACAAAGTATTTCTGGCTTTGGTAGCTTAAAGGAAGTATGTCTTATAGTTTGTCTTGAAGAGACACACCTGGGGTTAAAAAAGGAAAGAATGAAGAATTAGAAATCCCAACACTTGATTTTTCAATTTATGTTAACTGGGGTCATTTCTTTAGGGTCCACAACAGCCTTTTTATGCCAGCAAAGATCTGGTCAAGTACAGACAGAAACAACTCCCTATGGATTGTCATTAACTTATTATAATGTGAAAGTGTTTGGTTTTTTTCATGCGGGATCTAAATATTTCCCTTCTGGTCCTCACTTATCAAAATGCATGAAGTCATTAAAGACTCATGAAAACTCATGAAAAACTCTAAACATGTGAGGATTTCTTCAAGGTTGTGTGAACATGCTTAGATATAGGACCTTGTTTAAGTAGAGTGCTGAACCAAACACCTGTGGATGGCCATATGCTGCTAAATTAGAAGTTGGAAATTATAATGATTAGAAACTTATTAGTTTAATTGCTAAAATATTTAAATATAAGTAAGAAGCACACACAATGAAAAGTTTGGTTCTCTATTAAAGAGAAAGTATTTTTTTCACAGTAAAAGCAATTTGTGTGTTATTTTTGAGTTGAAAAGTTCACACTTAGAGAAGATAAGTAGCACTTATGCTATAGATCACAGCTTGTCTCACTTTCAGTCCCTGATTCTGTTAATCAGAAATTCTTCCTACCCCAAAATAGTTCCAGGATTACAGGTTAGAAAAATTCTTTGGTGTTTTCTGCTGCTTTTCATGACTTTTCAGGGCACGTTCCTAAACTCCTCAGGTTTAGACTAGCCACAGATTATTGGATCAGCTGGAAGGAAGGAAGGAAGGAAGGAAGGAAGGAAGGAAGGAAGGAAGGAAGGAAGGAAGGAAGGAAGGAAGGAAGGAAGGAAGGAAGAAAAGAAAGAAAGAAAGAAAGAAAGAAAGAAAGAAAGAAAGAAAGAAAGAAAGAAAGAAAGAAAGAAAGAAAGAAAGAAAGAAAGAAAGAAAGAAAGAAAGAAAGAAAAAGAAAGAAAAGTCACTGAAGAGACACTTCACATTCTTTCTTTAAAACATACATGCATCAAATTAATAGGCAATAAACTCCAGCAAAGGAAGAGCAGCACAGTACAGATGTTCTGCATGTAATAGTTTGCTGCAGTTTTCCCTTTGACAAACATCCTTATTGCACTCGTCTTTTGAAGCACATGAAAGCAGCATTTAATGGAAATGGGTCCCATCTAGCACACTGAGGCTGCTTCATCTGACAGCAGCCAAAGTGCCTCGTGGAAGGCAGTTTAGCTCCAAATTAGCTGTGCTTCTACGTTAAATACCAGCTTGCCTGAGAGATCTTTGGGAAGAGTCCCATATATATCTGTAATATTCTGAGTTTTGAAGCATATGTGCCTGAGAGCTGAGCTAGTCTCTGTTGAGAAGTACAGTACAGTACTCCAGGCTTCATCACACACTAGAAATGGCAGTTATAAAGTATTTGAACACAGCTGACAAGGCCCTCTGTTAAAATCTATATTACAGTGAGTATGAGAGACAAGAAAACCTTGGTAGTCTGTTCAGACACTGTCAAAAGGAGGATCATATGATAGATGGATGAACTAGGATTAGGCTGCAGCAATAAAACAAATCTACATTCCCACATCTCCATCAAATCTATTCACAGTATAAATCACTGATTATTTATATATCACAGCTGATCCTGGAGACTAGTAATGAAATTGGTGGTTTGGTGTGCTAGATACTGTACAGAAATAGGAAAAAACTTCTTTATGCAGTCAAAACAAACTGGGATATCAACAAATTAAATAGTACCAGAGTCACAGAGAGGAGAAACTTTATCATTTATGTTGCCAAATAATTAATATGTGTCATGGTTTTACCTAAGACCTTGTCTTGGGCATTTCTGGCTGTAGTTCAGCGTTTTTGCTACTTCCCCACATTGTTCAATACCCTGAACATGAGAATGGCAGAGTAGAAATGTCCTGCCCACATTCAGCTTTATTTACCTTCACCTGTGCTGCTTAACTGCACTAAAATACCAAAGCACCTGCTTCATAAAGCAAATAGCCAAAAAACCAAATAGTTATGATGTTGTCTTTCAGCAGGCAAAAGTCTGTTTGTGATCACTGGAGCAAGTCCAGCATCCTGAGGAAGTTCTGGCATCTCACCCCCACCTGAACCAACATTTGGGAATTTGTCAGCCTGTGGGATTTCACCCCTTTCACCCCAAGAGTCTGAATGCAGACCAGACCTGGCCAGCATCACTCAAAGGCCAGGCCTTGGCTGGTGCTCAAAGATACACACAATAAAATGGGGATCCAGTTGCAAAGTAAATTATAACTTTTAAAAAGAGCCTACAGAAATAACAATCATGGCAAAGCAGATGTTGGGTCATAATGGATTCCCTGATAGATCACAACAAGAGATAACGTGATGGAGAAATTCTGTTTCCTGGGTTTCATTTTAATGCTCCCCATGGAGCTTTTCCCTGCCAGGTTTCCAGTTGGCAGTGTCTCCTGCACTGTCTCAGGGCAGTCACCACAGACATTTTCCATGGCCAAATACTTTCCAAAGCATCTGACAGAGCTGGAAAAAAATTCCAAGAGATTTAACAATAGGACAGAAGTGAATGTGCCCCAAAGATAAGATGAAACTCCTACAAATCAGAAAATAATTGAAGATTCAGCTTGTCCCTTAGTTACAGTGGTTGAGTCCTTGACTCCATCCCCTTAGGACAGTCTCTCATTATCACTTTCCCAACCTTGGTGAAGTACTTAGTCACACAAGACATGAGTTAAATTGAAAAATGGGCATTTGGAACTTTCTAGTGCATCTCTATAGCTCCTGTTGCCTTTGTTTGATCCCTTTAACAGCTGCATTCACATTACACCCCCATAACACACAGAAAATGTCATTTCACAATGAGCTCAAAGAATAAATATTTAGAAGCCCAATCCCTCAGGAATTTGTTTTCCAAGTACCTCTGTGTGAAATTTTCTGGAATTAGACACAATGTTTATGATTAAGATGGATAATTAATTTAGGTTTTCTCATGTCCATTAAAGTCATGAAGACTCCCTGAGGTCCTTAAGTGGCACTTACCTGGTTGCTGTTAATTGCAATATGATTTTTTCTGACTCTCCAGGGCTCACCCAAGTGCAGGTCATAGAGGGATGTGCAAGCTTTTCCAATCTGGCTGTCTCCAGCTCAGGAACAAACTGGAGACTTGTGTTCACTGTCACATCACCTCCAGGTAAACCCTATATTCTGTGTATTTTTACTTTGGTAAAATAAAAACCCTACAGGTGGCCTGAATTTATAAAAAAGGAGTGGAAGTTTTGAATGGGTGGAGCAATGCCAAACCTCTAAATGGCCTGAGTTCTGTTCCACATCCAAGCTGGCATTCCCCAGGCAGCAGGAGAGCTGGGTGATTCCTGTGCTATTCATGCAAGATGTGTCAAATCTAATAAATAAGTACAGAGCAGTATTGTCAGGAAAAGGTGCCTCTTTCTCCCTGGATTCCCTAGTATGTATCCCAAGAAATCAGATACTTAAAATCAGTTAAGTTGCCAGAGCAAACTTTTTCTTATAAATTGCAACCTCTCATTCCCTCTTTTTTTCCCTGTTTATGTTCAGAAATTTTCCATCTGTGCTCCTGGCTGTTTTCATAGTGCCTTTTCCTGCCTGTTTGCCAGCACCTGGTCACCTTTAGAGGTGGTTATGCACACTCAGAGAGTGACTCCAGGACTGTCAGGGCTCTCCTGAGAGCTCATGGAGATGATGTTGGCACCTGCAGAGCCCCCTGAGCAGCTTAGCAAAGAGGAGGCAGGTGTGCTTGGAAATGCCAGCTGAGGGGGACACTGGGGACAAGGCACCCTGTGAGCTCTGCCTTGGAAAATCCTCGAGATGTTTGTACAAGAGAAACACCTCTGTGACTGCTTGGGGGCCTGAAATTATCTCTAAATCTGTTTCTGAAGGTATAAAGAAAGGGGTCAAAGTGTTGGTTTCTTGTCTTAGGATGACTGCTGAGGCAAATCCAGGGAGAAGCAGGAGCAAGTCTGGCATGCAGTCCAAGGACATATTGATATAAGATATAAATGTTGTAAGATCACATGTAAAGTCCCTATTATGGTATTGCATCAATCCATCCCTCCATTCATCCATCCATCTATTCATCCATCCATCCATTCATCTCTCAGTATATATAGATATATAGGCATGGATATCTCTCTAGATAAATACCATTACAGATGATAAAGATATATTATCTATCTATCTATCTATCTATCTATCTATCTATCTATCTATCTATCTATCTATCTATCTATGTCATGCCTCATCCAAAAAAAATAACAGAGGGAACAAGTACATCTGACTGGGGAAATGGCCAAGTGGAAGTGGGCAATGAAAAAAATCTGAGCAAAAAAATAAAATAGAAGTGTACAAACATTTAGGCTGCCACAAGTGGCTCATCCAAATCCAGTGCTTCCCATGGCTTGGCAAAGGGAGAATTGGGGTGCAGGGAGCACTTGGAGATGGGCCTTTCAAGGGGGGGATTTTTGTGTATTTTGAGCTGCCAGGCACAGGCATGTGCCACTATCTTCTCATCAGTGAGAGCAGATGGAAAGTCAGTACATCACAAGATCTGATTCTTTAGGCTGGAAGCACAGTTTAATGAAATATGTTTAGAAACCTGTTTCAGGGAAATCCCAAAATCTTTTTTCTGAACAAAGATCAAACAGAGATCCCTTTTCTGAAATATTTAGCCAGTCAGAGAGTTACTAAGAATTAATAATAGAATCACAGAATGGTTTGCATTGGAAGGGATCTTCAAGATCATCAAGTTTTAACTCTCCTGTGTTGGGAGGGGACACCTTTCAGTAGACCAGGATGCTCAGAGCTCCATCCAGGCTAACCTTCAACACTTCCAGGGATGGGGCAGCCACAGCTTCTCTGGGCAACCTGTGCCAGTGCTAAACATCTAATTTAAACCTGCCCTCCTTCAGCTTAAAGCCATTTCCCCATGGAGGATGTTTAGAGGCACCAGTGTGTACAGGCAGCTGATGCACCTGTGCAGGTATCACCTGTGTAAATCAGATTATCCCACACTTTTAACATGCATTGCAAAAGTACACACCAAAGGCACAATCCCTTCTGCTCCATGTAATTGGGAACCATGCTGGAGACAGCATAAAGGTTTTTACACTTCCAGATTCTTACTGAAAAGATGTACTTTTATCATTTGAGATAAACAAACTGAAATTAAACAATCAAATAGTAGATGTTTGAACCAGTTGCTCTATGCACCTACCCTGGCATAATTCACTGTTTGGAGACAGCTCAGGAGGTGCAGCTGAAGTAAAATGCAATAATCCCAAATGTTTTAGTGGCAGTTCCTGGGGAGAGCAGACTATTCACAGCTCCACTGTATCATCTTGCTCCTTGTTTTACAGTGATATTCACTTCACTGATATGGATCCCAATGGGTTTTTCTTTTTAAACCAACAGCATCCTACTCAGGAACTATTAGAGTAGTGCAAAGCACCTTTAAACACCTGTGTGTGTAGAGTCCTTGATAGCTGTGAGATTTTCCCTCACAGCTGAAGTTCATGTGTTTGTACCTGCAGGCAGATTTCTCCCAGTTGGATCACGCTCCCCACCTTGCTCTGATGCAGCTTGGCTTTGCTCAGGTGGACAACACTGACAAAAATCTAATTAATTTCTTCTAAAAGTACTTAGTGCTACTTACCCCTGTCTCCAAGCCTCCATCTGACAGCATTTCTGATTTATTTTAATGAATTGATGAAAAAAAGACTGTTAGATTTTTATTAAAAACTGAATTCAAGTAAAAGAAATATCCATCCATCAACATGTTTAGAATTGTGGGGTTAGGACCAATAATGAGTCATGCACTAAGACAGATAATGAGTTGATGTGCTAATCCACAAGCTTCAAGGTTGTGTACAGAGAGTACCAGGCTTGGTTTTCATAAACTCTTGTCCTTGCCCAGCACATCTGCATTCAGAACTTATGGAAATAATTTTTTGGAAATAATTTAAGGAATCAAAGCCTCTCTCTATTTCAAAAGGGCAGCACTAAGCATCTTCCAGTCCTTGCAACTCAGATCTGAGACCCAATGAACTCTTGAACACAGAAACTGTGAGCAGTGCCTGGCTTTATTCTGCCATTTACAGAAAACTTTAGAATTTCTGGGTGCAGAGCATTACCTAGAGCTTCTGTCCTTCAAGAGACTAAATATTTACTGTGTAACAGCAGGGACATTGACATTTTTTTATTTATAATTCTCATTATCAACTTGATGGAAAATATTAACAAGTTTACTGGGAGTTTTCTGCATCATGGATTTAATCTTCATGCTGGTGAATGTTTCTGGGTTCTCCCTAACTTCTATTGATATGATTCAGGTGTAGCCTGTTAAAAATCAGTATTAAGAACTGCCTTATCCAAACCAATTTCTCTTGCAGCAAATGTGCATGTTTTCTGTAGGGGCCTGATCTGTCTGGCCTCACAAGCAGATGCATAGTGAATGTATTTTCTGAGGTCTGTGTCAGTTAGACAAATTCATGGAAGAAATATTAAGTGTTGTTGAATGCAAAGAAGCTGTTTATGCTTCAGGAACCACTGAAAGCTTTAAACTTATTTTGTGGAAATATTGTTACATGTTTAGGTTGTTCTCGTACTCAATCCTAAATAAATATTATCTGTTAATGTTGGATCTATCTGGAGATAGATGGATTTATGGTTTGCCCCTGAATGCATCTTTAAAAGTGGCATCCCTGTTAAAAAGCTGTAGGGTGGTGTTTTAGCTGTGAAATTGCTGTCCTTGCTTTTGTTACAAACTGACTGCTTTAAATTCTTAGGGGCAAAGTTCACTGTGCTGTCCCAGCCATTTGCCACCTTCCCTGTGCCCACCAGAGCCAGGGCCAGCATGATCCTCGTTGTCATACTGGGCTCAGCAGCATCTGCATTCAGCATTGTTCTTACATTCTGCTGGTTCAGGAAGAGCAAAAGCCACAGTAAGTTGGAAATATCCACAAAAAAATTAAACTCACACACCCCTTGTTTTATTTAACAAATCCCCAGAATGGGCACAGCGGGTTTCAGACAATAGAACTCGGGAAAAGCTCTGAGATATTCAGTAATTAAAATGTGGTTTGTAGTTTATAGAGACAAGAGCTGGGCTTCAATAATCAATGTGGGTCCCTTCCAGCTCAGAATATTCTATGATTCTATGATAGTTCAAGGTTATACAGTTCTATGACTATAAAAGGGGTCTGAGTCCAGACAGATATTAGAAGAAGTTTCTCCTTGGAAAGGATTGTTAAGCTCTGGAACAGGCTGCCCAAGGCAGTGGTGGAGTCACCATCCCTGGAAGAGTTCATTTATGAACTGGAAGGTGGCATTTTTATAGTCAAGCAATATTCTACTACATATTCAACAACATGTTCAATTTTTGCTTGAATGAATAATTTCTGCTGAGCAGAGGATGTACTGAGGATGATGTGATTGTGTTTCACTTCAGAAACAAGGACTGAACAGCCTCATCTACCATGGGACAGCACCAAGAGACCCAGTGAACAAGCACAGCCTCCTGCAGCTCCCACCAAGCCTTGCTGCCACCAAGGACCAAACAAAAGTGGAGTGTCTGTAGCAGGAGGTGAGACTGCAATTCATAAATGATTGGATAAGAGTCAATTTATGTCTTTAAACATGTTCATGTGCTCCCTGGGAAGTGATGGAGTCATCATCACTGCAAGTGTTCAAAAAGTGTGCGGGATGTGGCAGCTGGGGAGACGTTTAATGGTGAATACAGTGGTGCTGCCTTGGTGACTCAATGGTCTAAAAAGTTTTTTCCAACTTCAATGATTCTGTAGGTTTGTATAGGATCAATGGCACATCCTCAAAAGGTCTGTCTCTTTATTTCCTCCTCCTTCTCCTCCATTATTTTTTTGTATTTCATTTAATCTCCTTTCATATAGGTGGAGTGAATTCCCAGCTACACTGAAGGCAGCAGCAAAATCCCCCTTGTGCTCGTGCTGTGGTTCTTGGGGTGTCCTGTGCAGGGCCTGGATTTCAGTGATCCTTTTGGGTCCCTTCCCCACAATTCAGAATATTCTATGATCCAATGAGTCCATGATTTCTCCCAGCGTTTTTGGAGCAGGGCAGGGACCAGCACTCCTGATGTCCCCCCATGCCTGGAGGAGCAGCGCTGCTCCCTGCCCAAATCTCCACGTGCTGGAGGGCAATGCAAAGCTCTGGGCAGGTTTGCAGGCTGTGAAGGACTGCCCTGAGTTACACTGGATGCAAAATAACCCAGCCAGGGCTCATTTGCACGGTCTGAGTCCAACCTAGCAGCCCAGAGCAGCTCCAGTCCCACCCACCCACCCTGTGTCCTGCTTTGCTCCCCAGGGTCCTGGCACAAACAACCCTGTCCTGCACACCTCCTGGAGACTCCTTTCATCATCTTCTGATCAAACCCAGCTCCTTCTGAGGTCACAGAAAAGCAGACAGCCCCGGGGGCTTGAGGCTGGCAGCACAAAGCACCGGCTTCCCTTTCTGCAAGTGTGAAATGTTCTTACAGTAGTTGAGGCTTTTTTTTTTTTTTTTTTTCTCACCTGCCAACAGCTCAGATCTAAGGGCATTCAGATAACCCTGCTGAACCCCCCATTTACTCTGTTTTGGGAATTTCTTTTTCCTCTCTCTTACCCAAGCCTGTGGATTACATAAGAGGCAGGAAGAGGGGAGCTGGAGTTTTATCTCCTTTTAATTAGTGTCTATCACAAAAACAGAGGGAGAGAGAGAAGGAGAGAGGAAATTCTGCAGTTTATGTGTTTTGATATTTGCCATACTCTTCCAAAACACAGCATTCAGCTGTGTGCCTTAGGACACATATCTGCTATAAATTCATTTTTTATCTAATTTGTCTGAGATCTAAGCTTCCTGTGGAGGTCTGAGATCAAAGGATCTGATTCTGTCTGATGTTGGCTCTGACACATAATGCTTGCTGACTTAGTTCTGTCTATAAACTCGCAGTGGGAGGCTGCCACTCTCCCTTGGCACCTTTACATAGTGAACTTTCATTTTGGCTGGGGAGGCTGACAGGTACAGTGTTGATTGGAGCCGTCATGTAAATAATTAATGGGAAGATTTTTTTTTTTTTGTCAGAAAAAGGCAATCCAGCCACTTAGAGTCTTTTAGGAATAGTTGCAAGACAAAAAAGATTCCCCAATATGTTCAAATCTAAACAAGGATAACAATATCTTAAGTGAATTTAATACATATGACTTGGAAATGTGTAATGTTTGATTCCCCCCTATTTAAAGTGCTGTTGGTTTTGGGGAGAGAGAGAGAAGAAATCAAAGCTGCACTCTTTTTGTTTAGTTTCTGCTTTGTAGCTCTTCCTCTCATAAGAAATACTGCTTTTCTAACACAATTAAGTGTTCAGAGCCTTTATTTAATAATCACCACAGCAAGACTTGCAAAACAGAAATTTCCTCGTTGGTGGCTGCTTGTAGAGTGTGAAGTGCAGTGGAGCAAGGGCCCTGGGTATTGTACCAAAAGGAGCAGCTGAGGATGAAGATGAGGAGGGAGAAACCAAAATCCAGTTATGCACTACAGCAGGGGAAAGGGATCAAGATATTGCCTTGCCTAACCTTGGTCTAACAAGAAAATCTCCTTAGCTTTTTGTAATTATCTCTTCTTGAATTGAAAAACATTTGAGGGACTAAGGCACTGTTAACAGAACACCTGGAGGTGGAGGAACAGATTGTTTCTTTTTGCTTTTTGCAATTTGTTCTGGTGGTTCAACAGAGAGCTTGTATTCTCCTACAACTCAATTTTCTGTCCTTTCCCTGGACCTTTTCAAAATGGCTCCTGATAGATTGTTATTCTGTCCTTGGACATCTTCAGCTAGAAATCACTGTGTGTTCCTGAAGATGTTATCCCAGTCTGTAAAATTTGGTCTCCCCTTTTGGCTCCTACCTTGCTCAAATCAGCTCCTCCTCCTTCATTCCCAGCAGTTTGCTGTTTTTCCCTTATTTTACAAAACTTCATCAGAATCGATTTTAGTTTAAATTCCAAATCACCAATGGAAACACTGAATATCTTCCATTTCAGTGGTAGTGTCTGGTACTGCCACACATCCATGAGAATTATTTCCCATATATAATTTCTGCCTGAGCTCTGTTAGCTGGCACTTAATCCTGTTAATCATATGCTTTCATGATATTGAATAGTTTGTATTTAATGTTTAGAAATCAGGAATCTCAAGGCAGTACTTCATCCTTGAAACTGCTTCTATCCAGAAAACTGGCAGCCTCCTCCACTGATTCAAACTTGCTTGAAAAAAACCTTATTTCCACCATTGAAAATGGCACCTTTGAAGATGAGAGAGTCAATACATCTCCAGAACTAACATGAACCTTTGGTATAGGAGATCATGACCTTATTATCTTGTTTATGTGTCTAAAAAAGAAAATTGAACCTGGTGATGTGTGTAATTTGTACCTTAAATCAACTGACTACCTAAAGTTAAAGCCAGCTTAAGAAGGAAAAGTGCTAACCATAATAATATGTCTGACTGCTGAAATTTTGGTAACAACTTTCTGGTGGATTTCCAAGAAGTACAACCTTGAAATTTCAACTATGAGTGTACAAGTTGAAAAAAACCAGCAGCACCCTGTAACAGAAAAAATGAGCACGAGCATGAAGCCACTGCCAGGGCTATCAGAATTCATGTTGGCCAAGGAGTGTCTGGACAACCTTTCTGAAAGATGAAATCATTTTTGGTGTTTTTTTGAGAAACAAGGGTGGTTCTCAATGACCTTTTAAGCATGCCTTCTAATTTGAGATATTCTATGATTCAGCAAACATAGTTCCAATTAATGAATTGCAGGAAATGCAGAACAATGAATCTGAGCAAAAGGCTTGAGCAGCCATGAGGCCAAATGTCACAGACTGTTCACAGTTAAACTGAGAGGACAAACCTGAAACTTCAGAAGTGCTAATAACACATTTTCTGGGATTATTTGTGCTAAGGACCTATTTGTGCTGAGAAATGGACTAAAATAGCTGATTTTGTCCACTAACATCTGAGACATTGACCAGGACTAATTCTGGATTTGGAATTAATATTAAAGGTTTGGGTGTAGGCTGATGGCTTTTTGTTGTTGTTGTTGGGGAAGGGAGAGGATTACAAGAAAATTATGCATTTTTTTAACATCCACATGAAGCTACAAATTAAGCTGCCAATCAATAATGGCACATTCTGTCAGCTCAGAAATTATCTGCTATGTCACTACAAGTGACCCTGTTACTGACAACAATTTGATATATAAGGATGTAAACATTTCCACACAAAAAATGTACAGTGTATATTTACAATTTCCTGCATTTTTTCTACATCATTTTTTAAAAAACAGAATTGCAGGTTACAGGCTCTGCCTTGAGTAGGACTCAATTGCTAGAAATACAAAGTTCTATTTCAGCCTATTTCGGAAAGGAATGATGCATTTCATGGGTGTGTAGTATTAAAATATTAAAGCATTTATTCAAAAATTTTCTGAATTTTGGAGATGCTCTAGCAGCTGTTAGTGTGTCAATAAGCACAAACCAGCCTGGTTTGCTGCTTTTTATTTATTTGTGGAAATAGCTAATGGTTGTTTTGCTTTGCCACTTTTTCTGCCAAATTGAAATGTATGGCCACTGAAACTATTTCTGCAACAGTAACTGCTTGTTAATTAATCACAGAATCATGGAATGGTTTGGGTTGGAAGGGACTTTAATAATCACCTGCTTCCTCCCACCCTGGGCGGGCATAACTTCCATTATCTTAGGTTGTTCAAACCCCCATCCAACACTTCCAGGGATGGGGCAGTCACAGCTTCCCTGGGCAGCCTGTGCCAGTGGCTCACCATCCTCACAGGGAAGAATTTTTTCCTAACCTCTAACCTAAATTTCTCCTGTTCAATATAAAACTCTCCTCCCTTCTTTTATCATTGTCATGTAAAAATGGGGGAAAAAAATTTTAAAAATTATTGATGTCTTTAACACACAATAAAGGCATAAAAGGATAATGTACATGAAGGTGGGGTCTGATAATGACTGCAAGAAACAAACAAGTCTTGCTTTCACAGATATGGAAGGAAGTGGAGCAGTGGGAGCTGCCACAGGACGAGCAGAGGAGCTGAACCTGCATCTCCATGAAGCCAAGTCAGCAAGAAAGCCAAGCACTGTCCAGCCCAAGGCAGGTGACAAACACACCTTTCCCTCAGCCAGGGACAGTGACAGTCACCACAGAGGAAGATCTGGTGACTCTGTGGAGCTCCAGCAGCCAGCAGTGCCAGAGTGCTCCAGCCAGAAGGAACCTGCAGCTGGGTACAGCCAGGAAAGAGAGAAGCCTGACAGGATGCCCCAGCAGCAGAATGATGTCAGAGAGTGCATTGCCATGGTGGCAGCAGAGGGGTAAAGCAGTGATGGGAGGGATGAACCACTGTAGTCACTGTGGGGCTGAGCCTTTGGTCAGAGAAAACCAAGAAAGGGCAGAGAAACCAGAGAAAACCAAGAAAGGGCAGAGAAACCAGAGAAAACCAAGCAGGTATTGGGATGGGGAACCATGGGGCCACATGGGCAAGTGAACCTGCAGCCAACTGTGAGGCTCTTTGATGCTGACCTTCCTTAGCTTCCAGAATGGGGTGGGTGCATCCAAACTGCCCTTTGAGAGCAGTTCTGACTCCTCCAAAACCCTCTCCAGGAGTTGTTTTGGGGAGTGCTTAGTGGGTCAGCTTTGGGATTGCATTCAAAAGCAGTCAGGGATCAGCCAACAACTCAGCAGGGTTTCTGACACTACAATGTTCTAGCATGGATGTAGTCTTAGTGTCATGAGCATTGCTGGTGAATATGCATACATGTAAATATATAGAAATTTTCCCATGTCTTCCAGCCATGCTTTTAGTTTTATTCAAAGAACTGCAGTATGTACACAGCTATTGTCCTTTTTTTTTTTTTTTTTTTTTTCTTTTCATTGTGGCTTGAGTAAATGCTTCCATTCTGCTCTACTTAAATATATCCTTTTTTTAGTATTTTTAAATTTTGATTAAAGTATTTTACTGAGTAAATCTTCACCGTGACATTGTTTTCTGACATCTTTAAATCACTGGCTTGTTATGAACACTAATCTTTATGGATAATAATACTACTGCTGATATTCTTCAGTTGCTCAGAGAATTCCTGTGTGATTTGCTTTACTGAGCTGGATGATGAGGAACTTTATTATGCCATCTCTGATCCATAAAATTCTTGGTTGTACGGTGACAGATAAGATTTATATTACTTTGCAGACAAAAATTATTTAATCAGGAAGATGAGGTTTCTGGCCAGATCAGCAGTGGGTGATGAGGTGAGAAACCTTGATTTGGAAAAAACTCAAACAAACCACAAACCAGTTCTCTTCAATCTGAAGGAGTTAAGGTGTAGATTCTGTTCAAGCTGCTCAGTTTCCTGGGCACAAAAATAGATTCACCATCTTTGGCTTCTGCACTGTGCTGTTTTTATAATCATAATTCTGCAGTGAAATTTGACTGGCTGCACACTGAGCCAGGATTCTTGTTGAGTGAACAGGAATTTTTCTGGTTTAAGACACTGGTGGATGGAGATCTTGTTGAGTGCAATGGATCCAACTTTCTGACCTCTTTCATTATATAGAAAAGCCATTTATTACATTATTTTCTGCAGATGCCAAAATATTATTATTGGGTAGATCCTCAGGGATCATGATTCAGGGACTGAATAAAAAGTTATACAAAGACATCCATGTCTGGTGAAATTATTGGGAAACCCTTCTTTTCCTGCACAGCTGATGCCCAGCTTCAGATGCTTTCATGGGGCAGTAGAGCCTTCCTTCTTTACAGAAATACAATTCCTCCACTACATGAATTCTATTTCCCTTCAGTGTTTCCACTTCTAGTAAGTGACTCCATCACATTCAAACAACATAAAATAAAATAATATGAAATTACACATCGGTATTCCCACCAATAATATTGAATGTAAGTTATATGAAAATATTGTACAAAAAATAATTATTTTGGGTAAAAAATAAGACATAGTGGAAATAGTTAAGGGTTTATATTAATCTTTTAGTTCACAATTCTTGAACTTATCCATACTTTGTTTACAGAATAAGTAATGTCTTGTATATCTGGACCTCTAATGGAATTAGCAGGGCTAAAAGTCTTTTGCAACATTTTCAACTTGAGTGGTGGCATGTGGGAAAGAATTGGGGAGAAAGTGAAACAAAACATGGTGACAAATGGGTACAAGCATTAAGTGAATCCTGACTAAGTGACAAATTTAGGGGATCTTATGTATCACAAAAAACCCCCATAACACTGTAGTGATCAGAGAGAGAGATGAGAATGAGACTCAGTGATTGAAGTGGTTGCAGTGGTTCCATGGCTAAACATAAAATGACATCTTTTCCTAAAATAATTGGGTTTAGACAGCAGTTGGATGAAATAGGATCATACTGCTCTGTGGCTGAGGGAGATCCAGAATTATTTTGAAAAGTTTTCCGTCTATGTTTTCCATGAGACCGAGTTAAAACACTCACTCTTACAGGACCTGTGTGATTAGATGAGAAGCTGTGGCTGCTCCATCCCTGGAAGTGTCCAAGGCCAGGTTGGGTGAGGCTTGCAGCAGCCTGGGATAGTGAAGGTGTCCCTGCCCATGGCAGGGAGATGGGAACGGGGGCGTCTTTAAGGTCCCATCAAACCCAGGCCATTCTGTGGTCCTATGAACAGCCCCACCCAAGCTGTTACAGAATATCCTGGACAAGGCAAAGAAAGAGAAGAAACTCCTCATACCTCCCAAGCCAAAATCCTCATTTTCCAATATTTGGAATGCCAGCTTGTCCCGTGCTGTCAATGCTGTGTCGTGGTCAGTACTTTTGGTGATCCTGCTCAATCTTTGCTTCAAGTTCTTAATCCTTACACTGTAATTAGGACAACAGTTGTTTCCACTTTTGCATGGGTGTTTTATGGATAAATTTGTGACATATTGCATTTCCAAACCCAGGGTAAGGCCGGGGTAGGGATGCAGTGGAAGGAGGCAGATGAAGAATCCACAGTGAGGTGTGTGGGTTATAATATCTCATGGGATGTGGTGCCTTCATAGACATGGGCTCATTCAAACCCTCTGGCTCAGCTCAGGGCATTCAGCTACTGTCAAAGCCCAGCTTCTGTGAGGACATAAGGAAACAGGAGCAAGATTTCAGCTCAGATGTTGGAAGGAGTCCCTGGGGATATTGTGGCAGAGGTTCAGCCTTCAGCCCAACCCATGCTCAGCCCAGCTCTGTGATGTGGACACTGCTGAAGGCTTGTGGAAAAATCCAACCTGTTTTTTTCCTAGGCTGTTGGCTTTCTCAGCTCCAGCTTGGACCTTTCCCAGGTTGGGGATTTTTCTCAAGAGACAAAACAAGAGAAGGAAAAAAGAAAACACAGATAAACACCTGGTGTTGACCACCAAGCTGTTTCAGTGTCTCTTGATGTTTTGCAGAAAGCATGTTTTCAAAGAGGTGTTGCCTTCTTGGACCAATGAGTCTTTTGTACTTTGTTTTGCACGATCTCTCTTATATAAATGCCATGGCTTTTCAATAAATCACTGCTTCTTGCTGCTTGGAAGAGGAAGTGTGTGTTGGTGTGTTATTTACCATTCCTAATCAGACAGTGACATTGTGATGGACACAAAACATTTCCAGTAAATCTGTTTGGGTTTAACAAAGTGTAACTTCCCCATGCTGGTCATGAAGGAAGCCTTCAAAGTGCAGGAAAAATTAATAAAAATTTTCTGGATCTGCCTGTGCAGATCCATCCTCTGAGACCCAAAGTCTTTCTGGACAGTCATGTTAAATGTCAGTGAAATTTGACAAGTTTGGCTCTACTGAAGCCAGTGGCAAAAATTTCATTAAGTTTGCTGGATTTGGGATTTCCATCTGGTAACCTTTCTTCTGTAGTCCCATCTATAATACCTCTGAGTTCCTTTATTGCTATAAATAAGCTGAAGGATATAAATATAGCTGAAAGGATTCTTTACTTTTAACCAAGCTCTCCAGGTTTTTCTGAAATGCTAGACAATGTATGGTCAAAATTATTCTTCTTCCTTCTATTTTTTTTTCCTCCCCATTTTGTGGGGATGATATTTTTTCCTCTTATGTCTGAAGTAGAGGAGTGCATTACAGACAAATTTGCCTAAGGCTTTGGGCCAGAGCTGATGAGACTTCACGAAGATACAGGAACAGGCACATGGATAGGAAAAAGAAAGCCTGTGAAAAATTAAAATGACAAGCCTGGTTAGGGAGCAGAGATAACTGGTGATGTAGTAAAATTAATTACAGTCTGGGTTGAAGGAATTGTGTGCCTAAGACAAAATTAAAAAAAAAAAAAAAAAAAAAGAAAAACCAAATAACAGCAATGAGATTATAAACCTTTTGATCATCTCTATATGGTATAACTTCCAGTCTCTATTTATTATGGCATTTATTTCTATAGCATGAGAGGTATAAATGACAAATAAAGGAGGCAAGTGTCTGGTCAGAAGGTTTTTCTCTGAACTCCTGACTCTGCAATGAATAACCTTATTAATAGTGAATTGCACCTTCAGTGGATCAAGGAAGCTACATGATACAACACTCCAAGGATGATTATGGACACTTACTGATTATCCAGATTCACAGGTTTTAGATATAATTTATTGCAATCATTATGCATTTGTGAGAATGTGAAACCATTCCAGCTTTCTACCTACTGAAAGGTGTGAAATGATGGGTGATAATTTGTCAAGCAGCATTATTCTGCAAGAGCAAAAGCCAGATATCCCAAAGGATGATGCCAGGATTCTGGAACACACTAGCAAGGGGGATTTCTCTGATAAATATAAGGATTGTATTTTGGGGGGAGTGAGGATGGGAGGTAGGTGCCACCTGAGACACTAAACTTCATATACTGGGTGATATGATGAGCTGCAGTGAGGGACACTGAAGCTCCAAGAAGTCTGAGGCCAGCCTTGGAAGAGCCTTTGAGAAGTACCAGAGCTTCTTTTCCCTGCCTTGAACCTCTGTGTGCAGGGCTGGAACTCCAAGAAGCTGCCAACAACCTTCTCTTCTCTCACCAAAACGTTTCAAAATTTTCAATTTTCATAGAACAAAAAATGAACTACAGTGACCATGCCATTAGTGAGCTTTCAAAAAGGAAAATAAAAAGACAAGGAGAAAATTTTATCTTTTAATGGAAGTTGAAATGTCTGTTGGAGGAGGATCATTTGGGGAGGTATTTATGCACTCCTTTTGCTTTCTTATTATTTTCTTTCATCTTTCCTTTCACAAAGACGAGAAAAAAAACAATGGGGAAGAACTAACCAAGAGAAAAATAAAACTAGTTTTGAAGTAAGGCCATGGCAGAAGGCTGCACATAAGCAAGGTCAGCCTCTGAACAGTTTCCATATTGTATTAGACCTGAGGGCTGCCAGTGTTGGATATTTGGGGACAAATATAAGAAAAAGGAAAATATTGAATTAACCCTCCCTGGATCTTATTTTAAGCAAGAAGAGACTTCTGGGATTGTTGGTTGCTCCTAATGACTTATTATCCCTGAACATTTTATAGAACTGTAGCACTAATATAATGTTAAACTAAATTATCTATATCCTGAGTGGGGGGGGGGGAAGGAATTAATTTTACTTTTATTTTAAGTGTTCTGCCTGTTATCTTCCAAGTTTTTTGTTTTTTTTTTTTTTTTTTTTTTTTGCATAACGAATAGGAAGCAATACTTATTCACCTTGCTTTCCAGACCTACCACACATTCTTCATCACTTTCCAGGTTCTATGGGAGTCCTTTGGGATTCAGGCACCTGACTTAAAATTCAGCTAAACAGATAAAGGATAATACAGGAAGAGAAGGAGAATATTTATACTCAATCCTCCTGCAAAAACCCTCTTGATTTGTGCAATTAAACCTGTGTCATGCAGGTGCTGACTGGGACCCTCACCTTTGGTGCTCAACTAGAAACCCAGAGTCAGGTGGAAAAGAAAAAACAGAGATGGAAGGGCTTAATAATAAACCCATACATTTTAATTTGGAGAAAGAAGAAGAACAGAAAGCTGTGACACAGCCAAGACAGTGGAGTGAGAAAGGGTCTCTGGAGCAGCTCTGTGAGGGATGGACTCAAGCCAGGTCAGCCTGCATTTGTTAGAGACAGAAGCTGCACACAGGCTGAGCACAGGGCACCTCCCAAATCCCCTGCTGCTTTGGGTGAGGGTCATCTTTATTTCCCAGGGGGTCATTTGTCCATACCTGTGGGTTGGATTAATTTGTGCTTTTTCTCCTGATGCACCTCTCTGTTCCAAAGTACATTAAAGACGAAGCGGTGCCAAGCCTTGCAGCCGTCAAAGGGAGTGATGTTAAAAATATCCCACCCTTGTCTCCCTCCCCAGACTGTCTCTCTGTGTCTAGGTGCTGACAAAAGTTATTTGTCGTATTCCCTTCATTTGGTGAGTGACAGGAGACTGGTGTCAAGTGAGAAAATGAAATGTAAATTTTATTAAACACCTTCTCATCTCTGTGTATCAATCCAGATTCCAGCCTAACACAGCAAATCAAATCCTGTCTTCACCAGGCCTGAGGGCACACAAAGAATCATTTCTCCTTAATACCATTCCATCCTAGTAAAATATTTTTCTGTTTAGTAAATGAAAATTTAAAATGCAAACCCTATTTTAATCCCAGAGAAAAGATGTGCATTGCAGGGAGGAGGATGCTGCATTTTGTTCTGTTCTGCCTCGTGCTTTCTTCTGTTTTCAGACCCACAAATGGTGATTAGCTGAAACAAAAATTACAACTCCCTTTTAACACTTGCCCATTGGGACTTTTTATCTTCATGTCCACCACTAGGCTTAGAAGCTTACTAGTCCAGAGGTGATTCAGTATCCATTTGTTTAATGTACAATTGCATGGTAGATTATATGATGTACTGAAGTCTGAAACACTGTTCCCAAATGAACAGCATCACAAGTTCATTGCTGTGGGTCTTAGTACCTCTGGTTCTTTGAAAATGAGAGTTTTCTTCACTGTGAGAGACAAAATTGTCAGCAAAGGAAACTTCTGCTGAGCAAAATCATGGCTGATTTGGGTCTTGGTGTTCATCATGACAGAAAATAATTGGTTTCCTTTGGTAATGGGTAAGATATTTATGGCTATTTATGTGTAGAATTTGACATTGGGATGGAGACAATGCATACAGGAGAGAAACCCTGAACACAACACAAATTGATCTTTACTCTCAAGAGGTGGTATTGGAGAATAAATCCAGAGAGGTTGTGGACTCCCCATCCCTAAAAGTGTTCAAGGCCGAGTTGGACGGGGGTCTGAGCAGCCTGGTCTGGTGGAAGGTGTCCCTGCCCATGGCAGGAGAATGGAATGAGATGAGCTTTAAGGTTCCTTCCAACCCAAACCATTCCATGATTCCATGATTCTGTGAATATTTTTATTGAGGCCACTGATTAACCAACCCTCATCTACACTCATTACCCCTAAATATTAAAAGTTATTTGTCTAGAATGGCTTAACTCTGCCTTGTTTGTGGGTAATATCAGATATGGATCCAGGAGGGTGCTGCTCTTCCTTTTTCTTGCACAGCTATTGCAGGACTGGCTGAATCACCCTGTGCAAGAGCCTGTTTCTCTGCAGGTGTTACCTGAGTAACTTCAATGACATGGTTGACTTCCAGCCTTGTCGAGCCCTCATTTTCATCTTAACCCAGCTCAGACCTCTTAGTTCCAGTGGAGTCTTTCACTGATCAGTCCAAAACCCAACATGAGTTATTTTCTGATGGAAAAAGTGCAGAAGTACTGCAAAAGTAGAGGTCCTGTGGCAATTTTTTGTTAGCAGGACCTCATCCAGTGCCAGCTTATCTTGGAGGTGGGGCCCTCGAATTTCCTGGTTTCCCCACTTAGAGCAGTGATAGGAGTTTACAGGAATTCAGGGTTTCAGCCATCTCATAGACCCATGAGGTCAGTCAAAGTTCCCATCTTGCAGATCCTCCAAGAAATACCTACAGCACCTCATTTCAAGGGGGCTGAGGGTGTATATAGTCCCCAAAAATCTGGAAAAAAGAATTTAAAGAAAGCTGAATACTTAAAAACTATTATTTTAAATATTTTATGGAAAATTTTTGACATCTCTGGTATTCTATTTTAAATTCAAATTTTCCCTTCCGAGAGAAATAGTGGACTCTTGCTTTTCCCATCATCTTTAGGAGGGAAAGCCATGCTGTTGTCCATGAATCAGGGATAGATGACACAAAACAGGGAAGAGTTAAGCAACTCACTAAAGCTGGCACCAGGAGCAAGTGGAAAAGAAATCAGAAAAAAACATCCATTTCCTTTGGCTATCTGTCCTGAGACAGATTCACTACAGCATTTTGGTTATCTAAGCCTGTTTCAGAGAGGAAAATGAAGACAGGCAACACTGAAAAAGTAATGCAGGGCAAGACTTGCAGCTTATGAATTAGGATGGATATCAGCTGTCCTCAGTTCAAGTCTGCATCCTGCCACCAATTCCCCTCTCTGACCTTAGGCCACTCATTTAATGTCTCTGCCCCTCAGCTCCTCACGTGCAAAATGAGAATGCTAATGCAGCTTTGCTCCCTCCCTCAGCCCACTCTGCCCACTCAGGCTTCAGGCTGCACTGAGGCTCTTTCTAATTAATTATTTTCCAAAAGTGCAGCTCCATCCTGGCTTCCCAGTTGCTGTTGAAACCTTCCTTGAAACAAAAAGGTAACAGTGATAGCAGTAATAGTGATAATAACAGAGGTAGGAACAGAATTAGCTATAGAAATAGTAAAAGCAAATAGAAAAATAGAAATAGAAATAGAAATAGAAATAGAAATAGAAATAGAAATAGAAATAGAAATAGAAATAGAAATAGTGATATGTTAGAGAAAATTATAGTAATAGTGGTAGTAATAGGAATAGATATAGAGATAGAAATAGATTTAGAAAAAGAAATAGAAGAAAAAAGTAGAAATAGAAATGGAAAAAGAAAGAAATAATAATGGAAATACAAGTAATAGTAGTGATAGTGTCAGGAAAAGATGGTAATAGTGATAGTAATAGGGATAGATATAGAGATAGAAATAGATTTAGAAGCAAAAGTGATAATTGAAATAAAAGCAGAAATAGAAATAGAAATAATAAGAGCTCCTGAACTGATTTCATTTGTAAGGTGTTGAGGGTTAAAGGAAAGAAAAAAAGGAAAGGAGAAGTGCAGTCCGTGCAGAGGAGCTGTCATGTCACACAAATTGTCAGCTTCCCTAATGTCACCAATCCCTCCTCCTCCTCCTCACCAAGTTAAATTCTCCCCTGCCCCCAGGTAGGCGGCTCTGGGGCTCTGCTGCAGCTCCATCCACACTGCAGATCAGTCATTTCACACTGCCACTGGGCTTCCTCACCATTCTAATACAGAACCCATTGCACACTATGACTAATAATGTTGGCTGTATGAAAGAATTATTTATATAGAGACTGAGAAAGGCCTCCTTGGATTTCCAGGCAGGACAGTCTTGATTTGGAGAGAGCAAAGCATAAAATAACTCCAGGGCCATTTCAGGCTGTCGGAGTCTCCAGGAGACAAGCTGACAATTGGTGCTTGAATTTGAAGCTGCAGATGTGTGTGCTGTGGTAAAGCCACTTTCCTCATACCCTGGAGTCCCCTGTCCTCAGAAAAAAAGAAGGGACATATAGGGAATGCCAGTCAACACAGGCTTATGGAAAATAGGTCCTGCCAAACTAAATTGAGAGCTCTTTTTCTGAGGAGATTACAAGTTCTGTTGATAAAGACAGCAGTGTTCAAGCAATAGGCATCTGAGTTGCTACACTATGATCTCTTGATTACAAAACTAGGGAAAAATGCACAAAATTAACATGATGCACCTTAACTGGATTAAAAATAGCCTGAGAGCATCCAAATGACAGAAGTCACTGCTGGGCAGGTCTGTTTCTAGTGTGGTCACAGAAGGATCAGGTCATCTATAAATGAAAAGTTTAACTAGAAGTTGCTATTCAGACAATTGGTGATTGATTCTCCGTCTTTCAGAGGATGATGAAAGTCTTGAGTTGCAATACTGGATGTGGCCAGCAATGTGTATTCTGTCCCCATCTGTTAAACCAGCTGGGGCAGTGCCCCTGATCTCCATGGCACACATTATCTGCTCATGGGCCAGCTTTAAACCAGCTGGGGCAATCATCTTTATCTTTGCCACAGCCCATCCTCCCTCCAGGAGAGATCTCCTGTTCATGGCCATTGAGTCCCAGGGCATGGCTGATAAAATTCCATCATCCCATGGGAGATGCTCCAGCCAGGGGAGGAGCCAAGCCTTTCCTACCCAGATAAAAACTGACATTTGGAACACCAGAGCAGCCTTTGCCACTGGATTCCAGAGGAAAACTGGACCTTTCCACATCATCCCTGCACCTTCAGAGGAAACTGCCCCTTCTCCAGGAGCACTGCTCCAGCTGAGCCACATCTGCCACTGCAGGAGGATGCAGCCACCATGGAATGGGACTGTGCCAACACCCTGACTGACTGACGGGTGTCAGCTTGGATTCTGACTCTGGCAGGGTTTGGGATTGTTCTTTGTAATCCTGTATTTCTATTTTAATGTTCCTAGTAAGGAACTGTTATTCCTAATTCCCATATCTTTGCCTGAGAGCCCCTTAATTTCAAATTTATAATAATTTGAGCGTGGGGCTTTACATTCTCCATTTCAAAGAGAGTCTTCTGCTTTTATTGGCAGACACTTTCAAACCAGGACAATAAATAATGTAAGAGGACAGATCCCTTATGTTGTATGGATCAGCCATGTGGATGCCCCATCCCTGGAATTGTTCAATGTTGGACAGGGCTTGGAACAACCTGGTCTAGTGGAAGGCGTCCCTCCACATGGCAGGGAGGTGGAATGAGATCTTTAAAGTCCCTTCCAACCCAAACCATTCCAGGATTCTATGAAATGAGGTACATTTTGTTAGGATGGAAAAATTATACTTTAGGATTTACTAGGCAGAGTTTCTGTTCTGTTTCTGTTCTGACAGCTGGTGACTGAGAACAGCTTCTCACCACTATAGATAATTACTAGCAATTATTTTTGTCAGGATAAAGATCTTACAAAGAGATAATGTTATTTTGGTCTACAGACAGAAAGATTTTAAATAAGAAGAGGTTGCTTTTATTCTAGGATAGACACTGCTTTTGGTTTAGGTGTCTGCAATGGCAGAAGTAGTTTTGAATTTTATATCGGGTTCTCAAAGGAAACAGGGATGAGGAAAACACTTTTCCTGGTAGAAAAAGAAGGATTTTTCAGCCAGCTGAAAATTAAAACATGAATGGTGAGGGACTTAAAAAGAGGAAAGAGAGAATGAATAAAACCTCACCCCTCATCCTGGGAAAGTTGTTAGGAGTGGCAATGCCATAACCTGTGCCAGCAAGGGGGAGACAGGAGAAATCCCAGGAAGGGAAGGAGGGCAGCAAGGAACACCTCTGACACCTCCAGTCCTCTTTATTCATTTAGAGGTGTTTCAACCCTCTAATAATAAGAAAATTCCCATACAATTCAGTCTTTCCTGCCTGATTGTGTCATAGTGCAAAGTTTTGGCAAAGTAGTCTTTGAAAACTCTGACTTTATGGTCAGGAAGATAAGCCATATCTTTCTTATGAATCTCGGGATCAGCTCCTCAAAGCATTCCCCTCAATGTGAGAGAAATTTCCAGTGAAAAATAATGGGTGCAGCAGCAACCACCTGTGTCTCTTTTGGGCTGACCCCAAAGCCCATCCAAGTCCATGAGGTCCATTCTCCAGACATGTAGTTTACAGGGTATAAAAGGTAAATGTGGTTAATTTACTGCTTGTAGTCACACATACTCTCTTTCAAGGCCACAGAATCATTAAGTCCTGGATTACAGTTTAGTAGCTCCAAAAATTTTGCTTCATATAACTTTTAACTTTTGCAAAGTTCATGAGGACAGTGCATTCTGCATGGATCATTTTAATGGGCAGGTTGAAAACCTTGAGCTCAGGTGTAAACTTGCTTTTCAGATCAGCTCCAGCTCTACTCTGTGCAAATGGACAAAAATTGGAAAGAATCACTAGCATTAAGCCACCAAATTTCTCCTCTGCTCTGCCAAGAGATGACACATTTAATCTCATTAATATTATTTAACAAAATAGGCGTGTTACAAGGATGATTACAAATTAGAATCATATTCCTGTGCTAAGATTGCTGCAGAGGCTAAGCCAGTACTGATCTGATCTTAATCACCATAGATATTTCAGAAATGAAAAAAAAAACCTAACCAACAGGGTTATGCTTTAAAACCACTGCACATATTCTCCTCACACCTCTCAGGATGTTTGCTTTGGTGAGGCAAATATCCTTCATCTCAAGGCTTATTTATTGGTTTATAATATTCCTGGGTTGCATAATAGAGAGATGTCTACTAATACTCTAGAGAAAGAGGGATTTCTCATGAATTTTATACACATAATTTCCTCTGGGAAGTGCTGAGTATGATACCTCCTGAAGGACTCTGTGGAAAATTCATGTAAATAAGGGAAAATGGATTCATGGCTCCAGCCTGCAGTTATCCTGTGAGCAGGGTTTTGTGCAATGAAAGCACCAAGGGCTGAAAGTGTGGACTCTTTCTTTGCACACAATGGGCTGTGGTGCATTACAGAGATTGCTGCTGCTGCTCTTGAGGTCACTGAGCAAGGAACTCCCTGAGATAAAATTCTGCCTCCTTGACACCTCGTGCAATGGTTAAAGTGGATTTATTTTGGACTAACAACAAGAAGGACTGTCCAGCAGAGCCATGACCACGAGCACTGCATGTTTTGTACTCACTCTGCCTATTCCTGCTGCTCAGGGGTCTGTGCAATTTGGTGTATAATTATATTGATCTCTCAGTGCTGCTTCCTGAGCTTGCCTCTCCATGACCCAGCACCTTTGAAAGCTTCAGAGCTTGCTCCATTCACACCCTGCCTGCTTGCACTAAGCTCTGCTGCTCAAGAACACCTTTAATGCTGGCCTGAGCATGCTGAAAATGCAACTTCAATGTGCTTTCCAAACAAGAATTCCCACATTATCTCACAGATACAAATGAAATCAGCCCCATGGTTTGGTGTGAGAAATGCAAATAGAGCTGAAATGCATCTGTTTACTCACAGACAAGAGGGGCAGAAAAACCCCACAGTTATGGGGTGAGAACATTACCCAGCCCTTCAGACTTTCTGCCTAGAACCCAAATTATTTAAATTTCTCTGTAGGAGAAAGGCTTTGAGTGTTATACATGTGTCTCCACAGCTGGTGAAAGGTCTGGAGAACAAGTCTTAGGAGGAGAGGCAGGGGAATTGGGATTGTCAAAAGATGGTGGTCAATCACTTTGACATGATAAGAGGAGATGGCCTCAAGTTTCACCAGGAGAGGTTTGCATTGGATGTAGGAAAAATTTCTTCACCAAAATACTTGTCCAGCCCAGGCAGAGGTGCTCAGGCAGTGGTGGAGTCCTTGTGCCTGGAGGGATTTAAATCTGTGTAGATGTGGCACTTGGAGATGTGAGTTAATCAGACTTGGCAGTACTGGAGGAAGAGATTTTATTATAGAAGTTACTGACTTTCTGTGTTAGATGCCTAAATATGGATGACAAAAATTGTGATTTTTTTTTAATTGAAAATTAAATATTTAACTACATTTTAAGTTTTCTCATTCAAACACATTGTTTTTTAAATTTTATTTGGAAAATGCAGTGCCCCAAGGTTTTAATGATCCCCAGAATACTGCTATATTTTAAAGAACTTTCACAAAAATTACTTGTTTTCTGGACAAAAATTCTTCCCTACTTTGGATAACTTTCCCCTCAAATGCAAGGGCAGGAGAAGTCAGGGGCTATGCACTGCCCAGGACAGGCACTGTTGGTTTTACTGGGAAAGGTGGAATCATTTCCTTTTATGAAAGAGAAGTTTGCTGTCACTGGCAGGAGTATTTCCACTCATATTGTGCCTGCTGAGTGAAGGTGCAATTGCTTTCATTTCTTTGTCTGAACTTTGTGTGTCCACTGGGTGCATGGAAAGAAGTGTTTTGTCTCTCTTCCTTTTCCATTCCATGTAGGTCATAGAATCATTTAGGCTTGAAATGCCCTCTGAAATCATCAAATCAAACTGTTAATCCAGCACTGCCAAGCCCAAAATTAAACAAGGTTCATAAGGACCACACATACATGTTTTTTTTTAACACTTGCATGGACAGAAATGGTTCCATTTTTGGTGATATATTATCAGCCTGGATGTCCAAAATGATTGCTTATTTCTCCTCATCTTCCACAGAAGGGAAAAAACCCCAACCAAACACTGAGTATTCTTTCAGAATGAACCATATTTCTACTTTTTGCTGTAAATTCTTTCACTTTAAAAATAATAAAAGTACAGACAGGACTTTGAGATTCTGGAGCAGAGCAGTTCTTCCATATCTCTGGGAAAACAGCTTAAAACAAAGAAAAACTCCTACTGTATTTTTATTTTATTTCAGGGAATATTTAAAAGAGACCATGAAATTTGTAAGTGACAATTCCCATTGAATATTGCACAGGTATTGCTGTGAGGTCAAAAAGATACACCTGATACATTATTAGCTATAAATTTGAATGACAAGAGATTGGGAATTTAGGGAGTTAGTCTGTGTAAAGATGCTGTATCCTCACATTTCATTTACTGGTAGGCAAGCTGAAATAAACCCCAAAGTTTTATCTCTAATAAAGTCCTCAGAATCTTCAAGGCAACACATACACTCTGAGTTTTGTTCCATCTCACAAAATATCTTCTTGTGGCTTGAATTCCTATTCTCAAAATGCTGCCTGGAGACCAATGCAGTGGAGAAAAAATAAAATAGAAAAAGGTAGAAATCCATATTCAGGACAAATAAGTGAATCCTCAGAGGGGTTAAGCAGGCACAGAGGAGCTCTTCAGATTCACACCAGCTGAGCATCTGATGCCAAATATCACTAATGAAGTCACCAAGCCAAATAATGCACCCATCCTATTCCCTTGTAATCATCCCAATGCCCCTCACAGCTGTTTCCAACTGTGTCTCTGATCTCTTTGCTAAGACATTTAAATCTCCTGTTTCATTTGCATGGTTATCCAGTGAAATAGCTCCTAGTGTTTCTTTTCTTGTTTGCAAAACTGTACAGAGGGGGGAGAGGAAGGTGGGGGGGAGGGTGTAGAAATGTGAGGATTTATCTACATGCAGGGAAATTATTCAAATCTGACAACTTACTTTTGTTCCATGAGAGACTGGCTTGGAGGCTTGGACTCTCACAGGGGCAGATAGCCTTTTTTTTTTTGTAAAGTCTTAACCATAATTAGTATTTCATCCCATCTTGTTTGGCATCCAAGTTCTGTGCAGGATTTCCTTACAGTGGACCTGGCTGCACTAGAGGGACCATGACTTTGTTCTGTTGATGGTGTTGGTTTTGGTTTTTTTCTAACCCATGAATAGGTTCTCAGGTCAGCAGATCAAGAACTCTGCAGGAAAACCATCTGCAGGGTGGTTGGGCTGTGGAACAAAGAGCAAGACCCAGCAGTGAACAGGAAAGACATGTCTTGTGATGAGGACAGAAGAATAACTTGGCTGGTCCACATCAAAGATCCACTTAGCCTAGTGACTAAAAGTGTCCAGAGAGCCAAGAGAATAACAAAACAAGCAGGACAGCAAGGGCTGCTGTTTCCCCAGTGTATTCCCCTCCTCTCCTTGACTTACAGCTCAGAGGAAGCTCATTTCTGTTTAACATTCCTTGATTTCTGGCCATTTATTTGTCCTGCTGGTTTTTTAACCCATGTAAGTTTTGAATGTCTTCTTGATATCATTCAGCATTAGTTTGCTGGAGTGTCCTTTGAATAAACAGTCCTTTTGAATATTTCAAAGCTGTCTCTTGAGCTATGTAATTTATTTCATAGTCCTTTTACTGAAAGAGAGTGAATGGTGTTTCCTCTTCTACCATGTTCCCTCTTCACCCTCTGTACATCCTTTTCCAGGATACATTGGTCTATTGAATTTGTAGGGAACTGTGCCCTGGAAGCAGGACATTTTGGAGGACTTAAATGACAAAAGTGGCTTTTAAAAGCAAAAGCAAAAAGCCATCTATTTAAAGGTGGTTCAGGGCCTGTGTATAAGATTTGTATGTGTATATATTGTTTAATATTAAGCCCTAAAACCAAAATTAATGTATTATCTTCTACCTTACCTATTGCATTCTGTTTCATATATTTCCCAACCCAGCTTTTTCTCTTGCTCTTGATTCATTAGTCTCTCTCTCCTTCCACAACTTCCAGTTCACTTTTGTGCTGGAAAAATTATCCAGATTGCCTGTTTGTTTCTTTTGTCCTGTAGAACACTTTGAATTACAAGTCAGGCAAGTCTCCAGTGCTTCCCAGACAGTGATGGCTGCATCTGACAATGTAAAATAAATGAAAAGGATACAATAATAATAAAAAAATTAATCACAAGATATAGCAAAGAGGTTGGAAAGCATCATCCCCACATACTCTGTTCACTCTCATGCCATGTTCCAATTTTTTTTTTTTTTTTTTTTTCATTTGGGCTGATTCTGTTTGTTAGTTTGCTCAGTCAGAAAGTTGAAATCTCACTTTCCAAGAAAATTGCCCCTTACTCTCCGTGTGGTTCTCAAATCCCTTGTTCAGTCCTGTCATAAAAGGCTGGGGTATATTGATGGCCATGTTTTCTTGGGAAGAATCTGTTATCAGTATCCTCAGACATTTATACTCTGCAGAATCCCAAATTTCTTTCCCACTACACCCCAAGGCATGCAGCACGTATTCTCAGCGTGAGGCAATAAAAACATCACTGTGGCCATAAGGCAGACCTGCCTTTTAGAAAACCAACAAACCCAACAGAAAATAATATTCATGTTCTAGGGCCATGGAGGCATCTCTTGGGATGCTCAGAAGCTGTTACTGTGATGCAGTGTGGATGAGACAGTTTCATTTCAAGGAGATTTCATAGAATCATAGGATGATTTGGGTTGGAAGGGACCTTAAATCTCATCTGAGCCCACCCCCTTGCCATGAATGGAGACACCTTGCACTAGATAAAAAAAAATTTGTACTCCACTGTGTAATCACAAACTATTTCTGAGCTACCTGAACTTAAGGTAAAAATCAGGAAAAACTCCTTCGCCTTCCCTTGTTTAGCACTGTAAACATATTTCAGAAGACTAAAATCAGCATAAGTCTTTATGCTTACCCCACTGGTAAGGATGGTGTTTTGGGGGAGGAAACAGTAGGTTTTCCTTATGAGATGCTGAATTGCTGCACTGGAGAAGCTGCAGCCAGCCTTGGGCTGATGCAGTGCTTTTCTTGTCATTTTGAAAGGAGCCAACAGAATTGGGATTTTCTGCCAATAAGCTGCAGAAAGAGTCCAGCACAAGGAATAGAGGTGCTGTCCATGCACAGCACATTGTCAGTGGGACACTGCAAAGTCCATTGTCTTGTTTTTTGTTTTCAGTGGCCTTGCCTTTGAAATAACTAATTCTGCAGCAGACACACAGTGATTACAAAAGGACCTACTCCTACCAGAGGAAGGGAAGGAAAAAAACCTGAGAGAGAGGGGTGTAGACTATTTACTCCCTCAGCTACAAATCAGCATCAAACTGGAGTGTGAGGAGTGAATATTAACATTCAGCTGGCTGTTACTGCGAGCCATAATAGACATGAGCATTGACTAGACCCAGTATTAGTGATGGTACTGGGAAACCATCCTTGCTTTTGGCTGCCTGAAGGCAGTAGTGATCCCCTGCTTGTCCTATCTGTCAGTCTATTTGATCTCCAAATGAATTGCTTTTGATAACAGCTATATAAATGCAGAACTGTTCCGCTGGGCCTTCTTAAATGAGACTCCTCTCTTTCATCTCCCAGTCATTTCAAAAAGCAGATAGACTTGTTAGAGGTTTTTAATGCAATGATTTATGTTTTATCTTGCCTGGTTTGAGGCAGCATTTATTTAGCACTAAATTCTTCCCAAGCCAATATGTGAGGGAGAAAGGTTTTAGCACAACATTTGGGACTTAAAATAGTGTGTCTGTGTGTACATGTGCATGTGTGTGTGCACATGTGTGTACTCTGCCTCATCAGAGGGAAATAAGGGATGTGCTTTCTTTTTAGGAATTTAATGCTCCAATTCACTTGGATCATTGCACCTCCAGCCAAATTAAGAGAAACAGGAAGGAAACAATATTTAATAATCCTCTGACTAGTAATGTTCAGTCTATGGCAAGTAACAAACCCTCTGGAGAGGAAAAGAGTGAGCAAATTGATGTATTTTTATGGTGTTCAATAAAAGAGAAAATCTCTGTCTCTTTTTAAGTTATTGTCATTGTTTAACATTAGCAGGGTGGTTTATCTTTTTCATTTTCCATTTTCTTGTAGCTAAGAAGGACATGCAGCTCTTTGGATCTAAAGGTGAATAGCTGATTTTTAAGGCTCTCATGTTAGAATCATGCAAACATGGAATGGTTTAGGTTGGAAGGGACCTTACAGATCCTCTAGTTCCAACTGCCTGCCATGGAATCTTCCACCAGTTCAGATTCCTCCAAGCCCTGGTCTGACTTGACTCATAAAGAAATGAACAACGTTCTTGCTGGTGTCTGTGCAATGGAAAGAACTGAGGTTCTTAGGAGCAATCCAGGGATGTTAATCCAGACTCCGTATGAAAGGATGAGTCAAAATTTCAGCCTTGGGAATATTTTTTTTTTTTTTTTCCTTTGATTGGCTGTAATAATGGTTACATTTGCATTTATTTATTCCAATTGTGAAAACTTATGTTGTAATGGGACATCCACGATGGATGGAAGAGAAAATTATTTAAAGACAACTGCCCTAAATATGTTTGGGACAAGAAAACAATGCTCTAAAGAGGCTAATTGTTGAAAATAGTGAAGCTGGCTGGCCTCTCAGTGTTGTGTAGCATATTATTCTCTCTAATGTGGAACAACTGGTACCCAGAGGGTGTCAGGCTCTGGAGCAGCTCCTCAGGGAATGGTCACAGCCCCACAGGCTGCCAGAGCTCCAGGAGAGTTTGGACAATGCTCTCAAGCACAGGGTGGGATTGCTGGGGAGTCCTGTGCAGGGCCAGGAGTTGGCCTCAATGACACTTGTGACTTCCTTCCAACTCAGGATATTCTATTATTCTATTATTCAAAAAACCTCCTTTTTGTGGCATGGAAATAAATAATACAATAAAAGGACTTAACTGAAAAAAAAAAAAAAAAAAAAAAAAAAAAAAGAAAAATATATGCAATTTAAATCATCTGTTTAAAACAAGATGATATCTTTTGAACAAGTAACTGAGAAGTAATAGGAAAATTAGCCTATTTATCTTCGAAATGGCAAGACTCAATTTTAGTCTTGGAAGGAAAAAAGAGATCTGGATTAGTCTTAGTGTCAGGCACAGGAGTGACTGCATTCTTTCACATCCCAAGTTGAAGCATGAGGATGCTGTAGAGGACATCTCCAAGGGGTTGCTTCTTCCACCAAGCTTATTCACATATTTTACAAGGGAGATCAGGTGGCACCTTGGTTTCTCTCCCTGAGCTTCAGAAGGAATTTAGAGATGTTAAACTTGTATATACAAATGGGCCCTTTCCTTTCCTGTACCTGGCTCTGCTTCATAAGTCAAAAAGTTAAATATTGTCTCAACAAGAAAAGATAAATTGTGAGTAGCCTGGTGGTTTAAGACTATCCTGACAGATGTTGGCTTCAGCTCAGTTAAGTTCACTGAGATCTCTCCCACTTCATGGAGCAGCTTTCCATGTTATCAGGATCCAAAGGAAAATGTCCTACCCATGGCATGAGGTTGGAACTCAATGACTTTTAAGGTCCCTTCCAACCCAAACCAACCCAAGGTTCTTTGAATTTTGAATATCTGTCCCTTAGTTCAGGTGCCAAGTATCCAAACTCCCTGTGCTGGAATTGCCTGTCAGGTGAAGAATGACCATCATCTTCAATACTGCACAACTTGAATTATGAGAAGAAGGACACACAATAAATACCCATTTTCCTAGCCTAAAATGCTTCCAAACAGTCAAAACCCAAAAACTTAAAGAAACAGAAAGCTCTGGTGTTGCTTTTTTTTTTGTTTGTTTGTTTTTTAATGGATACTTGAAAATGTCAAAATTTTACATGCCCATGCTGTACTTGTATTTCTATTTCTGTTTACACATGTAAATATTATTAATGAAAAAACTGCAAGAAGATTCAGAAGGCATTTTTTTCTAAATTTCATTATGAATTATATGAATTGCCAAAATATGAAAGTAATATGGGATGCAGGACCATAGGTGTTTTTGCTTGTTTTCAGACATCACCTCCTTTGAAAATGATGTCAAAGGTTGATATAAAAAGTTGAAGGGGTCCAATTCTGCTCTTACCAATGTAATGATAAGTTTTATTTACTTTAGAAGAAATAGCATTGATGAAGACGATCAAATTGATTTTAGCCCAGATTTATACATACATGCATATATATGTATTTTTTTTCCCCAAATCCAATCTAAATCTCTCCTGAGATAAATTGAGGCCATTTCCTCTCCTCCTGTCCCTGTTCCCAGGAGCAGAGCCTGACCCCCCTGGCTGTCCCCTCCTGTCAGGGAGTTGTGCAGAGCCACAAGGTCCCCCCTGAGCCTCCTTTTCTCCAGGCTGAGCCCCTTTCCAGCTCCCTCAGCCTCTCCTGGGGCTCCATTCCCTTCCCCAGCTCCATTGCTCTTCTTTGGATGTGCAAAGCCTATTACCTCCATAAGAAATTGATCCAAACATAGCTGAAAGCAGAAAAATTATCCTCAAAAATTATAGATCAGGGGAGACAAAAAAGCATAGGCTATGTGTGTGCTATAAAATTGAATCGTTAGAGGAAATTTCCCAGACTCTTAAAGCTCACAGTTTCTGGACCAGGAAAATTTTCAAATATGCATTTTGTGAGGGTCCACACAGAAAGGACTAAGAACTCTCGTAATGGATGTGGCTAAACATCCTGAATTTACTTTGAAGACAATGATCAGTCAGGGAATATTTAATTTATCATCAGATATATCACTAAGATTGCTCCAGGAGGAAGGTGGGGGTGATTTAAATATTTCCTTTGATTTTTGTGTGATTTCAAATAAAAAAATAAAGTTTCAAATGCTTACATCAGATTAAAAAAAAAAAAAAAAAAAAGGATAAAATGATATAAAATGATATCAGATTAAAACTTTTGCTATTTAGGTAGCGTAGAGAACAGAAGACAGACACTTCCAGAAAAGTTGAAAAATTATTTGAGTAATGAAATAAAACCATCAACAGTAAATTTTGACAGATAATAAACTACAGTATAGAGACATTAAATCCAGAATTTTGTGTTACATTTATGTATATAGATATATAAATTTATAGATGAGAGCTCCTGCTGCTATAGAGGACTCAATGCAACCAGGCAAGTTTTTAAAGAGCCCAGTATGCTGCAAACATGGCCTTAAGCTGCACAATAAAAGCTGATTGCTGTTGATGGCAGTAGAAAAACATGAAAATGTTCCATTTGAATGTCTTCTTGTTGAAAAATGTTACTTAAATTAGAGTTTTCTATAGGAATGTTCTTACAAGAAAAATGGCTTCCATTTTTTGGCAACTGAATATTGGCCAGAATTCAATTTTTTTCCCTAGCTCTTGGCTCTCTGACAAAATTTTAAATACTTTTCAAGGCAAGGCAATCTGAAAACAGAATTTCATGTTTTTGTCTAACTGCTGTTTTAGAATAAAACACCTTTTCTATCTGCTGCTTATCTGCCTTTTAAGATGGCACCAAGGAAGGGGGTGAGTTGGTTTGCTGTAAAGCCTTACTGAAAATGTGATGGACCCTGCAAAACCCACCCTTAAACTACTCATGCCCAAGAAAATGGTGTCAAAGCCATGAATTACTCTTGGATTTTCCAAACAAAAGGTCAACACCTTTCCCTCTCTCTCTGCAATGACCCATGGATATTATGGAGCAGAAAATCAGGAATAAAAATTAATGTTCTTCTGTTGCCCAACACAACAGCTCAGAGCCCCTTGGCAGGAGAATTTCCATACATGCCATCAGTGAATTCCATGTTTACCAATGGGGAAAGCAGACTCCACCCTGGTAGTATTCTTTTTTGTTTGCTTTCATTCTGCAAAGGCACAGGCAGATAATTTTGGGTTGGATCAGGGAGATTGCAGGAAGAAGAAAGGCTGCAGCACTCCAATACTTTCCCCTGTATAGCATCACTTATTAAAATCCTGTTGTCCTGACCATTGTTGCTGCCATTGAAGTCTGGTTTATTTACTTGAAAATCTGATTTGTTTCATTTTATTACTGTGTTTGCCAAGTAACTGATATCAGATTCTGCAGGAAGGAGCTGCCATTTACCAGCAGGCTGTGATGGCTCTGACACGGTCTGCAGGACCGGCTCCGAGGCTTGCTCTGCCCCGGGGGCTCGTGCAGAAATAAGATTACTGGCAATAACTGCTTCAACTGCTTTGAATAACAGACACAACTCAGAGAGCATAAAATTAACATAAACACAGCATCAGTGTGTTCCCTCGGCGGATAGGAGACAGGCAGGATATGGAAAATTGACTGAAATGGGGTCAGGCGCTGCTGAAATCGGGAAGGCAGGAAAGCTCTGCCGAGCTGAGGGGTGGCAGTGCTGCTAATAAATAAATAAATAAAATGGTAACCATGAAGTTTTAATGACAGCACATTCGGAGGGGTGGGTGTTTAAAATGCAGCAGCAATGGCAGAACACCCAAAATGTTGGATTTCCAGGGAAATTACTCTTCGCCGTCCTTTGGCTTTTCACTCCTGATTGGAAGGAGGGAGGGGGAAGAAATAATAATAATGATAACAGAAATAACAGCAATGTCCTGGAGAAAATTTTCTGGCTTGTTTTTGGTGGGGAGAAGGTGAAAAGAGAAAAGATGAAGGGAGGGCACAGGGTGATAATATGAGGATGATGCCCTAGATTTGTTGATGAGCGATATCAAATATTTTGCAGCATTCCTATCTCTTTTTATTTATCAAATATTAAAATGGGAGACTTTTCCTGACACACTCAATAAAGAAGTACATTAAGAGGGGAAGGCACAGCAGCTCTGATTTTGCAGTTTTTATAATGAGATACCACTTGGAACAGATTTAACCGTGGAGCTCTGGATTTCCAAGCCCTCAGACCTGTTCATACAGTGAGAGAAGGAACTTGAACATGCTTATTATCAGGAGTTCCTCAGCAGCCCAAAGTACTGAAAAAGACCCATAGTGAGTGTGTTTGTCTCATAACCAGCATGAGATTCAGGATATTGTTTTCAAAGCAACCTCCCCTCCTTTGAAGAAGAGATGCTAGAGGAGGGTAATCCACACTGGTGGAGCTTTGTGGTTTTCACTCAAGAAGGAAAATGGTTAGGACTCCATTCCTGTTTCCCACTGCTGGGAGTTTGTCCTGCGGATGAAATGGGGACTCTCTCAAAATCTCAGGATAAAAACCCTTTGTTGAGCAAAATTACAAAGCAGAGCCTGGGACCCATGTTCAAAAAAAGATTTCACCCATAGATCCTTCAGACTGACAACATTTCATGTTTCAACAATCTCTATCCAAAGAAATTATAAAGAATGATAAAGAAAATTTTAATAAAATAATATTTTCCCAGAATTTGTCAAAGATGGTTTTGGGACTTATTTAAATACTCCTTTGTCTCTGTCTTTTGTTCTCTTTCTCCATCCTCCTCCCTCTCTCCTGCAGAAGCTTTTTCAAGGCCTTGGCAGGAAGCATTGAGGTGTTGTCAAATATAAATATTTGCCTGAAAAATGGTTTGTTGAGTGTCAGGAATATTACATGAGGTTTTCAATGTCACAAGTGAAGGGGAACACCCAGAGGTGTGTGCTAACTTTAGCAAGCCACCTTCAAGACAATAAGCTGTGCTGAGAGATAAAGGAGAAGGAGCTTGGCTAAGGGCAAAGCATGGCATAAAATATATTTTTTTACTGAGGTTTGTAGTCACTTGTATGAGGAAGTAAGGTCTGGACAACTGTGGAGTGAGTTTGAACATTCTTTATTATTATTATTTATTATTGTTATTATTATTATTATTATTATTATTATTATTATTATTATTATTATTATTACTACTACTACTATTTTCATGACCTTTTTAATTTCCTGAATTGAAATAGGGTCAGAGAAGACTCTGAGAAAAAAGTACTGTCATCTTAGCCAGCAGTTACCTTTAAAAAATTTAAAATCCTATTATTGTGAGGTTTCAAGGCCAACAAAATTTACGAGCAAGCTTTGGATGTGAACTGAAAGCCTTGACAGTGTGCCCTTGTCTGTGAAAATAAGCACCAGTGACCCTACATCCCTCACTGCTAGATCCAGAGGAAACAGAAAGTTTCAAAAGGCCCGGGAAACTAAACTACTTTTTGCCCCTTAAAGGTGGTCCTTTCAGGTCAGAGGGAAGCCACGTGGGTGTGGAGCACTGCTCTAGCATGCCTGGGGACAAATAAAGGACTTTGTTCTCTCCAAGGCATCAATCCAGCATCTCTCACCAGCACCATGTTCGTTAAACAAATAAGCAGATGAATGTGCCAGAAGAACATGCGAGGAAAAACAAATCCGACTTATAAAACAGCTTGGAGTCCAGCCATGATTTTCCTATGGAAAAAATCTTAATTCCAGTCTCATTCTCACAAAGGACCTTTTTTTTCTCTTTCTGTTGGGGTTAAACAGCATTTAATTGATTTATTCAGCAATATAATTGATTCTATGACAGTGGCAGAACTAAGCCCTCAAAGACTGCAGCTTGCTGGCACATCATGCTCCTCGTTCCTGGAGTTTGACTGCAGCTCCTGTTTAGATGCAGAGTAGCCATGTCTTCCTCCATAATCTGTGGGAAGGATTAGGCTTCTCCAGAGAGTGGTGCACCACTGGCCTGGGGTAAATTGCTCCCTGAGAGCACTTTTCACAGTGACTGTAACTGGGATACCAGTCCAGTTAATTTATTGGTAGAAATACAGCCTGAGCAGCCAAAGCTCTCATTGTCTCTTGCTCCTTCTCTGTCTCCATTTGATAGTCTCTGGTATAGAATATAGATGAAATTATGGATCAAAAACTTTGCAAATCTGATCTCTTTTTTTGGTTGTTTTTTTTTTTGTTTGTTTGTTTTTGTTATATTTTGCTTTTGTTTTTGTTTTAGTTTTTGGGGTTTTTTTCACAGCACCACAGGATGGTTTGGGTTGGAAAGAACCTGAATGATCATCTCGTTCCAACCCTCTGCCATGGGCAGGGGCACCTTCCACTCTCCCAGGTTGCTCCAAGCCCCATCCAGCCTGGCCTTGGACACTTCCAGGGATCCAGGGGCAGCCACAGCTTCTCTGCACCCTGTGCCAGAGCCTCACCACCCTCACAGGGAAAAACATCCAACCTAAATCTACTCTCCATCAGCTTAAAGGTCTTTGGACAGTTGTGGCTTTAACTAATGAAATCCTGGTCAACCACAATGGCTTGTAACTTTTACGATGATCTTCATCTTCATTGCATTGAATTCTCATGTGTATAAATCTGGATTTGAAGGATTTGGCTGAAAACTAGACCCTAAGTGAAATGATTAAAAAGATGTTTAAAATGGTATCACCCATTTTCAAAAATTATCTAAATGTTGAAGTTCATCTTTCTGTGCTTCTGTCTACCTATGTCTTGCCCACGGTGGCCATTTTCACATGAGCTCTTTCCTTATTCCAGTAGAAAACAAGTACACAGCTTATTTTAAATTTTAAAGAATTAAATTTAATGATTTTAAATTTTCACAGAAAGATTTACTTTAATGAAAATATCACACAATTAACTTCTGCTCTCTCTTACCAGGCAGCTCCAAGTAAGAGCAAGGCTTGCTAGTCTCTAGTCCTCCAAATGCAAACTAGTTTTATTTGGGGATGACAAATAAGGTTAAGAAACAAGATGAAAATTACTTTGACTGAAAATATGTATTTGTAGAAGTATTATGAGACTTCTATAAAAATATTTAGAAGCTGTTAATGTCACTCTTTCTATCAATTACATTTGAATAAGAATCCAATTCTGATTCAAATAAAACTGCCCTAACATTCTTAGTTTTGGGTGATTAATAAGGTGTCAGTCCTAGAGAGACTCATCTGCCTCTCTTTCAGCTCTCTTGGCCAGAAATGTACACTGTGTAAGGCCATACGTATTTTTTTTTCCAAGAATAGAAAGTCAATTTACTTTTTATTTAGTCCCCACTTCCATGTGGTGAAATTAGTTGAGATCTGCAGGAGTGTTTAAAAACTTTTCACTTAAACTACAGTTCTGGAAAAAGAAAATTAAAAAAAAAAACAACACTTTTAATTGCATGGGAAAAATAAATAAATTATCCTACTGGTCTCCTAAATGTTATTCTGAATATGAATGAAGTAAATAAAAGTATTTTCCTCGTTCACAGGAATGTTTAGATGCTAAACAAAGTCATGAAAGGAAGTTGCAACAAGGTGGAGTTCTGACTTTTCCTCTAGGAAACAATCGATAGGACAAGGAGAAATAATCCCAAACTGCACCAGGGAAGGTTCAGGTTGGACATCGGGAAGAATTTTTTCATGGAAAGAGTTGTTAAGGATTGGAAAAGGCTGCCCATGGACGTGGTGGAGTCATTATCCCTGGAGCTGTCCAGGGAATGACTGGATGTGGCACTCAGTGCTCTGGGCTGGGTGACAAGGTGGGGATAGGCTGGACTCAGTGATCTTGGAAGTAATTTCCAACCTAAATTATTCTATAATTCTGTGATTAGACTAAAAACCACTGACATCCTCATAAACATGTTCTGGAAAGGAAACTTTCATTGTTATGATACAATGCCATTTAATGCCAAATTTCCAATGATCTGATTAATTCCCTCAAAAGTCTGCTGACATTCCTTTATTCAATTTTCTCTGCTGAAAATTATATTGGTGAGCAGCTTGGTATGAAACAGAGGCTCATAATCAGGTGATACTTGGCCAAGATACCCAAATCAGCACCTTCTTAACTATTCTTAGTCCTGTTGCTGATGGTAGACTCAAGCCCCTGGTTCCACCTGTGTTTGTGAGAGATCCACAGCTTTGGAAACAGCTTTGCCTTTATTGGATTTATGTGGATTTATGTGGATTAGGCAGGTAATGAGCCATCAGCCATCACAACTATTCAATTTTTGATTTAATCTTAGAATCAAACTGTCTGTCAATATAAGTTACCTTTACCAGTTTAAGTGGGTAGAGGTATGAGAATCTAACAAGAAAACTGTAGCATAAACACAAATAAAGAGTTATTTGCATTATTTAAACCATATTGAATATCCATCAAAAAAGGAAATCAACAACTAACAGGAACTGAATGTAACCTATCATCATAAAGTGAAAGTAAAGTAGCATTAGTTTATCCATTATTTACTAAACTTTTTATTTCTATTTTGGCCCAAATAAGTTCCTTTGTCTCCAGTAAATATATATAGGCTCATTTTCCACATATCAAATGATGAATATGTCCCAGTGTTATATGTCAGTCAATGTGTCCCAGTGAATATCTCCCAAAGTTCTCAATTTGGACGCTTTCTGTATCATTGCTAACTTTTCTAGAAAGTTTAGTCATCACCATTTTCCTGAGTTTATTCTATTATCTATTCATTACACACTTCCAGAGATCTTCTAAAAACAATAATGAGAAGTAAAAGTTCTTGGACAGGATAACTGATCCCTTTTAAAAATACATATCAAAAATGGATTAGAAAAAATTGCTTTGAGAAAGTGTCTATTTCTTTCCATTGACCATAAAGAGGTACTGGAGAAGAAATTTGATCTGACATCTTAATGATTAGCACAAACTAAAGTGAGCCAAGTTTAATTCCATCACTCATTTATGTCTGAATATCTTTAGTTCTTCTACCATTACTGCACTGCTCTGCCAGTTGTGGAAAGAACAAGGAATGGAGCCCAAGGCAACAAAAGCACCACTTGTTTTCTTTGAGATTGAAGGTGGTAACTCTGTGAATGTCCAGATTTTAATCAAGTGAATAAAAATCAGAACAAAGTTAAGTACATTCTCATTGTTTTTCTTCACTTTACTGCTAAATTTCCTGGCTCTGTGGTGAGTTTGTTGAGACCTGAATTGGTTCTTTCTGCATGCAGAGATATTCACTCCCGCTGAGGCTCTTACATATTTTATTATTTATTTTCTAGCAATTAGTCTGAGCCACTGACTCAAACAGAACTAGCCAAGTGAAAAAGAAAATATAACCAAGTCCCCCAATATGTTGCCTTGGCCTGGGGCGATCAGCAGCTGATGGCTGATGGGACAGATGATGCTCCTCTTCTCAGTTCATCCATTTAGCTGCTTGTTTAAGACACAAGAATGTCTCTGTGCCTTGACCCACACTTTGACATTTGAAACTTTCATATGTACCTTGGTTAAGCTGGACAGATATTTTTTTCCTGACCTTTGTAAACACCAATTTTTTTACCTAAACTTCAAATCTGAGGTATTTTGCTTTGCAAATACAGACATGGCACCTTTCAAAATTAGGATGTGCTTTCCTCTCTTTCTGCAGTGGTTATGAGGGATATCTGCATCTCTGAATGCATTGCAAGCTCCTCTCCTGGAAAAGCAAAAAGTGCAAATGGCAGTTCCATCACCAGCAAATGTGGGAAATGCAGCAGGGAGTTAAAGAAGGAGGAGAGAGCAACCTGGATTATGTAAGGATGATATCATGCATTAATAAGACTTTAAAACTTAATTAGCTGGGGAGAGGGAGGAAGAATAAGACTCTGCAACCAAGTAACCACCAAATAAAGACAACTACAGTTGCTTCTGGTCTCAAGTTTTTCTCTCCTGGGACAGATGTGAATCACAGGTGACACAATTTGCCTGTTGGAGACACCTCTGCCCTGTTTGGGAATTAGTTGAGATCAGATGGCTGAATTTAATGCAGATAAAATGTGATTACATTAATCTGAACCTTCATTTGTTAGTTCTGTCAAAACTGGGAAATTATCTATAATCTGGGGCCATAGATGTCTGGAAATTTAACAGAGTGGTTAAAATCACTGAATGAAAAAATGGGGATACTCCTTAAGCTCCTGGTTTACTAAAGGCTTTACACACTGGAAGATATCCTACTCCTATTGCTTATCTAAATAATAGTTTAGTGTAACTATTAGGAGGTGGTTTATATTCATAACTTCCAGGCAAAGAGCTTTATAAAACTCATCAGACGTCCCCACTGCACATGTCACGTGTCCCACCTGTTTTTTTCCTACTCCCTGCCCTCTGGTACATGTCAGTGCTGCTCCCGAGGTCAAACAGAGTGAGAATCTGATGGCAGGAATCAACACTGATTTCCACATTGGCTGTGTTTATTTCTGTTCATTCCCTTGGGGACTTTGAGGTTTGTCTGTTTTGTTTTCTTCTCATTTTCTTCCAAGGAACTTTGCTGCTGCTTGTGAGGGAGACAATCCAGCTTTGCTGGGAAAGGAGCTCGGGGGCTCCCTGAAAATGTTGAAAACTCCTTGCACTCCTGAATGTTTGCTTAAGAAAAGTCAGATTATGCAGCTGAGTGTTGGCTGTGCAAAAGGATTTGCACCTTGCAGGTACAAAACACCTTCCCACTCTCCCTTCCAGAGCCCCAGTGCTGTCCCCAGTGCACAAACTCTTCCCCTACAGGGCATTAGAAATCTAATCCACAGGAAATTGGGTCAGTCTAATAAATCACCAGGATCTGCTCCTAATCCATAAAATGATGTTGAGTACCTCATAACTGTGCCTCTGGTACAAGATTCTCTTTTTGTTCCTCCAAACTCCTTATTTATCCTTACACCCTCCAGTCCCCACTTTGGACAGGAAAATCCCAGGCCTCTGAGAGGAGATGCTGATGAAAGAAAAAATTGCAACTGGACTACTCATTCCCTTTTCAAATGAGTGAGGCCAGTAAATCAAAACCACCATCAATGGTGAGGTGTCTGAGTCAAAATTAGTAGGAAGGACATGCAGTGAATGATGTTATAGTCCATAAAATAACAGAATGGGTTGGGTTGGAAAGTACTTAAAATCATGTAGATCCACCCCCTGCCATGGGCAGGGACACCTCCCATAGACCAGGTTACTCCAAGCCTCATCCAGCCTGGCCTTGAAAACTTCCAGAGCTAGAATAGCCACAGCTTCTCTTTGCCAGTGGCTCTCCACCCTCATCATATAATTTCTTTTTTATCTTCAATCTAAACCCACAGTTTTTCAGTTTTAAACCACTGTCCATTGTCCTATCACTACATGCACTGCAATCATTTCTCTCAATTTCTACATTATTTTCAGGATCTACTTCAGCTTCCATAACTATATGTCCACATGATTTAAAGATGCTGCAATTCTAGTGTGAGTGCCCACAATAAATCCTAAAAAAGGCAGCCACTCTTGACAGTGACTCCGTTTGATGGTCTAAACCCAGAAACATCTGAAATCAGCAGCAAAGTATGAAAAACTCTGCTTCTAAAATCTGATCTCAAGAAAAATGGGAAAGAGGAAATGTTTTACTTATTCTCTGGGAGATTTTTTTTTCTTTCTCTGCTTGAAAGATGAGTGAAAGGATGTGATTTACTTTTTAATCACTAAACCCAGTGGTGCCTGTTTCCACCCCTGCCCCCTGTCCTTTCTCCCTCTGAATCTTCACTCTCTATCACTTTCCCCAGACCAAGCTCTCAATTTATATTTTATTTTCCCAGCTTTGCCAGCTCTTACTCTCACCAAAAATTTTGCCTTGCAGTATTCCTGGGACAGCTTTTTGTTTTTATTTTTCTCCCCTCCTTTCCCTGTTTTTCAGTGTAAGCTGAACTGCTGAAGCCAGAGGAAAGTCATCAGTTTTTTTTGAGGTTGTCACCTGGGATCACCTTTCTGCCTGCAAACTCTCATGTTACCTAGCTAGAACAGGTTCTGTTTTTTGCTGCTGGATTAAATGTACTGTAACTGCTGCCACCAACAGGACATTTAACAAAAATAGACATTTTTCCACCCACTGCTCTAACAGCTCAGTCTCAGAAAGAGATAATGAATAGATTAGAAGAATTTACATTCTAATATCAGTTTATTTGCTGGAACAAGCTCCCTTCTGTCCTGTCTCTCTCACAACTGTCCCTCCAGACAATCCAAGTGGAACACGGAGCTTTGTCTCATCCAGATTGCAAGAAGCATCTGAAACCTTCCTATTTTAAATATGCCAATTTTATACAATGCACAAGGAAAAATAACGATGCTAAGAGAAAGGAGAAATGAAGAAAACACAATAAATACTTTCAACTGAATCATTGATGACTATGATTAAAGTCACTATTTTTACTGAAGAAGTCCAGCAGTAAAATCTGTTTCCCAGTGATGAAAAAAAAAGCTCTGTTTTCTGCCTACAAGTCCTTCTGCTGCCTGATTATTGATTTTCCAAAACTGGCTGCCTCAAAGTGAGAATTCTATCAGGAGTTCACAAGTTGCAGCACCGTGTTAGTACAAAGTGATGAACGTGGTTTTTCACGTGCTTTAGGATTCTTATGGGCTGTAGTCTTAGTTTAGCCCCAAAGGTTTAAATGGCTCTGTTGTCTCAAAAAGAGAATTTCCAGAGAAAATTTAAGCTAAGAAATTTTTTGGTATAAAAATGAGATGTAAAAAACCAAATTGCCTATTATTTTCTTCTAAAACACATTAAAAAAAAAAAAAAAAGAAATATTTAAGAAATCATAAGAAACCAGGAAGAAATTAAATTGAAATAAAAACATGGACTTAATTGCAATTTTATATACACAGAAAATGTTCCTGTCAATGTACTACTTTGGTGAATATATCCAAATTCTCTCTTGTACTAATAAAAACCAGAGTATTACAACTCTTAAAAGTCAGTTTGATTTCCTTTTTGTTTCTTTGTTTTTAACACATACTTGTCTCACTACATTTAGCTCAACATAAGCTACACTGAGGAGTTTCACTTTGACTCTGGCTGGTTTTCAGGATTCCAATTAGCCCCAGATCCACTGAAATTCAAAGCCCTTCCAAGTAGGGTGAAGGCATGTTTATTTGCATTTTGGAAGGAATTTTCCCCCTAAAAATAGTCAGAACCTAAATTGCTCTGCCATGTTGTCATTTAATTTTGAGGAGGAGAAGTTAATGGGGGATTTGGATACCTCATAGCTCAATTTGCATGTCGTTGGGATTAAGGAAATTATTGTGAGGGAAGGCAGGATGAGGGCGTAGAGCACAACAGATAATCTGGAATGATTCTTTATTTAATTCTGGAACAACAGTGCTGAAACAAGGCACTATTGTGGAGTTGCCATTGGACTGAAGCCTATTTTGTTCAATTTCCATGTACAGGGAAATTGCTCCCAACTCCCTCAGGCAGCTTTGCAGATCTGCTCAGGGATACTGAGGAAAATTAATCTGAATTAATTTTAGAAGTGGATTAGTTCAACTAAATTAAAACACCGTGTGGACTTTCTCATTCAGAATTAAAGTGGCTTTAATTCAGTTTTGTTTCATTCAGTTTAACATTGGGTGAAACAACAAACTTTAGGCTCCTTAGATTGATGTGCAGATGATTTCAATTTAAATTCCCACATTCAATTATTTTGGAATTATTGGCAGTGCACAATAATTTAGTGTCCATGACAGATAGAACATGGGATGCAAGGATATCTGCCCACAGGTGGGACATGGGTAGCAAGGTGGATTCCTTTCCCACTCCAGCTTCTCTCAGCCTCTGCTCAGGGGGAACTTGCAGGTAAGACCTTGTATCCCTGCTGTATATTCAGGCTTTCCTCCCAGCCTGGGTAATGGAATGGTTTAGGAATGGTGACAGTGTGAAATGGAATGCATTTTCCAACTTTTTTTATTAGAAGAATAGTTACAGCTTCCGAGTCACTTGTGGCATGCACTGTATTTGCAGTATTGGCTTCCTATGCCATTAGAATTCTACAGAGCCTCCTGCTTCTCTCACCTCTTCATATGAATCATTATATTTGAAAAATATGGATAATTTTAATCAGAGGAGGCAGCAAAAGAAAAAACTTACTATCATATTCAAATACCTTGGGAACAAAACCAGATTTGTTTTCTCATGGACAAATTCTCCACTTTGTGGATGTGAGAGACCACATTCATGTTGATGGTCATACAAGAAAATTATGCAACAAGAAAATGGGGCAAATCAACTAAAAAAATCCTGACTCACATTAAATCAGTTAAAGGTATTCTCCATCTGGTTCTACCCAAGGGGTTTGTGCTGATTTAACTAAATTGGTTTCTAAACTGATTTAGTTAAATTGGTGCTATGGATAGAACAGCCAGAAGAGAATACAAAAGAGTCTAAGTAAGTCAAGCAAACCCAAGTGAGGATAAGAGGTGCAGTGAAATAGTTGAGGAAGAGATTAAGTGGCAGCATAACCTTTATGTGTTGTGTGGAGGGATTCTGGGCAGAGCTGTAAATCTGACAAAGATTTGAACACCTGTCTCTGCCAACCATGGCTGTCAGCCTTAAAGCATGGGGAGATGCAGAACTGAGCTGGGAAATCTGAGGAACAAGCTCAGAAACATCAAGAGTGGTGGCACTGAAGATGCTGATGTACCTGGAGTTTCATCCAGGCAGTGCTAGCCTACAGAAAATTAAAAAAAAAAAAGGATAGTAACAGAAGAGCATAAATCATAGAATCACAGGATGATTTGGGCTGGAAAGTACCTTAAGGATCATCTCATTCCAACCCCTCTGCCATGGGCAGGGACACCTTCCACTATCCCATGTTGGTCCAAGCCATGTCCAGCCTGGCCTTGGACACTTCCAGGGATTGGATGTCAACAACTTCTCTGGGCAGCCTGTGTCAGGGCCTCACCACCCCCACAGGGAATAATTTCTTTTTAAAATCCAATGAAAATCTACCCTCTTTCAGCTTAAAGCCATCAAGCCTTAAATAGAAGGCTGGTGAAGAAATGCACAGTTGTCAGAGGTGACAGAGAGAAGGTAAAGACAAGAGCTATTCCTTTCTGAATTTTAGTGCAAGGAGGTAATCTCATGGTTAAAACTATTTCTATATGGCCAAAGTTCAGATCCCAGAATTGCTGCTGATTCCTCTTATCAGGCAGTAAAGAAAACATCTCGTGAACCTGTCAGTTCATCTGCAATGGTCATCACCATGGTGGAGCTGGAACTGCTACCAGGGTAGCTTAGGCAAGGGAACTTGAGCCCTTCTTAGCCAATTTCTGGATATATTTTAGGAGCTAGCATCAGCTATGAGCTGTTTCCCTGCCCATGGTAGGTGGGTTGAAACTAGGTGGTCTTGAAGGACCCTTCCAACCCAAACCATTCTGAGATACAATGATTCCCAGAGGGCAGTTTGGGTGTGATCACATTATTGTGGAGATCTAAGAGAGTTTAATCACACAGTCCCATCCAGACAATGCCAAATGGCTTCAGAGAAGATAATGTCCTAGAAAAGTTTTATTTACTAGTATAGATGTGGCCTTTGTGCCTTCCATAAATTTAAATTGGAGCCTTACCTTGTATGTGTATTGTGTACATTTGTTCAGCTTGGGGAATAGGACATGGAAGAGCCAGTTGGAGATACTTAGAATGTTTAAGATCTCATCCATTAATTTTGTCTCCCTGTCCTTTCACACCAAGTAAAGAACCAATCACAGATCCTGTTCCTATGAATGAATTTGTACAGGATGTTGTGTTATGTTATCCATCTCACTTGACTTAAGCAAGAGATGAAGTTATTAAGATCATGTATCATTAACTTGCAGAATGGCTTCACCAAATCACCCTTGGGTTTGGAATTACAATTGCAGTAAGAGCCAGTATTCTCTATTTCTTTTCATGACTATTCTAATTTCCCTGGGTGCAAGCCTGGTTTTCATACAATTTTTGGACAACACTGAGGACATCATCAGTGTTTATGATAATGGGACAGAGAGGAATTATGCACAACATGAAATTTACTGGTGTTTTCTGAGGTTTTGAGGTTGCACTCACATGACTAACATTATTTATTTTCTGTTCAATCCCCATAAATCTTTTAGTTGGCACACTTCAAAGACCCATGAACAGGTTTGGGTCTTCCTGCTTCCCATGCAAGCCAACTTCTTTCAATCCACTGGGCTGTACACACACAGTGCTAAGACCAGGCATAAATGATCCACATAGTATCTGGAATGGGGCTGTATTTGAGGTTTGTGACCTAGGCAGTGCTGATACCACAGGGATGTGTTAGTTACTGCTGAGCAGCACCTTCCACAGGGTCAGACTGCTGCATCAGTGAGTAGTCAGGGTGTGCAAAAGAATTTGGGAAAGGACACAGCTGGGACAGCTGAGCCAAATATTCCAGAGCAGACTGGTGCCATGCTCAGCAATAAAGTCTGGGTGAAGAAGGAGGGAGGGTGGGGGATGTTCAGAATTATGGTGTTTTTCCTTCCAAGTAACAGTTATAGGTGATGGAGCACAGCTTCCCTGGAAATGGCTGAGCATCTCCCTCTTGATGGGAAGTGTGAAAGCATTCCTTGTTTTGCCTTGCTTGTGAGCAAAGTTTTTGCTTTTTCCTGTCTTTATCTCAACCCAGGAGTTTTCTCACTTTCACTCACTCTTTGGGACTATCAGCTGGATGCCAGCTGGAGTGGTCTGAGATGGCACAAATGGCCTTATAAAGTGACAATTACAAACTTATCAGCTCACTGGAGTCCAATAAGATCCAAATATGAAGCTGAGAGAGCAGCTCAGCTAATCCCTAAATATTCACTAGGGAGCTATATAACCCTCTGGTCTCTGTTGCCTAAATGTAGGTTGAGAAACAACCAGCCAGCTGTCTCCTGAGAAAGGTAGAGGTGTCCCTTAAATCCCTTGTTGTGTCTTCTGGGCCCATGACAACATCTCTTAGATATTTAAAATGGCATTATGTAAGTAACTACAAAGGCAGTTGAAATCCATTTGTGGAATTCCATTGTGACTTCCTTTGACTGGAATGGGAGCTTCAACACACAGATCATATCTATACACCTGTGCAGGTGTATATGTATTTAAGTGTAGATGTTTGGACCTAGAGCTGAATCTCACTTCTTATGCAATATCTTTAAAATCAATTAATCCCTATGAATTCTTGTTGCCTAATAATAACATGGAGCTGATGCCCACATAAATTCATATCCTCACAATCTGTCATGTACCAGATCTGTTTCCTCAGGCCACTGCCCAACAAAGGCAACAGAACTGTTATTCTCATGTACATTTTTTTTACCTTTTTGCCTGTTATGTGAAAATAATTAATGTCCCAGTCCTTTACTCAGACTTTGCAAAGTCTGTACCATCCATACCTGTGCCATACAGGATAAGACAGACTTATACACAACAGAGCTTCTGGGTAGAGAAGACGGAGGCAAATATCATCTCAGACGTGACGATAACAGACAGAAACTCTGTCATGCCTCTTGAAGAGGTCCAAAAAACCAAAAATACTTGGGAAAAACTTGCTTTCAGTTCCAAAACTGGTTTCTAGTGCCGCTGTTCCCCTTGAGCAGGATGTAGGGTATATAAAAGTGATGATATGCATCATCAGAGCATTGAAGTCTTGTCCCAACAACAGACCCCCACCAGCAGAGACTCCTTCCAGCCTCCATATCCTTGGCACTGACAGAGGACTCTGCTTTCTGTCAGTGCATTTGTGCAGTGACACATATTCTCTAGTGATTAGATTAACGTTGGCAAAGGCAATATGAAAAACCCACACAGATTACCACTGTCACCCGCAGTAATTACATTTATTCATTTCCATTTAGCCAAGTTTTTACAAGCTGAGCAAGGGGCCAAATAAGCAATAAACACAGAGGCAAGAAATTAAAATGCTGATCCGTTCACTGTGAAAACAATCAAACTATCATCTTTCTTTAGGCAGCTCATTCATCATCCAAGAGGGCCACAGTGTGCTGATATGGAGGGCTGGAAATCTAATGTTATTACATGTAAATTCACTAACATGAAATTACTGCCCCTGATGTGATTTCACTAATAAATTAGTTCATTTCTACCTTTTTGCGAGAGACTTTAGGGACCGTGGAGAATTGTACATGAGTCTCGTAATCTCGCCTGCTTTATTTCAAGTGAGCAGACAGTTTAGTTCCTCCTCCACCACCATCCCCTACTTCACCCTGTGGCTCTTGCCTTGGCACTGTTTCATTAGGAGATAAATTGACAGTCATATTTTTACTCTCTTGGGGCCAGTTTATTGCCTTGGCTCCAGGAGAAGCATCAGAGGATGGAGGTTTCCTGGCGTTGCATTTTACTGCTGTGACACTGATTGGGAGAAGCAACTTCTGTAGAATCATAGAATGGTTTGGGCTGGAAGGGACATTTAAGGGTCATCTAGTCCAACCCCCTGGCATGGGCAGGGACATCTTCCACTAGACCAGGTTTCCTAGAGGTTCTTCCAACCTGACTAACTTTTCCAGGGATAGAGCATCCACCACCTCTCTGGGTAACATGTGCCGATGTTTCAGCACCCTCATTTTATTCTTCATATATAGATTAAATCAACTCTGTTTTAGCTTAAAGCCATCACCCCTTGTCCTTGCACAACATACCCTGCTAAAAGTTTCTCCTAATCTTGTTTACAAACCCCTGTTAGTTCCTGGAAGGTCACAATAAGGTCATGGCTGTGCATTAGTTGCACATGTAGATGTGGCACTTGGGTCATTGTTTAGTGGTGGAGCCGGCAGTGCTGGGTTAATGGTTGGATTTGATCATCTTAGAGGTCTTTTCCAGCATTGATAATGCTATGTTTCTAAGAGTCAGCAGTAAAAACTCAGATGATCATCCTCATGAGATCCAGTTTTACAAAATTCCAGTTTTACACCGCACAACTTTCAAGACCAGTGACTAGATCATCATGCTTAAACTTTTCAGATTACCTGCACCTGTACTAAAACACAATTTGTTTATTTATTTGTCTATATTTATGTATTTTCTATATATTTATTTATTTGTACCAATTCATAGCATTGAAGGGGGAAGAGAATGTTTCAAAAGTAGCTGCCAGTTCTGAAGTCCCACATTTGTTGTGTTTTCATTCACACTGAGTGATGGAGTTATAGAATTTTATCCTTTTCTTACCCATTCCTTCTCTGCCTTGAGTGTTTCACATCAAAGGCACATCTATATTTCATTACATGTGTTTTAACGTTCTTTGGCTGAAGAAAACCCTGAAAAGGATTTCTCTTCACCATTTCTACCAGATAAATATGGGTATTTATCTACTGTAATACAGGTGTCAAATAATTACATACTTAACCCTGATCTAGTCAATTAAGTTTTCCTGTAGCCAGTGGAATATATACATATGAAGTGGAATATATATATATGAAGTTGGAAAGTTGGAGTGCCCTTTTGTTGTTACTCTCTTGATTATCTCCACTTAATGTTCTTCAGTTCACCAAAATTCATTGGTTCATTTAGCCTCTACATGCACAAACAGGGCTATTTTCAAATCAGAAGCTAATCTCTAAGAGTGTTCCTGGTATTTTCTACTATAAATGGGAATGGGAATAAATCTGACCAAAGTGAAATACCCTTGAAATGGTTACAGCATTCGGTGTTAGGAGTTCAGCCTGAATTGTTTCAATCTACACATCCAGTCCTGTGTTCCCAGATTATAAACTAACAGGGACATTGCCCATGTTTCCCTTCTGACTCAAAAAAGTTGTCTAAAGCTTACTCTGAATTTTGAGATTCCTGATTCCTGAATGAGCTGAACCTCACTTTAGGGAGTAAATTTTAATTCTGTGTCAACACTTTGACATAACACAACATTGACTTGTGCAAGGTAACCTCAGGACAAACAAAACCAACCATAATATTTCATTCCTATTGTGAGAAGTGCAGGCATTGTAAATATCTTCTGACTGAAAAGCCATTATTTCATTAAGGAAACAACTAAAATTCCCAATAGTCTTTCTACCCAATAAGCTGACTGTCTGTAAATCAGCCAAATTTGCTGTCAGTATGGATGAGCTGTTGACAAGTTTAGGAGTTTGTCTTATCTCAATCTTCTTAAAAATAAAATTATACTGTCAGAAGGACCTCAATATATTGGGAGTTTTTAATCCAGATCACTGAGATTTACCTGACAAGGCTGAATGAGGCTGGAACGACAAAAGTGGGAGCAGTGATCAGGGAAAGGGTTGTGGTGCAGCAAGGGACATTATTCTGTCCTTATCTACTCTGAAGCAAACTAGAGGCTTGTTCCAGCCAGGCCTTCAGATTTTCATAAGGATTGAAATAGCATTAAAAGAGATTTCAGGCTTCTAAAAGACCCCAAGCATCCAGTTAGCACCAAAGTGGGACATGAATTCAAACAAGCTCATGAGACCAATCCAGTGTTGGTGAATCAAAGCCTGGCAGGTATCAGGAACATCTAACCAGGCATCTAATCATCAGACCAGTCTCCAAACTAGCCTTGGAATCAAAGTGGAATCCAAGAAAACACTGGACTGGGTTGAGCAGCACTGACATTCTTTCCCCATCTGTTGGAAAACTTTGGTTCCCGCTGACTCAGATGCTGGGAGAGCTGCTGGTCCATCCCCAGCTATCCATGTGGAGATGTTACAGCTGAGTTGATGGACACAACACTGATGTGATCACACTCATCCCACCTAATCTTAGGGACCTGAGAGCCCTGCCAGACCTATAGCTGAGGATTAAAACTAGATGGCAGAAGCTGCAAGCCACCCTCAGCTGTCTGTCCCATCCAGGTAACAGAGAATTCCTGTTCCAAAGGAAGGGATATAGTAATTTCTTAGGCCCTTCGACAGTTTACATTGTGCACATTAAGCAAAGCAAAGCTTGTGCCAAGTAAGATGAATACACTGTGATAATAATTAGAGTCAGCTAGGATTGGATTCCAGGGAGTATCTGCTCAAGACAGGATCGGGTATCTCTGTGCTGAAAACATCAGGCTCTCTCAGAGGACAGGAGAGATGTCCAGGCATGTAACAACCTCAGTTTTCCATTTCTAGTCTGTAGCCAGAGTTCATGAGAGCATTCAGAGATGTCGAGGCCCAAAACTATGGCTGAGGCTGAAGTTCATTGGTACTGAACCCAGGAGAAGCCTTGGTCCTAAATCCCAAACACTCAGTTTAGGCACCCAGAAGGAACAGCCTTGCTCCTCAATTCTAAATACTCAGTCTGGGCATCTGGGAGAGAGTGAGCTTGCCAAATGGGATAGGAGATTAACACTTGTTCAACATCCTGTACGTACTGAATGGTGAAACCAAAACTGACTCCAGGCTTTTTGACATCCCATTCCTTGCCATATTAATTAGATCATAGCACCTTGCTGCAAAAAATCTCAACATTCTCATCCTGCTTTGGCCCAAAGTGATCAAACACCACTCAATGCCAATCAAGCCTTGTGAGGTATTAAGAGGAAGCATGTAAAAGTATCAAGAGATGCTGTGTTTGCTTTCCTTTATCCCTGGGATAAATCCAGGAGCCTCTCCTTTGCTGATTTTGTATTATGCATTTGAAAGTGTTGTTGGAGCAGATCAAAACCCGAGGAAGAGAGAGGGGTATTGTTTTGTGCAAGGGTGTTTTGAAGCCTCGGGTTGCTTATACAGCAAAATAAAGCAGTGCTGGCTTCTTTCTTTTCTTGCAAAGATCCTTTAGGAATTAATCTGGCAATTCCAGCACCAGAGAAGGGCTCTTGCTTTGCTAATCACCTGGCTTTATTCGGCTCTGAAACTCACTTGGAAGCTCCCTGTGTGTGCATTAACCAAAGGTACAGGATTATGTTTGTTTAATAATACAGTGGTGTCTTGCTGAACAACTGTAATTTCCATGTACTTATTGATCTTAATTTATAATGCCATTAGCTTTCTAAACTGCCATTAACTAATGATGGGCTCTGTAGGCTTAACAGCTCTTTCAAATCAGTTGCTGACAAGTGGGCCCCAGAAGCATTTGTCAAAAGGGTAATGGATCCCTATCAGAGTGGCAATAAATTAGGTTATAGTCTTATCAAATTAAACAATGGATGAAGGAAAATTAGCTATCAATAAAAATCTATAAAGCTGCCCTGATTATTCCCAGTCAATTATATCAATTAGAGATCAAACAGTGAACCCCCTGCAGTACGTTAAATAGAACTAACCGGGGCCAAAGGCGGCCAAATTGTGTTACAAAATGCAACACCACGGGCAGCTGTAGGAGATAATCATTGCTGTCATTGACAAAGGAGCTGCTTTATTAGAAAGCTGGATGTTGCCTGGGGGCAGGCTTCTGGCAAGAGGACAAAGGCTCTGTGATGAGGAAGGGGGAAGAGGCTTGAACCTGGCTGACAGTACAAGGAGCCTGTTTCTGGCTGATAGCTCCCCCAACTTTTGTCATTTAAAGCAGGCTGGGCTCCATCAGCTTCTGCTGAGCCCTCAGAGAAGTGACTTTGTCAGGAGACTCCTTTTCCTCCCTCCCTTTGTTTGTCAGAGCTGTGATGTTGATTGAATTTTCACTAAGGGTACACAGCGCTTTAAAGATGTAAACTTGTAGTGATGTTTTAGTCCAGGCTGTAACTTTAGGCATGGAATAAAGGGTGGTGCTGAGAGATGATAGTCCAGCATCCACTGGAAAAAATCCCACCATACCCTAGAAATTTCCTCAGAGGCCTGAGTCAGTCTTTCTTTGTCATATAGACTTTGCACCTACAAGGAGAAAAGGGTCTCCTGCCCCTTTCATATTTCACATTATTTCATTAAGCCACTCTCCCAGGGCTGTCCCAGGATGGAGTGGGCTGCTTGTGGTCAGGCTGTTTTCTACTGCAGCTCATGACTCACAGAGATTTTTCCTCTTCTTAGTTGCAGATTGACCATAAGGTCTCAAGCTATTGGAAACTGCTCCAAAGGCTGGAGCCCCTCTGCTCTGAGCCAGGCTGGGAGAGCTGGGGGTGCTCACCTGGAGCACAGAAGGATCCAGGGAGAGCTCAGAGCCCCTTGCAGAGCCTAAAGGGGCTCCAGGAGAGCTGGAGAGGGACTGGGGACAAGGGATGGAGGGACAGGACACAGGGAATGGTTTCCCACTGCCAGAGGGCAGGGATGGATGGGATACTGGGAAGGAATTCCTCATGTTGGTAACTATTGCCAGTAGGAGCAGCTGAGTAGAGACATTTTGATTCTTCCTGCTTAAAATGTCAGATCAGATGCAGGAGAAAACAGGCTTCTTTTTAAAAATTAAATACTCTTTTGCTCTCTTCCTTTCTCCTCTAAAAGAGACCCATAGACACAATCATGTCAGCACTGAATGCCAGCCCAACTTCACACAAAAAGAAAGCGAAGAGAAGAAATCACACAGGCTGAAAAAGGAGACACTCAAGCTAGGAAATACTGAAATTAAGGTCACCAAAGTATCCCTAAATCAGCCCATTCATGATAGTACTTCGAAGGAAAATTTTGGATATTTTGGTGGCAATTTACAAAATCTTCCATGAGGCTCCTTATTTTTCCTCCTTTGAGCAAAATGATGGTCCAGCAGCATAAAAATGGCACAGTCATGAACCCAAGCCCATAGATTTTTTTTTGTTTTGTTTTTCTATTATCACAGCCACTGCTATTACATAAAAGCTTTCCTTTTTTTTTTCCTTTCTTCAATATTAACTTTAATCCAGTGGAAGCTGAGCTTTAGGGGTACAGTCCTCAAAATCAGGATTAAACTGCCAAAGATACCCAAGGTCACCCTAAACCTCACATTTTTTTCCCCACTGAAATCAGCAGTGCAGGGCTCTGCTTGATGTTCTGCAGCACAAACCTGCAGGTGTCTGCATGTGCACGTGCACAGTATTTTTGAATAATTACAAAACAAAACACACCCTAAACTCACGCTTCTTCCAGCACAGGAGTTTCGAGAGAACAAAAATTGATTGATGTTATTCATAAGCATTAAAGAACATTGGAAGGCTTTCAAATACACCTTGATGAGACTAGACTCGACTAGAATACCTGTAACATTTCTTGCTGAGGAAAGCACTTAGTAAATGGAAGTGAAGATGATCAAATTTGGTCCTAAGGGATGCCAGGATATACCTGCTCGAGTTTTTGATCCTGTTCAGACTTTTGGATGTGCTTTATTATGTACCTGAGAGTCACCTCTTTCAAGACACATGATCTCCATCCTTTTTGAAACCAGGAATATGTGTCAGTACTTGCAGGGCTGGGGTGTGACTGCACATTGGTTTGTAGTAAAGCCAGGAGAAAAGGAGGAATGGTTTCTGTTGGAACACGCCCCTTTGAAATTTCCACTTCAGAAATCCTGGCTGTACGATCAGGATTTCTTTCTGTGAGTAAATGTTGGTACATAAATAAGTATAGGAGTCTCTTTTTCCATTTCCCAAAACTCATTAAAACAACAGAGATGAGGAAAGCAAAATAAATGTAGGTTTCATTCAAATTTTCAGGGTGGAAACATTCTGAAATGGAGTAACACCAAGAAAAATCTGTGTGCTTCTTTCAAAAACAGAGATTTTTCTATTAAAAAAAATAAACAGCTTGGTAATTTAAAAAAATAATTCGTTTCCCATTGGAAAGAAATTGTGCACTAAATTTTTGCAAGAGCTGTGTTAAGAACTCTTTTTCCCATTGGAAATTATCTCAATGCCTTTATGAACATAACAACTATGAAACATTGGAAAGGAGTGTCTGGGAAAGCTGTGGAATACCCATCACTGAAAATCTTACACAATGTGTAAGAAAAGATAAGAAAGAAATTGGAGACAGAGCGGGAGACCTTACTTTGTGGAAGGCCAGGCATCAAGTTGCAATTTTGGAGTATTTTCTAAATTTCTTTTGATGTCTGTTCTCTGTAGATTGTTAAATAAATGCTCAGGATTTGTGCCAGTGACTATGTCAACACTTATTAGAGGAGCTAAACCCTTACAAATGACAATATTCACTTGAGGGTGTTTAGAGGGCTGGCTGACATCCTTGGGAGGCCACTCTCCATGAGCTTTGAGAAATTGTGGAGATCACAGAATCACAGAATCATCACAGAATGGCTTGAGTTAGAAGGCACCTCAAATCCATCCAGCTGGCAGCCTGTTCCAGGTGGAGTCCTCCAGGGTACAGCATTGTTCCCTGCACTGTTTGATGTCTCCACAAACTATCTGGATGATGGGATTGAGGGTACCCAGAGGTTTCCTAATGATACCAAACTGAGTGGGGAAATGGACTCTTTGGAGGGAAGAGCTGCCCTGCAGGAAGACCTGGATAGGATGGAAGTGTTGGCTAAAAAGGACCTTACGAAGCTCAACAAATGTAAGGTCTTGCACCTGGGAAAACATAATCCAGGAGTGCAGCTCAGGCTGGGATCCACTCATCTGGGGAACAGTTTTGTGGAAAGAGACCTGGGAGTCCTGGTGGACTGCAAGCTCCAAGGGGTAAGCAATGTGCTGCTGAAGCACAGAAAGCCAAGAGGATGCTGGGCTGCATCAACAAGGACATCACCACTAGAGATAAAGAAGTCATTATCCCACTCTTCTCAGTGCTTTGCAGGCAAAACTAAAACACTGTGATGGTTCTGGTCCCCACTATGGAGAACAATGTGCTCAGGCAGAAGAGGGTCCATAGAAGTGACATAAAGAAAGAACAGGGAATTTTTCCATATGAGGAAAGGCTGAGAGAACAGGATTTGTCCAGCCTTGAGGAAAGATGGCTTAGGGATGAACCTATCACCATGTTCCTGTATTTAAAAGGCACCAAAAAGGAGGTGGAGGCTCTCTTTTTATAAGGATTTACATGGAAAAGATGTGAGGTAAGAAAGGTTGGACCAATTGTTCCTTGAGGTATTTTTCATTCTGGTATTGTGTGATTCTGTGAATAATTTGAAATAAATGGTAATTGACAATTATTCTAACTTCAGTCCTGGGAGCCAGCTTCCTCTGTACATTCCTGAGTAATCCATTTGACTGCCCTGAGAAGGCTTGGTCTCAAATTTTTCCCCTCTCTCTTAGAGACCTGCCTCATCCTCCTTTCCTGCTCTGACAGCATCAGTCAGAAGAGTATTGGGAGGCCAGAAAGCAGCTAATGGTGCAGAGCTTCCTGGGGGAAAAAAAGAAAAAATTCTAAAACACCCCAGGGACTGAGAAATTTGGAGTCACATAGACACTCTCTTTCAGAACCCTGGGTCACTAATCTTCCCTTTTACCAGAGCACCTCTGCAATTGGATTCCAGGAGTCCTTTCCCAACGAGACACAGCATCAGACACCAGCGGGGAAAGTGGGGTGGATGCACGGAGGGGGGAAGGGAAAGAAAGTAATTTAGCATCTGGCGAAATGGATTGTGAGCATACAGAAGATGTTATACTATTAAGACTTCTCTCTGGCTCCCTTTCCCTCTCTCTCCTTCTTTTATTAAAGGCTAGGCAATTTAAAAATGGAGACTGTATCCCACTTAATAGCCTTGCTGTTAATCTTCTCACCAGTCAGCTCTCAGCTCTAAGTATCGAACGCACGAAAAACCCTCCTCCTGTCACCAGCTGTGGTTAGGGAGTGACTGTCCTCAGGGGCTCCAAGCCTTAAAAATAAATAAATAAAAGAAAATTCACCGCTGAGAAAAGGCAATAACAGGAGTCTGCTGTTGTCTAACCTGCCATATAAATGAAACAATCAAAGAAGACAACAAAGGAAACTCCACTAACATCCAGAGGCAAAAGCAGTTTGCTGTAATATATCCTGTCTTGGGGAACTATTTTTAGCCAAGCCCCTCTTTTTTTAACAGGCACACACAATCTCTTTCTAATTTTGATTAAGAGAGGAGAAAAAAAAAAAACAAAACAAAACACAAGAACTTGAAGACAGTTAGGGAAGAGCGTGAAGAGGCAGGCAGCTACAAGAGAGAGCTGAATTAAAACAGATCCTTGTGCAAGTATAAAAGATAAAAATAAAAATTACTTTGAATGTTTAAATAAAAGCAGCTTCTGATCTGAGCACTGTTCAGCGCTCTGAAAACTCAGCCACTGCTGGTATTTAATGTTTTTGCTGTGAACACATGTAGGCACTAATGACCTGAAACCCTGTTGTGTTTGGAGCTGCATCAGCATTGCTCAAAAAGATGCTCTGACCTCAAATTTATATATATATATATATATATAAATTCATTTTAAACATTTAATATACATAGATGCATACCTGCACACATATATGAGAAATCACATACACATGTAGTGGCAAGTGTCATGCATACAGAGGACATATTTAAATCTTAATAATGAATTCTCATTAAAAAATCTTTCTGAGATTTAGGATGGGGATTAATTTTGAGATTTCTCTTTCCAAGCTCAGTTTCTGAGCTGTGATTTGATCAAATGATTATGCATCTCCCAGAGCTAAAAAACACCCAGACATTCCTCTCTCAGTGTCAAACTCTGAATTAGCAGCACTGGAGATATGAACCTGTGGAGGTGCTTGAGGCCACGTGAGTGAATTGTGGCTGGCAGCCCCAACCCACACACGAGACCACAGTTAGAGCATTCAGCTGATGGGGACTATCTTTTAGTTCTGCCCCACAAATTATTTGCTTTCTTGGGACTACCTAAGAGAACATGAATGAGCATTATCACATCTCCCTGTGTTTCTCTGTAAATGTCACCCCATCTACATTTAGAGAAGAATTTTGCTTTTGAGCTCGTTGTCCAGACTGTCTTTATAAACAAGTAGCTTCTTCTCAGGTTATTCTCCTTCAGATGACCCTTTCTTCTGCAGGTGACCCCTTTTTTCTGCAGATGACCATACCCCAGAATTATTACTCCTTTCCACAGATGATATGCAGAGTTCTGTCTGTGACAGCCTCAGCTGTAGGTAGATGAACTTCATCCACAATGCACTTTGTTTTGGCCATACTTTGGCCCAATAGGATGAGTGAATTTTACTGTCTAGAGAGATTATTCTAGGGTTTGCAGATTGCAGCATGTTCACAGGAGATGTGAGTGCAGTAATGTAATCTGAAGTTGACCAGAGGGTTCTCCTGACCAAAAGCCCAACCCAAGCTTTGCTCATTAACACCTCTACCTTGAGTACAAAGGTTGGTGATCCTTAACACACATTCCTGAACTGATCTTTAGGAAAGGGCACAACTTAACCTGCTGTTACCTTCTCTGGCACCAGCACATGTTCCTCTGGATTGCCTTTTGGAGGCATTTGACCGTCTCTACTGCATGTATGGGGAATACAAAACCCTAAACTGGCCCCTCGTGGTGATACATTTGGAATCAAAACCTAAAGTTTTATCCATTCATACCCTTAGGTCTAGAGGTCGTAGGATACCATGTAATGGCCTCGAGCAGAGTCATTGCATAGCAAACCTTCTGTATAAATTCCTGTTAATTGGATAACAGCCCTGGGCAAAGCATTAGTTAGTGAGGAACTTTAAATGTAAGTTGGCAGCTTGGAGGCACCAGCCCCTTAAAACCTACCTTAAAATCTCCTGGAAAGTTATTTAACAAAAATACAGCTTGGGAAAAAAAAATTTAAAAAAAATTTATGTTTTGCTGGCAGTCTTGTCTGAGAGCCAAAGCTCTACAATGGTTTTCTTGTGGCTGCAAATAAAAATTGCTGTCCCCAACTGTCAATACTTTGTTTGGTAAGAGGTTTCTAGAAGAACCTAATTCTACATATTTACATAGAAATACCTTCATGTTGAAGGTAAAAATCTTTTGTAAAGGGTCATTGCTAATTAACAGGTCATCTTTAATAAAGATTAGCCCATTTTTGCCATGCCCAGTGGGTAAATATTGGACACACCACTGTCACTAATATCCTCTATTACTGAACTTATAACCATTTATAATTCAGAAGCCTTATATCCAAAGCACACTTATTCCTGCTATTAATCATTGATCAGCCTTTGATAAAATGTTAAATACTATCCTTTACATAAAGACTGACCAGCAGATTGACAGATCAGGTCAAATGGAGTTGGTCGCAGGAGCTCACACCTCACTAGTTGTAATGAAATGATTGAGGTGTAAAAGTTGACTTTGACAAATGAGTTTGAGAATCAGAGGTGCATGGAGCAGATGCATGCTTCAGCTGGTTATTGCTACCTGGAGAAATTGATGCTTCTGAGTTTTCATGTCCAACAGCTGCAGGGATTCTGTGATTCTGTGATATGATTCTATGATTCTACGATTCTACGATTCTACGATTCTACGATTCTATGATTCTATGATTCTATGATTCTATGTTTCTATGATTCTATGATTCTACAATACTCACATGGTTCTGTTCTGCACTCTTATTTCCTGACTAGGTCAAGACTGCTTCTTTATGCCCCTGCTTTACCCACTGATGTTTTTCCTGTCTAGCATTCATATCATGGCAATCTTCTCCCAAGAAACGAGCAACAGAATAGAAGAAAATGACCTCAGGTTGTGCCAGAAAGATTGAACATTAGGAATATTTCCTCCACTGGAAGCATTATCAAGCATTGGAAGAGGATGCCCAGGGTGGTGGTGTAGCCAATATCCCTGGAGGGATTTAAAAGCTGTGTAGATGTGGCACATGAAGACATGGGTTAGTGATGGGATTGGCAGTGTTGGGTGATTGTTGCCCTCACTGACCTTAAAGATCTTTTCCAACTTAAATGATTCTTTGATTCTAACAACCACCTCACCCAAGCTGACAAGTGTCCAAGGCCAGGTTGGATGGGGTTTGGAGCAGCCTGGTTTAGTAGATATCCCTGCCTATGGCAGAGGATTGGAACCCTCTTAAAGATGATCTTTAAGCTCCCTTCCAACCCAAACCATTCCATGATTTGATGACAATGCCGAGGACGCACAAAGCCAGCACGCGCTTTCCGAATCCTCCACCCCTTTATCTCCCAGCTGCGCCGAGACTTCAGCCCCATTTCTGTGAAACACTCAACTCCTCGCCGTTCATTTCAAGGCCGGCTGACAGAGCTCAGCTTGGATCTGGTGCCCGTCGGGAGCCGGGAAACAGTTTCCACTCACAGATCACACATCGCTGAGCGATGCTCCGAGACCCCCTCGCTCCCTGTCCCCGCGCCCCGCGAGGTGACATTAGCGTGGCTTAATGGTGTGTAAATGTGTCAGAACTGTGCCACCTAGTGAAATCGCTGCCTCCTTCCCCGGGTGAAGTCACACTGCTCGCTCCGCAGCAAGCCCCGATATAATTAGCGTTAATTTGGTTTCTCGGTAGCTGGCTGCGGCACAGCTCCCTGCTCTCTGCTTCTCCTGAAGACTCTGCTCGGTGTAATCAGAGCTTCATTAGGGATTTATTTTCCTCCAGTTCTGATTGCAAAAGAATTTTTTTTTTTTTAAAGATATTTTATCAAATATATTTTCTGCGTAACTGAACTAATCGGAAACGGAAAAAGGCTTTGGTATGGAGCAAGTTAATATTGACATGCTGCATTTTTTTTTTTATCCCTAACAACTACTGCTGACTGGCAATTTCTGGACACTTTTTTTCCTCATTATACAGTACAAATTCCTTACTGTAAGAATGTTTTTCTTTTGACAAAGTTTTCGTTTCAAAAAATTGTTGATTCTCTGTTTCTTATTGCCAGCTTCTCCTGTTTCAAAAGCTTTAAAGCAAAGTTCCATGTTTCATTTGGAAATATCCATTAAAAACATGGTGTATCCTGTAAAAAATGTGAAATTGAAATAAACTGCTTCTGGTTGATTCAAATCAGTTTTGGGGAATTTTTTTTTCTTACTTTATTGTTATTATTGTTCTTGTGTCTCTTGAGATCTTGTCCTTTTTGGGGGGGAATACAATGCAATAAACACAATAAAAAATATTATATTTTTTGGTTAAAAAAACTCTTTCCAATTAACTTTCTTGGTAACAGTCAGTGCCAGAAATATTGATGTATTCTGTATAACCCTCCTCATTTTTGACACTGTGCAATAGTGAGAATAAAGAGAAAAAGTCCAATTAATTCATTAGAGAGAAGATTTAAAAGAAAGAGAAGGTTTAATTTCTTTTTTTAATTTTTTTTTCAAGTTTTGTTTGCTTTGCATAAAATCTAATCACATAGAATGATTCATTGCATTGAGATATTGTGGATGCTTAAATGATTTGTAAAAACAAAACCAAACTAAGCAAACTAAATTCAGAAAAGTTAATCACAGAATCACAAAATAATGGATACTCTACATTGGAAAGAACTTCTGGAAACCAATTCTTTGCTAAAGTAAGGTCAAAATGGCTGTCCTAAATTCCTGTTTTCCTTCACTTTGTAGCATTCAGTGTGAATGGTGATTACCTGAGACATTTCCAAATCTTGGTGGTTTCATGTTTTGATGCTTTTGGAACATCATAATATCCAGAATTTAGAGGATTTCAATGCAAATATCAGGAATCATATCCCATAAAACTCAGAATTACTTTGCTAAGTGCATTAACCTCACTGGAAAAACATATCATTCTTGAGTTAGAATGCTTCTATTTGGGCAAGATATGTGCATTTAAATGCAGGCTTCTCCACAGGGGCTGGTCACCCTTGACTCCTTTTATAGTCATTGCAAAGCAACTGGCACTAGAAGTGATTCATCTCAGCTTAGAGTAGGTGCCTAAAATAGGTCAGATGAATCACACTCTGGTAGAACCTCTTTCCTTAATGACTGGAAAGGAAACCTAGGATTGACCTCTTTACATTGCTCTCCTTTTGAAATTTTGGAAAAATTCCCTATTTAAAATTTGCTGGGGTTGAAATTGCTGAAATTGTCAAAATACCAAGTTCTGCATCCTCCAAAGTCTGAGTCTCCAAATGCCATCCTGAAACATTCTCATTGGAAAGATGGTTTCTATTTAAAATAAATTAAGAAGGTATATATTGGATTGAAAGGTAGCATTGAATTTAGCTATATTGATACATGTATGTAGCTAGTTTAACATTAAGATCTTCCACTTGTTTTTTTAGTATCTATTTAATTGTTTTCTAAATGAAGTAAAAATCTTTATCATCATTTTAGAGACATGGAAACTATGGGACAGAGGGTTCCCAGAATCAGAGAGAAGGTGGAAGGGTTGTCTGGAGATCCACCTGAACCAATTAGCACAACCACTAGACCATGTTTAGCTAGAACAAGTCCAACAAGTCTTAAAATCTTCTAGAATGGAACTTCTATGAGGCCTACAGGCTCCATTCCAGTGCTGCAAAACCTCATAATGAAAACCTTTTCCTGACATCCAATCTGAACTGTCCAAGCTGCAATCTATGATCTTGACTCTTGTATCTATAGACATTGGAGAAATGTTTTAGTCTGTTTTTTTGTAGCTGCTTGTCAAGTCAGTGTAGGTTGGTTTTAGATTGCTCTTAGACTCCTTTTTACCATTCTAAATAAGAGCTGCCTCTGCAAAATCTCCTTATTGGTCATTTTCTCAAAATCCTTTATAATTTAATTTCTCTCTGTACAGCTGGAACAGGAGCCCCAAAATGGACATAATGTCTCAGAAGTTACTTCAGCAGATGAATGAAAGAAGAGAGAAGAGAAGAGAAGAGAAGAGAAGAGAAGAGAAGAGAAGAGAAGAGAAGAGAAGAGAAGAGAAGAGAAGAGAAGAGAAGAGAAGAGAAGAGAAGAGAAGAAGGTAGAATATTTAAGTTGGAAGAAACTTGCAGTAATCATCCAGTCCATCCATCCTGACCATATCAGGGCTGACCAAAACTTAAAGCACGTTGCTAATGCCCTTGGCCAAAAGCTGACAGGTTTGGGGCATCAACCACCTCTTCAAGAGGATTGTTCCAGTGTTTGACCTCTCTCTTGGTTAAGATGTGTTTTCCAGTGTCCTGGTGCAGCAATGAATCATTCCCAGGGCTCCTATCACTGGATTCCAGGGAGAAAAGCTCATATTCAACTGCAGACTGCCCTGACTGGCTCATAGTTCTTCAGCTCTTCCTTAGTGTCTTTCTTGAGGATTGGAAAAAAAATTAGTCTTTTCCAGTCAGCAACACCTCCTCTTAGTAGCCATGATTGTTCATAAATGATAGACAGAGCCCTCACTCAGCCCCATCAGGTGACACTTTCAATATCCTCAAGTGTATTCTACCTGATCACATGGAATTGAGTTCCCCTGAGTAGTGCCTTGTCTGTTCCCTCCTCACTGCCGGCTGCCCCTCTCCCTGCCAAGCTGTGTCAATACACCCAGAGGTCTGGAGCAGTCTGGACTTCTGAAAACCAATACTAAGAAGGCCTTTTCACTCCAGCCTTTTCCACAGTGCTGATAATAAATGAGATTTTCTCCTGCATCCAGCAGTGGACTTGCATTTTCCCTTCTGCCACTGGCACACCTGTGGATTCCCTCCTCTCAGCTATTCTTCTTCTCTGTCTTAGTGCCAGCTGGGATTTGGTCTTTTCCTTTCATCCCTAAGAGCACAAACAAAGCTTTGATGCTCCTCCTTTGTTTCTCTTCCTTATTTTTGCTTTGTGTGTGCTCCCTTCTAGCATTTTAGTTCATCAAGAAGTTTCTTGATTAGCCAAGCAGCCCTGGTGAATTTCTTGCTCTTCCTGCACACATAGAACATTTATTCCAGAGTTGAATTTTCTTTAGAAGTATGGCAGGTCCCCACAGCAGCTCCCTCTTCTATGGCTGCTGGCAGGGGAGTCTGTACAGCACTTTTTACTGGCATTGTTCTCCAGAAATCCACTCTTCTGACTCTGGGATCACCTTCCCCAGGCTCCTTCCAGATCCTGCAGCCTTACTGAATCATTGCTGTCACAACTTTCGTCTCTGGCCATGTTCACCACTAGTTCTTCCCATCTGATGACCTGCAGGGCTAGCAGAGAACTGGCCCTGCTTATCCTTTCTAGTATTTAAAACACTGAATATCTTACTCAAGGCCACCCAGAGTCAACAATAGAATCTATTTTTATTGTGCTTTCTGTTTTGTCTTAAATGAAAATGTTCTACAAATCTGTGCTAGCAATGTGAAATTAGGAACTCTCTGAAGACTTCTTCCCATCTTTGTGCCTTATTTGCTGGAGAAGATGGTTAAAAAGCATCTTATCTTACTTGGGAAAAATAGCTGTACATTTGCCAAGGTCAGCAAGATGCAAAGCAATTCACTGAGGGCTACATTCTCCTCTCTGATCCATTCTGCCAATTTCCACCTCATATTCAGCAATCTGTCCACACATGGGCCTCCTAAGGATGTCAGCAAGAATTCCACAACCACAAGAGAAGAGCTGGACCCTTCAAAAGTTAGTTGCTCAAGTTAAACCCACCTCAGGGCAGTTTTTACTGGCATTTAGTTCCTTTGACTGATGCATTTGGTTTCTTTTGATAAAATTATGAGTATTCACAAGCTGCTGTTTTGTCTGTCAGGACAGAAAAAGTGTAAATAAAAGAAGCATAGAGCTGGAATGGGTTGCTGGGTTCAGAATCTTACTTGCTCTGTAACACAGGGAAGATCATATGGTGCATTTATATCTTTATCAGGTCCCATCTTCAGCCAGATTTTAGCTGTGTCCTAGTGGTCTTACTGAAATGTTCCAGAGTTTCATTTCTTTGGTGGTTGGGAACCTAATTTTCAGCCTAAAAATAATTATTTGCTTGTCTGTAAGCAGTGGTTCCTTTGCCAGGTTTGTCTATTTGTTTAAATAGCTTTTCTCCCATTTTGCCTTCTTATTCTCTGCTTTCCTCTGTGATGTTTCTCCTTCAAAGACTTTTCTGTAAAAGTAATGCAGTCCTGCTCTTGCCTCTTTCCATCTGCCAGTTTCCTTCTCCTTATCAGCTACAGTGGCCTTTCCCCCCATCTCTTCCAATCTGAAATCTTTTTACTTGAGTGCACATGAATGACCTGTGTGAGACACATTTCTGGGTGCAGACAAATAATAAAGCCTTGTCCCTCTTAAAAAACATTAAATTTCTTGGTGGTCACCCCAACCTTCCTAAACTCTAAACTTTTCTCCCTATTGCCAATGTGGTTCTATTTCTAGTCCTTGACTTTCCTCTGCTTTGCTCAGCCCCTCCTTCTTTGCCTTCTCTGGACACACCTATCTTGCCTATTTTTTCTTTTACTGATATATATTCTAAAAAGGAAAGCACCCATGTATTAACTTATTTTTAAAAAAAACACACAATAGTATAAATAATGTAATCACATGGAAAGGAGAGGAGAGGAGAGGAGAGGAGAGGAGAGGAGAGGAGAGGAGAGGAGAGGAGAGGAGAGGAGAGGAGAGAGGAGAGGAGAGGGAGAGGAGAGGAGAGGAGAGAGAGAGAGAGAGAGGAGAAGAGAAGAGAAGAGAAGAGAAGAGAAGAGAAGAGAAGAGAAGAGAAGAGAAGAGAAGAGAAGAGAAGAGAAGAGAAGAGAAGAGAAGAGAAGAGAAGAGAAGAGAAGAGAAGAGAAGAGAAGAGAAGAGAAGAGAAGAGAAGAGAAGAGAAGAGAAGAGAAGAGAAGGAGACCTTCAATGATTGTCTAGTCCAGCTGAAGAAGGACTTGATTTTAAATCCTCCAGTCTTGGTTCCCCTTGAGATTCATCTTTGTTCGTTGCCATGCTTAGCACCATGTCTGAATTAGATGGGAAACTCTTTGGATATTGCTTTGTTGTTTCTCCCCACCTGCATCAGACCTTCACCATATCCCACCTCCTTGTCTCTGCCTCCATACCCTGCCATCACAGAGTTATTTAGGCTGGAAAACCCTCTAAGATCATCCAGTCCAACTGGATGTTCTCTCAAATCTGTCATGGCCATCATTAAAGTGTGTCCCCAAGCACCACACCCACATGGCTTTTAAATCCCTCCAGGGACAGTGGCTCCACCACTGCCCTAGGCAGCCTTTTCCAATGCCTCACCATCCTTTTGGGTGAAAAAAATATTCCTAATATCCAATTTAACCCTCCTCTAGTACAACTTGAGGCAATTTCCTCTTGTCCTCTTGCTTGGTAGAGCTTTCCCTGCAAACAAAGAGGCAGGAGCACTGTCTGAAATCTTTTTGTGTCTTTTCTCATGGCTTTTTCACCACTCCAGGAGACACAGCTGTGGGTCACACAGAGAGTGAAGAAGAACAGGAGGTGCTATTTACATGTCAGAATAACTGATAGGAACATTCCTGTGACTACTTCAAAGGAACTTCTCATTCATTATCTTCATTATTAAATGCCTCAGTGCTGCTAAGAAGGAGGGCAGGTTAATTGGAAAAATTATGCTTAAACTTCATAAACAGTGCAAGCATGAAACTCATCATTTTAATAAGTGTTATCATCTCCTGGATCTAATAGATCTTAACTGATGCATGCTATCGTTAAGTTTAATTTAAGAAACGATCCCTAGAGATGTTTTTGAAATCAATGGGAGACATGTTCTCAAACAATGTTAGAAATATTTGATTTACCTACATCCTTGCTGCTGAACCAGTTTACTGAATAAAGCAGCAGAGAAAAATCTGCCACTTTACCTTCTCATATTTCATGCTCAAAGAAATGGGAAGCTTTTTAACCCAATATATTAAAATCTCAAGCCATCCATCAGTGCAATTCAGTCACCTCTGAAGCAGCTAATAGTGCAGCACAATGCTTGAAACAGGGACATGTTAACCAGATCCAAATAAATTACTGCATGAAATTAAGCCTTTCCTCTTTCTGAGAATGAATTAAAGAGTTGACTTTGGCTGTCATGCTGCTGCTTCATAAGGATTTAAAGAATAGCAAAGCATGAGTCTAGGTTGTTCACTTTAACCATTCACTTATTTTTTTAGGAAATAAGATTGTCCATCTCAGCTCCAAGCACGTGGCTGTGGCACCTTTTTTGGCTGCCCAGATGCTGAGCAGTGGACACCAGGCAGAGAAAGTCACCTGGATGGGGGGAAATGTGTTTTGAGAAGAGTGAGGGGCTGAAAAATCTCAGGAGTGAGATGGCAAGGCCAGCACCTTAACAAACAGGGCTTGAGGGTTAATGTGTTCTCTTAGAAAGGATTTTTTTGTAGGGACTTGGGTACCTGAAGCTACCCAGTAAATTCTTCCACAAGTACAACAGAAATCAGAGTGATTCCAACTTTGCAGGGCAATGAGCTGGGCCATAAACCAGCACAGAGCTGGTAAGAGAATGTGGGGAAAACAATTTAGGATGTGACCATAAGTTAAATACACAGTTTGCTTGTTTTTCAGTAATTCCCTTCTGAAGTAAATCACAAATATGCTTAATCACCAGATCACTATCTGTGATCAGTGTTTGGATCCACATTTGGGGAGGAAAAAAGGCATATACCTGTCTAAACATCAATCCCAACATAAGCAGGAAAAATTTGGTTTTTCTCTTACTCAATTTTCACCAAGTTTTTTAGAAGGAAGATTGGGATGTTCTTTGGATAATTTATAAATAAAGGGAAAAATAAAGACCCTAATACAAAATCAAAGCTCATCTTTCTTGAAAGAAGGCCTTCAGGAAGGCAAGTAATATATAAAAAATAAAACTGCAATGTCTGGAAGTTCAATCATTCTGAGGAACCAGGCCTCAAAAAGCACGAGATCTTTTTAAATCCTTAAATGAGGAGCAGATTTCACAATCCTTAATAGACTAGTTTCCAGGCCCCTTTATTTGCCTTCTCTTTTCTGAGCCTTTAGTGTTGCCTATATAAAAATGATACCCTAAATCTTTGATTTGCAAGTGGAAAGGCAAACAACTGATTCTTGTATAAAATATGTCTGAGCTGGCATGATGATTTGGACAGGAAGCTTTTGGAAGACACCAAACTCAAAATCTGTTAAGACCAATGTCTAATTGCCATTTGAGATTATTCCTAGATCCTCAGGAGTACCACATGCTTATTAGGTGATGCTTAAATAAAATTTTACAAAAGAAGAAAAGAAAAATCATTATAGACAAATGCCACAAATCCTTTGCTAAGGAAATAATGTAGAAAAGGATTTGAATGCTCACAGTTAAAAAGTTTTGGGTGATCTTGTCCAAAGTTCAAAGGACCCATCCACGGCTTCCCCTGTAGCTGAAGAAATTTGGTTTTACGCTGCTCTGAAAGTCAAAATTGACCTCTTTAAATTCAGAAACAAAGCATGAAAGTGTGCTAAAGTAGTTGTCACTCTTGAAAGCTCAGCCTTGACAATGGACATGCTCAACTCTTTGCTGTGGACAAAATAAAAATGGCTGTAACTGGTTTCAAACTAAAAAAAAGCATTCCCTCCATGGATTTCTGCATTCAGTATATATAGCCAAGAGAAAGAAAATTTCTGATCAGATTTTGAGATACATGTTCATGTGTAATAGCATCTATACTCCACAATGTTTATCTTATTAATGTAACTGTTATGGAATAATACTGATGATTCAGTTCTAAGTAGATAAAGTTTCTCTGCCATTGCATGAGGAAGGGGTGGCCTAATCTGGCCAGTTTGGGCATCTGTGCTGAAATCTGTTTGAGATGACTTTTACTGCTCACTGTGACCTTGCTGTGTGTGTCTGAATTCATCCTGAACCAGCCTTCCACATGCCATGCCCTGGAAACATGATGCACCATAACACCCTGAAAAATAATGGGCAAAAGCTGAGCTGATTCAGCAGCAGGGGCTGACATTTAAAGCTCAACAGAAAGGAAAATAATTGAGAGGACATAAGCCAAAAAAATACCAACCTTTATCTTTGGTGTGTTTTGATTTCTTCAGCAAAGGGTTAAGCTGCCACTGTAAAACACTGAATGAATGAGTTTAGCTGAGATCTGCAGAGCTCAGTGTAAGCAGGGAAGGGAGCAGCTCTCCAGAGCTGCTCCCTCACCTGATTAAGGTGCTTTAGAGCACCGGTGGAAGCAATTTTCATGCAGGTTTATTTCCATTCCAGAAATGCCATTATGCCACAAGGGGGTAGGGGTGTTCTGTTTAAAACCTTGCAACGTTTTCCTGCAGACCCAGCGTGTCAATGGGAACAGTGTTTGGGTATTATAAAAAACAACACAGATTGAATGTGCTCAGACATTTTCTATACCATCTGCATTTCAACTATTGCTTTCCTTATAATTAACATCTGTTCATAGATATCAATCTGAGCAGCAAGGACGAAGTTATTTAAGAACTGTCTATCTTTCAGCCTGCTGTGTTCCTGGGGATGGTTCTGGAGGTGGAGAATGGGTTACCCCCAGGAAAGAGGATTTGGTTACAAGGAGTGCCTTTCATTAATCTAAGTAGATTGCCAAGGGCTTGGCAGCACCAAAATGGACACAACTGGATCTCATCAGAGAAAGTGCCCCTCAAGCACACAAAAATTCAATAGCATTGGTGGGGATGGTGAGGTGTGTGCACTCCCTCACTCACTGGGAAAAAAACAGCCAAGAAAATACAGATAGAAGGCCATAGGTGATCCCTGAAGATGGATATTGCAGAGGAAAATGCAATCATATGTTCTTCTTGACTCATCTGTTAAGAGGAAAATTTAACTTAATTTAAATTAAGTTTTAACTTTTTTGTTTTGTTTCACTCAATATGAGCCTGAAAAAGTGTTGGGAATATTATGGTAGAAGAGGATGTGGGACCTGCATATAGAGAGAATCTCTCTCCTTAGTTTCTACCCTGTCCAGGAGATAAAACCACAGCACATGAACTCAGGGCAGAATGGAAAAATGCAGCTGAGAGACTGGGTAGATATTTAAAAATTCCCAGAATTGCTGCTTGTTGACATGTGTTATTCCAGGGTTAATAGCATCCACCTGCAGCCAGCTTACTGTTCCCCCATTTCTCTTGGCAAACAAACAGTTGGAAACCTTCAGTTCTCTTCCAGTGAGACACCACAAGATATTCCCCCAGCCCTTTTCAGCCAACAGTGTCCAAAGAATTTTGTTATCCCTAATGAGTCACACACATCATAAGAATGGGATAAATTCATCTTTTCATATATCTTTTCCTAGAAATACAAATTTATTACCCTCCAGACTGTCTTTACTTTACAGCACTTTCCATAACTATTTCTTTCAGCCACAAGGAAAAAGCAAGCTTAATTTCTCATGTACTTAAGGGAATGAGTCATATTTTCTACACCTCAAAATGTCCTTAATTTCTCAGGGCTTTTTTTTAAGAAAAAGCAAAACAAAAATGGGCCATCAATACCAACATGAAGTGTTCCTTTTTAGTCTTACATGACTGTGGATCAGTGTAGTTGTCATCCTTCAGAGATAATGACATGTATTTTTCTTTTCCACAAGTGGTCCTTAAACATTCATAACCTCACCTGTCTCTGCCAGGAGATAAATCTATCTCCTCTTGCCATGAGCATAGTCTGGGTGAGGGAAGGATGAGAGAGACTTAAGCAGGAATAGGAAGTGAGAAATATTGATGCCAGTCTAGTTTTGTGGTGGACTGCAATCACATCCCCTAATCCATGTCCCCTAATCCATGTCACCTGCAGATCTCACCACCTGCTTCCCCAAAAACTCTCCTAGAGTGAGTCGTGACATGGGAAAAATGGGACTGGCAAGCAAAACTTTTCATCTTTCTCCTCTTGGCCTCTGGGAGAGTTCAGGCCCTGGATTATTCACTGGGGAAATTCTTTGGTCCCAAGGAAGTGAAGCTGCATCACACCAAAACAAAGCAAAACAACCTTCAGGGACTATAAATAAAAGATTTCTTTCTAGAAATTGCTTTAGGACCTGCCTTTTAAAAAAAAATCTTTCTCAGGTCACAAAAATTCAGTAAGGAAATGCATAGGAAAAGAAACACTTTCATTTAGAGGTGGAAGATCTGTGTACATCTGTTTTGTAGAAAATAATTTGCTCTAAAAATATATTCTTGTCATTTAATTAGTGAAAAATGGAATTTTTTCCAAAAATTTTTGATATTAGCCATCTGGTTTTCCACCCTAAATTTGAGACCAAATCAGAGATATATCAGTTTTAGTGGAATTTACTTTTCCAGAGTGAGAAATTGGATCATTTTTTCAACTTTTCTCTGCTCAGATGCAAAAACTGAGCTAAGGCATAAAGACTGGAAGTAAATAAGAGGAAAAAACATGAAAAACAGATTAATCCAAAACATTAACCAGAAATTAGTGAGGAGAATTTTTAATGGATTTTTTTTTTTTTTTTTTTTTTTAAAGTGTGGAAGTAACTCTTCAGCAAAACCAAAAATTTCTTTTTACAAACATTGATGGCATTTGCTGGAGGGAAAATGTGAGGGAGGGGAAAAATGAAACAGAGCATTGTCCATTCACCCCCATCCATATTGTCTGGTATCCAGACCCTCTACTCAGCACAGTTTTGTCCTGTTAAAAAAAAAAAAAAAAAAAGACAACAACTTCCAGCTATGCTCCAGGAGGAATTTCATATGGAGCTAACTAAGGGAAATCGGCGTCTCAAAGCTGCCCTGGTGCTGCAGGGAGCAGCAGGGTAATAAGTGACAGATCCGGCGGGATGGAGGCAGGTGCTGCAGTCACTCTCCTCCCTGCCAGGAAACACGGGAAGAATGCATGACCAATTTGGTTTCAGAGCAGAATACTCTCTTTAATGGACAGAAAACACTAACCTTTTATTTTTTTTTCTCTTCCTTGCCCTCTTTTTTTTTTTTTTTTTTTTTTTTCTCTGATTTAACCCTTTTGAAGGACAAAGCTCACATCTCTGCACAAACTATTTTTGCCCTTCCAAGAGTTTCCATGTCACCTAAAATCCTGGACAAATGCACTGTTGTGCAAAGACAAAACAAACATCCTGAGAGGGTCGGATTATCTGAGTGAGATGAAATCAGGCTAAATCATCCAAAATACTCCACCTGTTTTTTTTTTTTTTTCTGACTTGCTGCAAACCCATCAGGAATTCTTTGGCTCTGACAGGCACTGCTGGTTATTTAATATTTTGGCTACAGGGGATCTCAAAGGAGGAGAATCTTCTGCAAAGAAGGGAAGTTCTGAAGTGATCCAACGCCAAGGGAAAAGATGAAATGAACAGATTTTGGTACCACACTTAACTTAAGCACTGCTGACAGCAAGGACCAAGGTGCTTGATGTGGGATCAAACCTTGAAGTGGCTGAGATCAACTGAATAATTTGGTTGTCATCCATCCCAGTCACCACCAGTGATGTTGGTTCTTCTCTTTTCAGTGTCTCTGCTTGGGACATGTGTACTTTTTCCAAAATATATGCAGATTAAAGTTAACTTGTAAGTAACATGAAGGAGATGTAGCCATAGTGTAACAGCCCAGCACCTTTATACACCAATGACACACATGAATCTATCAAAAAATTACAGAATTTATTTCCTAGCTTGACTGTTTATTCCTAAATGCAGATTTAAGGGTGCTGAATATGACACATGGCATAATGTCATTTTACAAAGGGTTTTTTCCTTCCCTTTGTAAACCTGGAGGTAATGGAATGAAATGTGTGGTCTCCTTGAGAATCTCCCCTCTACATCCCACAAATGTGCTCTAAAACGTATAATTTCACCTACAGTGTACTCAGAGCTTCCAAACAGGTGAAATAAAGGACCAAAACAAATAAAAATCACTATAAGAAAAAGATTAATTTTACGACTCAGTAGTTTGAATTATGGCCTATGACAAACCCAAGATATTTTAAACACAAGACAGAAGAATGAGTTCACTATGATTTATTTTTTGAAAGCCCTTGATTCTTACAAACTCCTATTTTTTTGAGGTTTGAATTCTACAGTGAGAGGAAACAAAATATTTTCCTGTTTGTGTGTGCACATGCACGTTTCTAATATAAATTATACAGTTTTGGTTTATGTGTGGGTAGGTATATGCATATGCATAGACATATGTATAGTGCAACTCACAGTTTTTAGGATTTTAAAAAATCAGTGGTTCATAGCTGCACTTTAAAATAAACTGGTTTGATTTCCCATATTAAGTTAAAAAATAAAATAAAATGAGGGACTAATAAAAATAATGGTTGTTCAAATCAGGGGCAATTAAAAAGCACACATTTCTTTTCCTAGGGTATGAATTGTATTCAATGTTTGCAGCACAAGCCTGTAGGATAAATAATGTAATGAGTTTGGTGATTTGATACTAAAAGCAGAACAAAATCCTACAGATGTAGCTTCATTTTTCTCCACACTCCAACTGCTCAGTTGTTGTTATTTTTTTCCAATTACATATTTTGTACAGTTAAGAAAAAGAAAATCAGATTCTTTGTCTAGGAGAACCAATTTCCACCCTAAGAGGTACTTGCATATAATTACGGGAATTTTGAAAAGTGAAGCAAAGAAACAGAACACCAGTGACTGTGGGTTTTTTAGTGATTTGGATTAAATTGACAGCTGATATCTTTCAACTTTTATGGGTTTTATCCCTTCAGTAAAAATCCCTGTAACTTTTGCACATTTTGTGCACCAGAGCCTAATATGCAAAAGCTCCATTTCTCACTGGCACCAGGGACAACATTTTTAAAGGCAATGAGATGCCTAAAGATACAAATCAGAGATCTTATGGGATTTTCAGAATTACCCCAGCGCCCAAATTCTGGGTTTGGGTGCTTGAACATCTTGGAGAAAATAGAAGTCTGTCCAGAGGTCCCAAAGAAGTTTAAGTACTTGTCAGTACTGCATAATCCCCCTTTTAGAAAATTGAATTATGGAAAGATACACCAACAATCAAACAAAGACCACCATAATTTGCTGCTTCCCCCATGAGTTTAGCTCTTTAATAAAATCAGGGCAACTTTCTCTAGGTAATACAGAAAATGTCTCAGATCTCTTAAAACTATTCAGGCTCATGTTGAGACAGGGATTTGACATACGACCAGGTCTGCCATGGCCAAATAAATTCTCATTTTTCAGCTAAATGGTAGGAACTGAAAGCAAGTGTGCCACTCCATGCTTTGCCTGGCATCTGCCACAGCTGTGGTCACAGTCCCAAATTCTGCTTAGGACAAGCTGCTCCTCTGTGTCCAAGGAGGATGCTGCAGCCTTCCTGCTGTCCTGGGTTTGGTTGTCACCAATCCCAGATTTTGGGCATCTCAGTGGGACACCTAAAAATTCAAAGGATGGTAAATGAGGAGATAAGAGGCAGAAAAAAGGTTTGCTGTTGTTTGGTACTGAAAGAAATAGAGGATGAATCCAGGCATGTTTTCCTCTGCATACTCCATAGCAGAGAGTTATGAGAGCATATTCACCTGTTTTCCAGATGAACAGAAAAACTCAAGCACTGGTAAGCCCAAATATATTCTCATAAGATCATGTAACTTCCCATCAACTTTGGAGGCAAGTTAAAGTAATCTGAATGAGAGGAAGCTTGGAATTATTGAGGAAATGTTTTTCATTTTTATTATAATTGTAAAATGCCAGTGACTCAAACTGGAGCTATTCTTGGAGAGATTGTTTCCAACATGCTACCTTTTCTAGCTGTAATTTTTGAGACCCAAAACATGTACTGTATGTCCAGCTCTGGGGCTTCTGAAAAGAAAGAGGATTGAAAAATATCTCTGTTTTAAAAAAAGTGATTTTTCTGGCTTGGAATTTAAGTTGCTTTGAACTTTAACCAAAGATAGAATTAAAAGAAGATGAGAAACAAGGGATGGAGGAGGGGAAGGAAGGAAGGAAGGAAGGAAGGAAGGAAGGAAGGAAGGAAGGAAGGAAGGAAGGAAGGAAGGAAGGAAGGAAGGAAGGAAGGAAGGAAGGAAGGAAGGAAGGAAGGAAGGAAGGAAGGAAGGAAGGAAGGAAGGAAGGAAGGAAGGAAGGAAGGAAGGAAGGAAGGAAGGAAGGAAGATAAAAACTGAATCATTATCAACAGCTCAATCCAAGTGATTTATTTGTCCAGGAGTGGTGCCAGCACAGATGTGAACCTCTGTGAGCAGCAGGTCCTGTGCTGCAGGAGTAACTGATGCCTCATCCTGGGAGACCAAGGCAGGGAATTAAAGGAACAAGAACAAACACAGCTTCCTCTCCTGATGCCCTGAGAGTGACTGCCCTGGCCTAAGGGATCACCATGTCCCCAGGACAAGTCAGAAGTTTCCTGGGTTTGTAAAAACTTCATTTTAAGTCGCTCAGTCCCATTAACCATTTGTGTGAGAACGCAGTTTGTGGAATCCAAATGGGATCACCTGTGATCCATGTCCAACCCTGGAGGTGAATTTCATCACCCTGAGCTGTGGCAGCTCTGTCATAGCATGTGTCCTGCTCCCTCCTCCTGCCCTGCCCAGCACTAATCCTCTCCAGAGCTCGAACTAGAGGGGTGCCCTTCTTGATCCAAAGCCCACTTGCAATAGCAATGATCAAAATGACTTTATCTTGCCTTAAATAATCTCACATGGGTTCTCACAATCCAACTCTGTTTTCATTGTTCAAATCCATAATATCAGGCTGGAGCAGCTCCTCAACAAAGCTGCTCTTTCCTGACCCCTTGACATCTTGGGCAAGGAATATAATGACCTCCATTGATTCAGCTGCTGGTAGCAAGAGTGAAGGGGAAGAGGTTTCCCATTTCCTCCCCAGTGAGCCTTCCACGTTGGTGGAATTGTTAAAGGATTTTGTTTTCTGTCCAAGAGAGCCTTTGGCTGGTACCAGGGTTGCGTGCAGGAATAAAAACAAGGAACAGAAGCGAGGGGGAGACAAGTAATTCAGATGAGGGAAGGATTTTCTCCATGCAGGATGTCTGTCTTTTTGGAGACAGAGAGCACTGGAATGAATCTCATTTTGTAGAATGGCTACAGCAAACACAGGCCATAAGGGGAGAGTGCAGCACAGGGAGAGTAAATTTACTGTTCAGTCTGATAACTCAAGCTTCACTCTGGGGATTCAAGAGAGAAATCACATCCAAGACCTTTAATGGCAGAGCTGGGAGAACAGGCACCCTTCAGGTTAATCTGCAGGGGGTTTGGATATGGAGTCCTTGACTAAAAGGTCTCTGCAGTAGGTCAGGAACCTCTCTAGAAGATTCTAGAAGCTGCTCAGATCCATCTGTGCTGTCACCCCTCTAGGTCACACCACCAGCATCTGCTCCCTCAAGGAGCTCCTGTGAGCACAACTCCTGTTCAGGTGACACCACCTCTTTGGTGGAAACATAGAAGGGAGTAAAGATTAATAAAACATACCTAGTGGAGGAGCTGGGTGTAGTATCACTTTATATGTTTTAGCAGCTAAAAATAAACCCACATTAAAGTAAGTGATATATTTTTATAGCCTTTTAAAGGAAGTCTCAGACTGAATGAAAAAAGGGAATCTTGCTATAAATGCAAAGTAGGTCCACAGTTTTACCTTTTTTTTTTTTTTTTTTTTTTTTTTTTTTTCTCTTGGTTTGTTTTTATATCTCTGCTTTTAAGGAATACTTAGCAATACCTGAGAGGATCAAAAAGCAAAGTGTAATTGGAAAAAAAAAATCTACTTCTTTATGCTTCTTTTCATTACTTTGTCTCCTGCTCAGTAGTGATAGGTACTGATGCATTCCATAGTGTAGTTTTCCAAGGATATCTTCCCTAGGTTTCCTTATTATCCCATAGTGTAACCAGTTCATATCAATAGATGTGTCTGTGACCAGATACACAGTGTGTGGTGTAAAAATACAGCTGGACAGGGGTGCATGGGAGGGAAAGAGGATCATCTGCCTTGTCTGCTGTGAAATGCACAAAAGAAGGAACCTTTAGGATCACAAAATCATGGAATGGTTTGGGATGGAAGGGATCTTAAAGCTCATTCAGTTCAACCCCTTTCATGGGCAGGGACACTTTCCACTGTCCCAGGTTTTTCCAAGTCCTGTCCAGCCTGGTCTGGAACATTTCCAGAGATCCAGGGGCAGCCACAGCTTCTCTGGGTACCCTGTGCCAAGGCTTGCCCACCCTCACAGCTGAGAATTCCTTCCTCATAGCTAATCTCAGTCTTGCTTTTTAGTTTAAGGCCATTCCTCACACAATCACAAGAAGAAAATTGGACAAAGTTAGACCCAATGAGTAATATTAGAGCTTTTTATGATTTTAGCTCGTGAGACACTTGAGACTTGTAGCATTTCTTCCTAGGTTGGCATGGGATTATTTTTAAAGGCTGGATATTTCTGCAGCCTGGAGAAGCTGCAGAGCCCTGCAGTAATGCAATCAATACAAGTTAAAGCCAGTGTGAAACATTATGTGTTTGTGAGTCAATTAGATTCATCCACCAGAGGTCATTAGATGATCAAATGACACTTTCCTACTGTCTTTATAAGTAAAGGTATCAGCATTCTGTGCTATAAAAAATGCATTCTCATTAATAATAAAAACCTTAAAGGAGAAATAAAAGTGTTATGAAGTGAATTATCACACAGTGAAGTTCATGATTTTAAATAGCTTTGATAAGAAAACAAAAATAGGTTCTGGATAATATTACAAAGAGAAATTAGAATTCCCATGAATTCTTATTCCAAAATGATGGGAGATGCTTAGAAGGTAAGTTTGACTGTCTATTATTCAAATGACATATTTCTAATTGTATGGTCTGAATGGCATAAACTCTGCTAAGAATGGCCCATGACTATATAAAATATGAGACAATATGAGAGAGGTGCCTAATTGTGCTTGTAATGAGGTGGAATGAATCTCCCAGCTTTCATTGCATACCTTTACACCAATGGAAAACAGAAGTCCTTCTCCCAAATAAAATGAAGTGGATTTAGAAACAGAGGAAAGCTTTTCTGTTTTTTTACTGTGTAGTTTCTATCTATCCTCACTTTGACTTTTTCCTTCCCCTAAGTTCTTTACTTATGATGGAATCTTTCTCTTTCTTCTCAAGTATCCTCTTATTTCATTTATTTCATATATAATCAAAATGTAATATCCTTCTGTTCTGGCTTATGTTCTTCAACTCCTCCATTTCTCATTTTGTCTTTACAATTTCTTTAATTTGGGGCCTGATCTTGCAGTCACTGCTGAAAGAAGTGAGCTTCATGCAGAATTATTAATGTATCTGAGGATTTCAGGTCTTCTGGGATCACTTGAGATTGCTTCTCAGTTACAGTTGTCCTCTTCAGTATATTAAAATTGGTAGAAGATAATAGAAGATATTTATGATGGAGAAATTAATAATCTATCAAATACCTTTTATCCAAGTTTTCTCCAACATATGGCCTTTCCCTTCCCAATAAGTACCAGGTACATTTTTCAAAAGGGAACCAACATTTTAATATTTTTTGATATTTTAATCCAAGGGTGAAGTCAAAGCTGCTCAGAGGGCTCTGGCAGCTGTGATTTGGGTTTGTAGCTGTATCTCAGGCAGTGGGACAAGCAATGAAGACACAGTGAAAAGGAGCTGAGTCTTTCCTCTGTCCTAAGAAGATAAATGATTTTGGTTCTTGGGTGTGAAATCTCCATCTTGCCTGAGAGATCATGGTTCTTCAGAGTCTCATTTGGGAGTTTAGCTAGAAATGTCAAGTTTTAGCCACTTTAGCCTGAATAATTTTTCACTTTTATTCTCCACGTGTTGTCTAATCTGCTATAGGGATTGATACTGGGTACAGGGTCCCATCTGTTCTTGAACAAAGGAGTGACTGATTTTGCAGAGCAGAGAACAGAAATCCTGGGAAGGGCTGGGAAGCCAGGGCATGCTGAGGTTTCATACCCAAGAATTATCCTGTGATGTCAAATGGTTGTGGGAAGAAGAGCTCTAGGATTGAATGTTTGGCACCTTCTGGTGGTCTCCTGGGGTTTCTATGGTGGACTTGCAGTCCTTGCACAGTGATAGTAAACCTACTAGAAGGAAATTAAATCCTCTGATTTACCTCCACAATTCTTCCACAAAGAGTCATTGATTCCCAAAGGTCCAGGGTACCACCACCAGAAGAGATGCAAGTCTCCCTATAATGTCACATTTAAATTAAAGAACAATGGAAAAAAAAAAAAAATGAATGGGGGATGGAAAGGAAGATTGAAGTCTGGAGGTAAGGGAAAAGCCACTCTGGATTCTGTAATTTAAACTTTTATTTGTATAAATGTATAAAAGAAGGGGTGGGGAGGAAATAGGTATCTCCTTAGCCATGCCTGAGGCTGCTAGTAAGAAGTTTAGGATCATGAACAGTCCCATTAGCTGTAGGAAAATGATTCAATTTAGCATCATCTATGCCTGGTAACAGTCAGTTGATCTGAGCTTCATTTGAGAAATAAAACAGATATTAAATGTATGCACACATATGTATGGTTGTTTAAATTAGGCTGAATCTTTTGAATATTTAGAATCATAGAATTTTTAAGGTGGGAAAATATCTCTAAAATTTTCGAGTTCAACCACTCCCCCAGCACTGCCAAAGCCACCCCTAACACATGTCCCCAGATGCCACATCCACACATTTTTGAACACTTTCAGAGATGGTGACTCTACCCTGGGCAGCCTGTTCCAATGCCTGAATTTTTCATAACCCACCCGAAGTAGTAATGAAAAGTTTTACTTTCCCAGTCACAGAGTCACTGCTCTTTCCCTTTGAATTTGGCTGCAAACTGACAAATTCAGGAATGATCAATTCAGATTTTGTCCCCTATAACCTCTCAGCAGTGATTGCCTGCAGCAATGAGCCTCAGTGCATGTCCAGGCAGTCTGGATTGTTTTCTCTATTTTTGAGAATTCCTTAATCTATGTGCCTTTATCTTGTTAGTAGCTGTACAGGGGAGTGCTGGAGATCTGCTCTCTATAGTTTTTATCAGTGTCTAGGAGGAAAAAAAAAAAGTTTATAAAATATGATAATCTCTAAACTCCAAATTAAACTCAGCTCTCAGAGTAAAGGCTCATTTCCACCTCTGGCCAGTACTAAAACCATTCAGTGAATATAATGAAATATTTCTAATTTTGCCTTCTAAGGGTGCAATTATAGTAGAACTTAACTAATGACATCTTCCCCAGTCTGCAACATTTCTGGTGGATTGACAAACTCCCTCCACTTAATCTTCTGTCCCCATGGCAGTCCCAGCTCTCCCCACTTCTCTGTGCAGTCTCAAAGATCACCTCTCCAAATACTTTGCTGGAGACCTTCTGGGAACAGTAAATATTCAGAGTCTGATAACCTGGCTTGTCTCACTTGAAGTTTAACAGGTAGTTTAGGCTATGTACACTTACAGGTTTTCAGAATTGTCTGTTGCAGAAATAAGGAATACAGAAGTAAAACCCTAATCTCAGTTAGAAACTCACACAGCATCATCTTCTCCAGTGACCAGAGTCTGGAGTCAGTGTAAGATGTTTCAGAAGGAGATTGCAAAGTGGATGATTGTAGGATGAATCTCCTACAACAGGTATAGGATATTAGTTTATCTTTGTTTTTCTGGTTTGTTGGTTACATGCTATTTTTTTGGTTGGTTTCTACACTGAAAAAAAAAGAGGGTTAAACCAAAATCTCACCTCACTCTAATGAGCTCTCTTGGGGTCTCCAGAAATGTGTGTTATGTCATTTTAATGGGGCACAGCAATTTGCTGTATCAGAATAATGAAACATAAACTCCTAAGGCTGGAAGGGACCTCGAGAGGTCACCTCTTCCATGGCCCAGCCCCAGGGCAGGATCAGCTCTACCTGTGTTGTTTCTCAGAGCTCATCCTCTAACCTGTTTGTAAAGGCCTTTAATGAAGGAGATGCCACAGAAGGTCTAGTTTGAACACCATCACACAACATTATTTCATCCTGAGCCACACATAAGTGATAGTTTTTAAATAAAACATGCAAGCTGAAGATGATGTGTGCTATTTTAATACTGTGGGTACATGGAGGGGAAAAATAAAGCAAAAAGAAAAAAGAGAAAAAAAGAATTGTGAAATACAGAAAAATATTAAGAACTTTTTCTTAATTTAAATAATATTATGACTGATGAATGAAAGTGATTATGAACTGTTGGAATTTCTTCAAATGCAGTTTGACATAAGCAGTGTTTATGGGAGTGAAATTTATCATTGAAACACAGAATTACAGAATGAGTTGGGTTGGAAGGGACCTTGAGGCTCATCTCATTCCACCCCCTGCCATAGCTAGGGACACCTTCCACTATCCCAGGTTGCTCCAAGCCCTGTCCAACCCAGTCTTGGTCCCTTGCAGAGATAGGTCACCCATAAATTAGCCCTGCATATGCAGAGGCATTTTGTTGCATTAATGGAAAGTGACACCCAATGCATTGGATTAATTACATATAAAATGCCTTTTTTTTTTTTTTTTTTTTTTTTTTTAATTAAAAAGTTTTTCCTTTAAAACCTATTAGAAAGTCTCATTTCAACTATTTCTTCAAAAATAAAAGACAAATGTGTCTGATATACCTCCTTTATTTATACACCAGTTTTTTTCCTTTTATTATTTATAGCCGTATTTGTTAGCTCTGTTTGAATCCTTTCCATTCTCCACTATTATCCCTAAGACAAGGATCAAAACTGAAATTCAGCTAAGGACAAAGAAGTGGTGGAAATCTTGCAGCCATGTCAAATATGTGGGGTTATTCTCCCTTCATACCTCTATGTAAGTAGCAGTCACATTTTACCAATTTTTCATTAACAAAAAAATTGATTGGGTTATTTATTTTGCCCTTGAAAAGCTTAAATAACCATGATGTCCCATTGGTAGTGTATTGATACAGGCTATTTCCTATCTGCTTGTTCCCCCTCCTTGCAAACAGTTTTCTCATTTATTCTACCTTGTGTCTGGTCTTTAAATATTAAAGATACTCCCCCCTTGCCTTTAAACCTTCATTTACTATTTTCACCAGAACAAGCTTTATTTTGTGGCTTTGAGGATGCTTAATTCCTTGGCTTGTATAATAAACAACATTGAGAGATGCCAGAAGATCCATCCTTTTCTGGGAGACGTTGCATTTGTCTCTCCCATGCAGATTTTTTTTCCTGGTTAGATTCAGCTTAGGGAAATCAGTCTTCCTCCAGGCAGGCAGGGTATGGGTGAGGAGAGAGAAGCACATCCTGCCTGCAAATCACAAGCAGAATTAGGTCAGGAGGCCACGTGCACCCAGGCAAGCATCAGTTTTAGCTCTGCGATCAATTCAGCATCATCCACCCTCGCTGGGCTTGTTACAGCTCTGTGGTGGTGGGGAAGGATGGGAATTTCAGACTGCTTCCATGCAGGGGAGGCTGAACTGTTCCCTGGGATGGTGAGAGCAAGAAGCAATGTGACTCATGAGTTTATCACATGAGCTGGGTGTGGGCTCCTGCCCCTGCTCAAAGGATTCTTTATTTTGCATTAAATGGCAATTTCATATAACAGAGAAACAATGCTGGGATCAAGGGCTGGAGCAGAAGCCTCTGTGCTGAAAATGTCATCCCCAGTATCAAAACTTTCCTTCCTTCTGCACTTCTGAGTTAGCAGGGTAAAAACAAGAACAGAGATTTTCTGTGGTCTTTGAAGTAGGAAACAGTTTAGCACATCTTTATAAAAATCTAGTTGAGATATTGGCTGAAGATTGGCTGCAACTGGTTTGCTAGCAGTGAACTTCTCTTGGGAGCATGAGGTGGGATGCACCTTCAAGGACTTTGTTGATACAGGTCACTGTGGGATTGAAAGGGCCAGGGGCTGTATAGACAAGATGTGGGGCCTTTTTGGGGAGAGGGGTGAGGCAGAGTGAGGGGGAAAGCAGTAAGAGCAGTTTGTAGGAGGACATGAAAGGTAAAATGAGATCCTCATTTAGCTGTTAGCACAGACACAGCTCTCCTGTATCTCTCTTCAGAAGCATCCCTGCCCATGGCAGGGGGTTGGAGCTAGGTGATCTTTAGGGTCCCTTCCAACCCAAACCATTCTGTGGTCCTATGATTAACATTTCTGTGGAAAAATATGAGGATAAAGTATTTAATTTTAACCTCTTATTCCACCTAGTTTAGGGGTAATTACATTTCACAGGGATGTCTGATGACTCTACCTCTCTCATACTTTGAACACAATTTATGTGAAATATCTGCAGTTTGGGACTGGTCATCCCAAAACTGAACAGGCTCCCCAGGGAATGGTCACAGCCTCAAGGCTGCCAGAACTCTGAGAGTAATTGCACAGCTCTCAGCCACACAATATCATTGGGGTTGTCCTGTGCAGGACCAGGAGTGGAACTCAATGACCCTTGTGGGTTCCTTCCAGAAATGCAGTTTTTAAAAAAATTTTTTTAATTTTTTTTTTTTTTTTTTTTTTTTTTTTTTTTTACTTTCAGGCCTTCCAAAACTATCAAATTGCAAAGGCAAGATGTGATGTATTCAGTCTCATCACTGCACCTTCATCTTCAAGGCACTCCTGTTGCAGAAAGCCAGTTCTGATAATAATAATGAAAATAATACTTATAACTACAATAGTTCTTATTATTCAAAAATAGTTTGAAGAACCAATAAAATTTGCTTTATGGCAGGCTGGAGTTGACTTGAGGCAGACAAGAAAGCAGACTCTTAGTGCTGACACCAAAACCATCTCTCTTCCCTGCTAAATCAGAAGCCTGGAGCTGCTGAAGGATATTTACATCTATTTGAACAGCAGCAATATCTTATCACCATATAATGACAGACAGCAAATCATAATAACCACATGTGGTAAAGATGTCTTTCAATAAATGTATATATATGTATATACATCTCTGTATACCTATAGGGTAGGTATATAACTATGTAATTCCTAATATCTTACATGTAATACCTAGATAGTATTTCAAATCTTGCACATAATTCTGTGCAGTTCTGTGTATAATATGCATATTATATATCTATATCTATATCTATCTGTATCTATCTATCTATATATGCAGATCCATATATCTCTATATACCTGCAACTCTCCAGCTGTAAATATATACACTCAGTGGCAGACACACGTATGCAATTTACATATTAACAACAGATTCTACTCTGTGAAACATCTGTGTAAACACTGAGTTACTTACTGACCTCATTGGAAAGGCAGAGAACAAACTCTGGCCAAATATATTCAACAGAAACAAAAAGAACCCGAAATGGCAGGTCTAAACTCAGCACCATTAAAATACAAAAACCAGGGGGGTTAAAAGAAGTCAGATGGTCGGCACCAGAGCTGGGTTATGTATTATGCATGTGCTTCATACAGTTCCGTGTGTCGGTGGATTGGTATCCAAAGAAATAAGTTAAAGTTGTGACCTGTCTGCTTTTGATTTACTGAGGTCAAAGAGAGCGGATACCTCTTCTTCACGGAGAGTTATATATGTAAATCACTTCCCAGATAAGCCAAGTGTGGTGGGCAGTACCTCCTTGTTACTTGGGGAAAAAATTCCTGCTTGGCTACTGATTGCTGCTGCTCCGATACAAAGATGGATTTACTCCCCCACCAACCTTTTTTTTTTTCTTTCTCAATTTTTCTGGTGGAGTTTTGCTAAAGGTTTATTCGCTGAAAGCCTGGATGAGCTGTGAGTGTTTCACCCTCCTGAGCAGTGGCATTGCTGAAAGAAACAGAAAACAAGCTCCAGCCAAATTCTTGGAACAGCCCTGCCGTAGTGAATGAGAGTCCTGGGAAGTGTTTGGAGCCTAACACACACACACACACACAAAAAAAAGAAAAAAATAAAGGGGCTGGTATCTGGGCCAGAGGGTGAGAGCTGTTACATGTGTCCCTGTCTCCTGCTGCTTGGGGCCACTAGAGTTCAGGGAATAACAATAAAGAATTAGAGAGCAAGAGGCACGTGTGCTGCAGCTGATTCTGAGCCCAGCCATTCGTCGTGCCCCGTGCAAATGAGTTATCGGGGCCCGGCAGATGGGACTCCGGGTGTGCATGTGCCTGGCACACAAGGGGACTTTGGTGTCACTTAACTTCTGCTTCATTGTGGCAGCAGCTCTTTCTGTGGGATCCTCTCACTCATGGTTTTTATAAATACATCAAGCGTTCTCTGGAGGAGTAAATGTGAGAGCTGAAAGAAGAAAACAAACAAACAAAAAAAAGGCTCAAGCCCCAAACGTTAACCAGACGCTGGTAATTGCATTTACTGTGACACTTTTGGCATTTCCTCTTCTTATATGGGGAAAGCTGCATCTAAAGTGACAGTGGAAAATAAAGAAAGGTTTAAGTGTTGATCTTTTGTTTTAATGGTGGCTGTGGTGGAAAGATGCAAGGAAAAGCCTGTGGGTGTCACTGGAAGAACTCCAAGCTTGAGTTCAGATTCAGACCAGAATAAAGAAATAATGTGGGATTAATCCTTTAAGCATTAGCTAGACAGACGTTAAATATATCAAACATCCCTAGATGTTAAGAAGAAATCTTTCCCTGTGAGGGTGGGGAGGCCCTGGCACAGGGTGCCCAGAGAAGCTGTGGCTGCTCCTGGATCCCTGGAACAAGGCCAGGTTGGATGGGAACACCTGGGATAATGGAAGGTGTCCCCACCCATGGCAGCAGGGTGAACTGGATGACATTTAGGGTCCCTTCAAACCCAAACCATTCCATGATTTCCATGATCCCATGATCCGAGCTGTTCTCTCCAGTCATGGAGCACAGAGGGACAGAATGGAGCAGGTTCAGTGTCCCCAGGATGCTGCTGTCCCTCTCACAGCTGGTTTAGAAGCAAAGCTGTGACCTCAGGCTCTTCAGCTGACATGCACATCCCAAACTTTTCTTGCATCACATTTGATGCTGGCTCCCATTGAAGTCAGGTTATCAGCCAAGCTTTCCTTTTCTGAGCCCTGGGAACAAAGGGCAGGAGCAGTGGGCACTGTGGCACAAGCCTGTGGATGTTTTTGTTGGGGTCAGTGGTGCCACTTGAAGATTAAAAGGCTGCAGGAGCTCCAACATGTGCACATTCCCATGGGCTCTGTGTCTATCCTGAGAAAAACTGCCCCTGTGTCAGGATTACAGAGCAGGAAGACATTGCTACAGGAGGGCAGTGAATAAACAGAAAGGGATTGAACATTTTCAACAAAATCATTGGAAGGGGTTGGCTGTTTGTTGAATCCACAGGTTTTCTCAGGGGAAAAAAAAAAAAAAAAAAAAAAAAAAAAGTAGTAACTAGTTGAATACTAAAGAAAAATGAGATGACAGTAGGGATGTCAAGAAGCACAAAAACAGCCCACTTGGACATTACTAAATTTTTAAAAAGGGTTTTTTTGGCCAATAGACATTTTCAGTTTTGACTTTTAAAGCAATTTGTGGTAAAAGGAAAGACTGGGAAAAGAAATAATTTAGATCTGTTAAAATGAAACAGTTCAACACACTGATCCATATCTATTCCTGGAACCTAGGAATTTCTAGAAATAGTGGAATTTCTATTTTTTCCCAGTAAGTTTCAGAGGGGTCAACAACTTATGGTTTTATTTAGCCTCCTGAAGATTTGGCCCTCATTTTGGTTAATAACCAGGCAGATCAGGGACTTCACTATATCCTTGGATTAAAGGAATTGAGCAGACTGAATTATTACTGGTTTTGAGTTTGATAGATATATGGGCATACTTTTGTATGTATGTAGTGCCCTGTTGGGCAAAAATAAAAAAAAATATATTATAAAATAAAATAAAAATAAAAATAAAATAAAATAAAATAAAATAAAATAAAATAAAATAAAGCAAAATCTTTGCATCATTCAAGCTCCTTCCTTAAACACTTGTTGTGAAAATGTCCATCTGCTCAAAAAAACAAATCTTCACTCTGAAGCAGTTTCAAAACCTATTCTTCAAGCCATCATAATTATTCATGCTATCTACCCTCTTTTCATATCATCTTCTGCAGGAAAAGAAAATGGCTATTTCTTTGTGGTTAAACCTGCAAACTCATCTTATTTATAAAATTACTGGTTCTACTCTGTCTGCTTTGGAAAATTAGTTTGGTTGGCAAATTGTTGCATTTATTCTCAGGATCAAGAGAATCATCTAAATTTGAAGAAAGTACAGATTTTTTTCTTTTTCAGTTTTATTAAAAATTACCTTGAATATTGTATTTACTTCTCTTATCTCCATTTCTTTAGCCCTAAGGAGGAATATCATCAGTTTGATTCTAATAATGCCTAGTGGGTCTGCTGTAAAAACTCTTTGTAAAAATGATCTCTCTACCCAAAAGAGAGAGAGCTCAAAAAGGAAAAGCAGATAAAGTGTGATTAGAGCTGGTTCTCTTTTTCTGAAATATAAACAAACCTTGATATCAAAAGCCACCTTCTCCTTAAAATGCTGACTTGTCAGAGCAATCCTATTTAAATCCTCATGGAAGGTATTATCAGAATATTTTATAAAATTTTGTTGTGTATTGAAAAGCAGCTGTCAGAGATTCTTTTTTTTTTTTTTTTTTTTTTTTTTTTAAATGTACCTTTTTTTTGGAAAATAAAAGGTTACAATGGACAATTAAAGCTTGTTCTTGGATGCTTCATCCCTGGCAGTGTCCAAGGCCAGGTTGGATGGGGCTTGGAGCAGCCTGGGATAGGGGAAGGTGTCCCTGCTCATGGCAGAGGATGGAACTGAATGAGCATTAAGGTCCCTTTCAACCCAAACCTTCCTGTGATTCTATGATGATAATTCTATGAAAATTGTGTCTCACCCTGACAATAAAAGTAACAATAGAAGAATAAAAGAAAAATTATCTTTTCCCCCCATCCTTGGACAAGAATGAAAGAAACATTAATTTAATACGTGAACTCAACATGTGGGACACCTTTGTATTTTTCCTTTCCTTTTACCTAAAAATCAGGAACTGAATGTTGCCAGTGGTGCTGAGAGGTCAGTTCAGCCTGATGTGACAAATCCTCACTTTTCTGTGTCTGCATTAAATGGCCACATGCAGGATGACCTGGTTCCTCCCATGTCCCTCACCTGCCACCAACTCCCAGCCTGCAGATGGGGACAGAGCTGTGCTCCATAATTATGAGCATGAATAAATCCAGGGAAAGCTTGCTACCATTGAACTGCAGAGAAATGCTCAGCTCTGACAGCTCATTAAAGAAAGCACCATCTTTAAAGGAACTGATGCAAAAGAGAACATATGAAGCTTAACCCTGAGGTGGATTTGGCAAGGCAGAGCAATGCCAAATGTCCTTTATGGATTGCACTAAGAACCTGTGGGCTGCAGTAAATGCCAGGTCAGGTGTATGGAGTCTGTGCCCTGTGATGTGTTTGCAGTGGATGGCAGCTGGGTTATGCAGAAACATTAAATAAACTGGAATTTCCCTGAATAAGGACCAAGCTGGTGCAGAGGAATATTAGGACACAGTAGGTCAGACAAATGATAAAGGAATTATGAAACTAAGTATGCATTCATATCAAAGGTCCTCCTGATATGTCACTAGGTCTGTTGAATAACTTTGGGCAAGACACTTTGATTGGTTAAACCACATTTTTACCTAAGACTTCTGCTTCCAAGTCATGTAGGTGCTTCTGAAAATCCTACTTTCACATCTTTATACTTGATTTCCCAACCACTTAGAGTAATATCTGGGTATCTGGTTTTGTTATGGGTTTCTGTTTTCTGGGTTAGGGTTTGGGGGTGTGTGTGTGTGTGATGGAGTTTTTTAAATCCAAACTTTGCATTGTATATAAAATAAAGTCCATTTTAACCTGAAAGATTGCTTAGAATGGGAAAAGAAATATTTTAATCTAATAATGTTAAAATAGTATATTTTGACACTTCAATATTATTTTCTCTCTTTTTCTCTCTTTTTATTTATTTATTTCTTATTTATTACAAAATGAGAAATTTTAACCATTATCATTCCATTTAGAAAATAGATAATCAAAATTAGTGTTATCAATAGGATTGTTCTTTAGGAGAGAACAGCTAAACAAATATCTGAGCTGACCCAGAAGCTGCACAGGTGAATTTAACACTTCAGAATATTGTCAGGCACTAGAACTCAGTTTTGTCTGCTGTTGAGTCTTTAGAGCATCCCCTGGACATCTTGAACTGTCCCCCAAAATGCCTGGCTCAGGAGGTGGAATTGGTCATGGATCCTTCCCATGAGACCTCTTCTTATGGTTGTCCATGGTTTCAGAGGTTCAGAAGATTAAAGAGTTTGGTGCAGGATTCCACATGAGTATGCCAAAGTATAGGCAACACCAAAATTATTTTGGAAGATTTATTTGTTTTCATAAATGTATTGGGATGTTGGACTGTTTGCATCCTGCAATACTCTCAACTCTCAGCATAAGTTCATTAAAACACAGGGAAATGCATCCCTGGCAAATGGTCCTTGACAGTGATCTGTATTCAAAGGCACCAAGGGTTAAAGTTTGATTTCAGCTTAATATTACTGCCTTGCAATAGTTTTTTCTTCCCTCTAACTTAATTTCTCTCTGTCCACACAGAAGGAGGAAATCAGTTCTGACCTGCAAGCTGTTCCAAGCTCCAGCACAGGCTTCCTTCCTAATTTTGGATGAATTGGCTAATCCTGTACAACAGCTCCTCCATATCACCAAAAAACAATCAGTGAGCAGCCACTGCCAAGATGGATTTTATGGATTTCCTTACAAGTGTAATTAGGGAATGCACAGACTGACAGGTAGGCACCCACATAAAATTTGAATTATAACACACATTGGAGCTTTGTTTCCTAAGGGAAGGAAGGGCTTGGGGTGGAAGAGACCTTAAAGATGAACTCATTCCAAACCCCTGCCGTGACAGGGACACCTTCCACTATCCCAGCTTGTTCCAAGCCCCATCCAACCTGGCCTTGGCCACTTCCAGGGCAGCCACAGCTTTCCTGAGCAGCCATCTGGGGCCATCCAGTGCCATCTGCCCTTGTGATGGTGCAGTCACTGAGGTGACATCTGGGCTGCACATTCTTGTACATCAAATACAATCCTACACTTCCAGGGCTGTGCCACGCTGAAGAACCACAGGGTTTCTATTGATCCTTTATCTATCTCTCACTCCCATAAGGATGCCTTGGATGCTCCAGGGAATTACAGTGTCTATTCACTTTCAGGCAGTTAAATTGGGTCCTGCATGGTGAGATGGCCATGGCAATCACATGTGCCTCCTGTATCCTCATCTTCACAGAAATAGTATTTAAGCCCCAACTGATGTCATTTTCTACCCTATTCACAATCAATACTTTACATTTTAATACTCAGCATCTTATTCAGTAATTACCTGCACTTTTCTAAACTAGTAAAGGTTTTATGTTGGAAAATTCTCTTGGACATAAACTCCATGTTCTAATGATGCATCTTCTCACCTGTTTTGATTTTGCCAACTTGATTTTTACTGTTCACATTGAGTGACTAAATGGAAGTTTTTTAGACACTTTCTCCTGGCTACTGAGCATTTTACAGACATGCTTAGTTTCCTACTAGGTGTGTATGTACAAAAATACATTATACATATTTATATTTCCTGAGATGTAAATAATATATTTGATTTGAATATTAATATATATACAATATAAGAGTTTATGTACTATGGATGGGTGATAAGGGACAGACAGATACTTACATGACCCTGACAGTATTTTATGTATTACTGTATAATAGGCACTTACCAAGTATTAGACTAAAAATCTAATTCAGCACATTAATTTGCACTGGATTGACTCATAAGTCTATTGTATGGGCTGAAAATGTAATGAATACCCTCAGCAAGGAGTTAATGAAAACTAGGGTTCCTTTGAATAATCTGGAGAATGGTACAGCTGTCCTAGTGAGATCCTCTTGCTTATACCACACAGCAAAATAAAAGTTGGAAATTCTCATTATTGCTTTGAAGGAAGGTTATTGTAAATAGCAGGTTATAATTGCATTTGCAAAATACAATCAGTTGATACCTCTTTGAAATGAGGACACTCAGTTAGATACTGAGGGGCACAATAAAAACTCATCTTAGTGAGAATGTACCAGGGATGGAGAATTCACCTTAGGGGAAAGAGGAATAATACAGAGGGACACACAGGAAATACACTGGGAGGAAATGTGAAATGAAATTCAACCTGAAAAACTCAATGCAAAGCACCCTGGAAAAAAAAAAAAATCAATTTATGCAAAAAGATTGTGTGACAAGTAAGATTCAGGCAAAAAAAGAGCAAAATTACTTGAAATAAAAGTGATCTGAAAAAACAGCCATGAGGTTGTGTCAGGACATAGAAAATAAAGTGTTTTTCAAAGATAACATTACAGAGCTTCTAACTCATTTCCTTGTACCATTCACCAAAAGGAACCACACAAGTTCTAAGTCCTGCTCCAACATTGAGTGAAGTCAGTGGCAGCTTTGATGGTCTCATTGAGTTGGGAATTTTGCCCACACCCTGCTTGGGCTGGATGGGTTAAAGCAGGAAGAGAACTTGGAGCTCTGCCTGTGAGGTAGTGAAGAGCAAGGCTGGGACATCCCTGAAGAGGCTGGGGAGGCCTGTCTTATGAGGACAGAGCTGAAAAGCTAATATCCATGGAGCTTGGCTAGGAAATGACTAAAAAGAAATAGAGAAATTGCCTACAGTCATTTGAAAGGTTTAAATGCCAAAGAAGGTGAGGAATTATTTAGGGTGTGGACATTGCCATGAGCAATGGAATTAAATTAATTAAAGGAACGTAGGAGCTGACTACCAGAATGGGAAAAAATAGTCCTGAAGTGACTTTTAAACAACCTGTCACTGGTGGAAGCTCCATTAATAGGGTCATTTAAAATTGAAAGGGAAAAAAAAAAAAAAAAGAAAAAAGGATCCTGTTGGGGATAATTCTTCAAAAGCCAAGGTATGTGACAATGTGATCTAAAGACTTTAAGGGCAGAGGAGATCATAATAATCCACTTATTATACAGGAGGTCAGGCAGGAGAATTCTAATGTCCCCTTCTGGCCTCATGCACTATGAATCTGCAGAAGCAGAGGTGGACAACAACTTCAGGCCAGCTCTCAAAATTGTTACTGAGGTGAAACTCCCACTGAGCCTAAGACTGGCAGCTGGTTTTATGTGGAGTGGGAAGGGAGCACCCTAGAAATATTCCTCTTTGCCTCCTCTCTGTACACATGGCCATATTTTGCTCTTTCCACCAAAAGGCTGTGTTCTGCCACTGAATTTTTTATCCTTGGCACAGTATTTGTGTATTAGGAGCAGTGAGTGAATCCAAAAGGTTTCAGCCTGACTTGGTTAGTGCAAACTGAAGTTTATGTTTTTTATTTCCCCAAGTTCATGACTGCATTGACATAACTTTATCCTACAGAGCTGCCCTCCCACCCTACACTCAATCACACCAAACAGAGCAGGAACACTGAAGCTGGGAATGTTGGACGCAGGGAAGAAAATACTATAAACTGTAAATCAAAGATGATGTCTAGTTTATGAGAATTTTGCCTGAAGATATATTTTTTTATTCCCAAAAGCCTCTTTGCTAAAGCATTTATTACTGATCCTAATTCCTCTTGCAAATTTAGTTAATACTCATAGATATCTTTTGCATACAGAGTAGCACACATGCAGCTACACTAATGTCTCTCATTGCTGGATGGAGGCCTGAACAGAGCAGACTACAAAGTGCTTGTGCAGACAGCTGAGAGGAATCTAAAAAAAAAAAAAAAAAAAAAAAAAAAAAAAAGTGTTGCTACTTGTGGAAATAATTTGCTTTTAGATAAATTTCTATTGTTTTAATTAGATGTGCCATGAATGTACCATAACCATATGGGTTTCCTCAATTATCCAAACCTGGCTGTAAAGTGAAAAGGTGAACAATATTGTGGAATAGAAGAACAAGGCATTGACATAACTTTCATATCTTAATTTTAGCTAAAATCTTAACACAAAGGGCATTTCTTCTACCACCAACAGCTTAAATTGTTTCCTGCCTAAGAAGACTTGCCCTTTTTTTTCTTAACATTCCTTTTGGTATAATCATTGAATCCTAGACTGGTTTGGGTCAGAAGAGACTTGGGACTTGAAAGCCCATCCAGTTCCACCCCCTGCCATGGGCAGGGACAATTCCACTATTCCAGGTTGCTCCAAGCTCCATCCAGCCTGGCCTTGGACACTTCCAGGGATCCAGGGGCAGCCACAGCTCCTCTGGGCACCCTGTGGCAGAACCTCACCACCCTCCCAGGTAAAAAATATTCCTAATATCCCATATAAATCTCCCCTTTTTTTTAGTCTAAAGCCTCTTGTCCTCTTGTGCCTCTTGTCCTATCACGCCATGCTTTTGCCAGAAGTCCCTCTTCATATTTTTTGCAAACTCTCCCTGAGTATTGAAAGGAAAAAAAAAAAAAAAACAACACTTTTTCAGAATTCACAGAGCCTCTACCTACACAGATAGGAAAACCAACTGAGTGAGGAGGAGCTCAGGAGCCAGGGATTTAGTCCCAGCTCAGAGCAACCTTGTCTCACTTCTCACTGCCCAGTGCAGATCATCTCTGTTTGGCAATCCCAAGTGGTACTGGGCTGAAAAACTGTGTAAGATAAGAGCCTTCAGTACAATCCTAAAGTTTGCATACAGGAGCATGTTACATCCCAGTTCAGGAAGTGAAGACCTCTAGGTAAGTCCTGGTAAATTCACCTGGAAAAAGATTTTATTGTCAACATCATCAAAATAAAAAGGTGCTGACAACATGCAAGAATCATTCCAAGAACAAGGAGATCAAAGGTGGGAATGGTATTATTAGGAACAAGTACAAGGGTAGAATAAATAAAGCTTTGCTCATAGATGGTTAACAGAAGCATAATAAAGGTATGCAAATATTCTGAGTGTAATTGTCAAGGCTTGAACAGTGAGTATTTTGGAACTGAAGGAAACTTTCCTGGGATGCACTGGGATAGCAAGTGAAGCTGAAGGGGTGAAATAGCATTTAAATGGGGTGCTATGATGGGCTATAATTCACAGTTCAAGGGAATTTTAAACTTTAGAATTTAATAGTTCAGGTTGATCAAGTTACCCATGTTGTTAGTAAAGGGGAATAGCAGCTCATTTGGAGAAAATGAAGCTGGTTATCTTAAAAATAATTGAGAACCACTTCCCTGAAAGAAAAACCTGCCTATAGTCTCTACATTGTTGTGTAGAGACTCATGACAGTACAATTCTAGTTCTATTCATTGCATTGGCACAGGAAGATTTCAATAATTGGTGTTTCTCTTGCTGCTCTATGAAATTTCCATAATTTTGGCTCAGTTATGACACTGTTATCTCAGTTTGATTAACCCATGTGAAGTGTGTTATTGTTAGGACTCCGTGGGCTGAGAGAGAACGGAAATATTACCACCCAGACATCTTGTTTGAACAAGGATAACGATAAAAGAAATCTTTTTGAGTTGCTATCTGATGTTGGAAAAGTATCAAATCTGTGTGCACAAACTGAAAGTGGATTATTTAGCCAGTGGGTAACATAAGAGTCCCCACCCTACTGATTAAATCTTCAGGTTTGGAGTCCTCCAAAAAAAAGGAGCTGATGTGCACTTGAGAAAAAAAAAAAAAAAAAAAAAGAAAAAGAAAAAGAAAAAAAAAAAAGAAAAAAAGAAAAGAAAATAAAAGAAAAAGAAAGGAAGGGGAAAAAAAAGAAAAGGAAAGGAAAAAAAAAGAAAGGGAGAGGGGAAAGAAAAGGAGAGGGGAAAGGAAAGGAAAGGAAAGGAAAGGAAAGGAAAGGAAAGGAAAGGAAAGGAAAGGAAAGGAAAGGAAAGGAAAGGAAAGGAAAGGAAAGGAAAGGAAAGGAAAGGAAAGGAAAGGAAAGGAAAGGAAAGGAAAGGAAAGGAAAGGAAAGGAAAGGAAAGGAAAGGAAAGGAAAGGAAAGGAAAGAAAAGGAAAGGAAAGGAAAGGAAAAAGAAAAGGAAATAAAAGGAAAGGAAAGGAAAGAAAAGGAAAGAAAAGAAAAGAAAAAATAAAAGAAAAGAAAAAAGAAAAAAGAAAAGAAAAGAAAAGAAAAGAAAAGAAAAGAAAAGAAAAGAAAAGAAAAGAAAAGAAAAGAAAAGAAAAGAAAAGAAAAGAAAAGAAAAGAAAAGAAAAGAAAAGAAAAGAAAAGAAAAAGAAAAGAAAAGAAAAGAAAAGAAAAGAAAAGAAAAGAAAAGAAAAGAAAAAATATTTTTAGTTTTTAAACATTAATTAACATGAAGAAATGGTTGGAATCAAAGGTTCCTGTCAGGTACAAAATTACTTTCGTCTTTAAAAAATGAAATAATTTATTTGGGGATAATACCCAGTCTTGAGAAATGCCACCTGCCAGCCACCAGACTGGAGTCTATTCTGATGCTTTTTTTGTGGTAATTTTTAGGATCCCAGAATCATAGCAGCTGGAAAAGGCCTCTAAAATCTCTGTAGAACCATCAACACAGCACTGCCAGGTTCACCACTAACCCTGTCCCTAAACACATCTACACATTTTTGAACACTTTCACAGATGGTGACACCACTAACTTTCCTGGGCAGCCTGTTGTAATGCCTGACTACCCTTCCAGTGAAGTATTTTTCCTAATATTCAATCTAGAACCCCTCAATTTAGTTAATGTGCAATAGATGATGATCAGAGAAAACAAGGGGTGGAATAATGGATTTTATGAAATGTTAGTCAGAAGAGACAAGGCATGTGTAGGGTCCTTCACCAGCCTGTCTTTTATGCAGGTTGGAGAATTTATTTCAGTGATTTCTGGTGTATAAAGACCAAAGAACATTCCTTTTTCTGGGCTGTGCTGCCTGTGGGATGAAGGTATCTTGTGAAAACAGTCAAGGGCTGCTCCAGGGCTGGAAAAAGCAGATGAGCCCCAGAGCTTGACACTTTCTCTTGATACCCAGGTCCCTTTTCTCCACCTGTTCTGCCACTTGTGCTTCCCCATGGAGCATCAGACAGAGAAATGGACACCACCTGTTTTTGAGGAAACTATTTTGGAGAGGGGCTAACCAGGAATAAGCTGCTAAAGAAATGTAAAGGTGTGAAACTTGAACCAAAATTCAGCCCAGCAGGTGCTCCACCCATTGGCCTCACTTTGCTAAACCCCACCACGTGCAGTCTTTGTAGGTAACAATCTCCACAGGTATCATTTTTATTTTGCTTTTCTTCCTTGTTGCAGATGAAATGTGGCCCATTTCCCTGGGTATGATCTCACAGATCCTTATCAAATCATTTCTTTGTGATAAACAAAGGAGATTACATTTCTCCATTTAATTTCAAGCCATTACTAACAGGTCTTGAAATAATGGCTTAAAACCTGAGAAGAGTTTCCTGGCCTTTATGATCAGAGTGCTGCAGTAGATACTAACCATGACAGGTGAACCCTCCTGAAAACTTTCCAAATTCCTTCTAAATTTTACATTTTCCATATTATCAGTGCTAATCTCTTCTGGTACCTAACGCTTTTTGTGGGTACACACTCTTTATTGCTCTGTGCCCCCAGGCTCTAACAGCAACCAAGCAAATGCTTCACCTTAGCCTGTGTAGGTGATGTCTCTCATTGCCAAAAAGGCTCCTTTCAGCAGTACCTTCTGTCAGATGCTGACTTTAAGGCACCCACAGCCTGGCATAGGCTGGATACCACTGTTACCCACTCCTGGAGTTCTGCCCACTCCTTCTCATCATCTAAATCTCAATTATTTCAGAAAAGTAGTTTGTTTTTTTTTTTAAATCAAACTTCTAACTGAAATAGAACATTTAGATGCACCAACACCTTTGTGCCAAGGTGTTGCACGTGGTTTTTGGGCTCAGGTGTCTCCCATCAAATCTTCTGTTCCTGTGTGCAGATGCACCACCACTACCAGAACTATTGGCCTGGATTTAGGCACCTGTGTTACCCTTCTAATATCAAATCACACAGCCCTAAATTCAAAGCAAACACAAGGTAAATCCTCCAATGAAAATTAATTTCTTTCAGTAATTTGTTTTAGTTTATAAAAATTTCCATCAAAGTAGTATATGTAATCTATTTTTTTCTTCATGCAACCTGCCATAAATCACATTGAAGATGAATTTTTATAATACAGATTTAAAAAAAAAAGATTAAAATCAATTAATTTCATTTCACTTTGAGATGTGATATTTCATATAGCTGATCAGAGCTAATCCATTGAAAATCTTACTATATTTAATGAATAAGAATAGCCACTTTCAAAAAGGTAATTTATCTTCAAATTTTAGATATCTATTTCAGGATGAGAAAATTCGTAAACCTGGAGTATTTTTTTCCAGTTTTGACTGGGGAGAGGATTTGCTGTGACTGATCTTGGCACAGAAATTTAAATTGCAATGATCTACTTTCAGTCAAATGAATCTCACTCCTGATGTTTAATAAAATAAGGTTACCACGATGAATGAAAGAATTATGGGGGAAGCCAAGATCTGAAACATCATGCAGAGATACCTGAGCTAAATACCAGTCTAAATGTGACTGAATCCTGGAAGAACAGAGGTGCTGGGATGACAGAGGAGCTCAGATCAGTATAGTCAAGTCTCAGTGGAAACATTCTTCTCCATATGCTGGTAATGGATCAGGAACTTATGGTTTTTTAAAGGGTAGCTTTGAGGCAGATGTTCACCTCTGCAATCTTTCAGGTTAGAAAATGTCCAGTACCTCTTTTTATGATAGAAGAAAACCTACCAAATTTTACCTGATATCAGGATAGAGACTTAGCTTTAAAATATTACTCTTAGAGAATCACAGAATGATTTGTGTTGGAAAGGAGTTTAAAGATCATCTCATTCCAACCACAATTCCCTTCCATCATCCCAGGTTGCTCCAAGCCCTGTCCAGCCTGGCCTTGAACACTGCCAGGGATCCAGGGGCAGCCACAGCTTCTCTGGGCACCCTGTGCCAGGGCCTCCCCACCCTCACAGGGAACAATTCCTTCCTAATATCCTTCTTCCATAATCTCTTTTTTCCCCCCCTAAAACTGTGTGGCTTTGCCACAGCCTTTTAGCAGGTGGCTGATTTCTGCCACTAGAGGTGGTTGTATCTCACTGAAAACAGAAATAATTTGCTTGGATTGTGATATCAAACCAAAATCAACTTGGTTGCCTTTTACTGGGAATGAACAGGATTTGTGCTGATTTATTGCATAGGAAAATTTTGTCCTCAGGTTAAATTCACATTCCAAATGACGTGAGACCAACATATTAAAAGAAACCAAATAAGATAACATATGATGATGAGTAGGTGTTCAAAGATTTGTGTGCTTAAAACAAGGATGAAAATTCTAAATTATAGATAAATTTCCAATATTTAGATAAAAAAATACCTAAGAGAGAATCTATTTTACTTTATCGGAAGGTGTGAAGTGAAAATTGAAAATGAAAACTTTAATGTTGATAATTTTTTAACTTAAAAAAAGTCAAACAGATTTCTTCCTGTGAAACTTTTAGATTTCAGTAGATTTCATCACTATGTTTTTAACAAATAATTTTTCAAATAGTCTTGTGATTACAAATCTGTAAATTATGCAGACACAAAAACATGGGATGTTGTCCAATTTGTGACTGTTTTTTCTTAGGGATAGTTCTGTGTTCACAGCTCCTGAATGCCCAGTTCTGAGAGATTTCACCTAATGTCTCAACATCTAATGCTAAAAATATAATTGAGGGGAGGCAAATTTTTTGGCAGCCCCCACTCCATGCTCTTCTCTAACACTGTAAAATAACAGCATTGATCAGAGAACCAGTGACTCACCAACATGGGATCTTACAGCACTTATCTGTCAGAATATCTTCTGGGAAAGTGGAATTTTTCTTGCTTGTTACATGTAGTTAAGGGCAGAAAAACCCCAGTGCTGCAGCCTCAAAAACAACTTTACCATATTCATTAGCACAAGGGCTGTGGAGCAGGGAATGGCTGCGTTCCTCAGGAGGAAAGGCAGGATCTGACATAGCCTCCAGGAGACTTTTAATTCGGAGACACAAATGGTTTGATGGCCATTAAACGTAGCAGCTGGCAACAGGAGGAGCCAAGAGGGAGAGCAGAGCCAAGGAGAGAGATTTCTGCTTTCCTGGGATGAAGTGTGAGAGAGTTCACTGATACTCCACGCTGGATGTCCAATGGATGGAAACAGCAAGTGAGACACTCACACATGAGTCACAGCCTGTGTCTGCAGTGTAACAGTGATGGAAAGTGAACTTTCTGAGTTATGGGCTGGCAGAGGTTGTGCCAAATGCAGAGCTTGGATGCTGTAAGCAGCAACCAAGCTGGCAGATGAAGCAGTGATTGGGTTTTACATCCTTAACCAGCTCCTATTTAGGGGGAGGGAAAGGGGATCCTGCTCTTTCTTGTGGTGATTTTGCTGCTTTAAACAAAGCTGTGATTCTTGGGGATTAGGAGATTGTTCTGTCAGAGCTCCCTTTTCACTCCTGCATCTGCTTTTAGTGGCCATCAATCACTGTTTAGGCATTAAATCTGGTATAATCCTTCAAACATTTTCTCTCTTCTTTAAACACATTAAATGCCTCATCCCTGGTAGTGTTCAAGGCCAGGTTGGATGGGGCTTGAAACAGCCTGGGATAGTGAAAGCTGTCCCTGTCATGGCAAGGATGAGCTTTAAGGTCCCTTTAAACCCAAACCATTCTGTGATTCTGTGACATAACCTCGAGGTTATCAGAAGACAGAAACTTTAGAGTAAGTGCTTTAGAAATGGGCCATGTTGGTGTCCAAGCGTGGTCTTCACCTATGGGTTATAAATCACTGTCTGCCTTGGCAGGATTTCCAGTTTTAGTGCTGGAGTTAAGCAAAATATTGCAGGATTGCTGTTATTTTGTGCTCTCACCCATAACTTTGTGAGATTCATTCTGGAGAACAAAGATTTGGACACAAAGTTCAAAGTCCCAAGTGTGAGTCTGCTCTATACCACTCAGGCAATGCAAAAAGGAATAAAAAATTGCATAAAATATCCTTTTTCTCGCTCTATTAGCCTTTGGCACTACTATTAACTCTTATTTGCCTAATGCCTACTGGAGAGGCATATGAGAATCTGTTTTAGCTGATTTTTTAACTCCCTGTTTTACCTACTCAGAATGATGAGCACTGGGAGGTGAAATCTGAAGAGAAACACACACCGGCAAGAAAAGGACACATATTTTTTATATATATATATATTTATTTTTTTTTCCTTCTTTTTTATTTTCCTTAGATGCAAAAATTAGGTCTGGAAAGGGAGAGGTGAAGATATGTGCTGGCAGGGAGCTCTGCAGCATTTGAAAACACTCTGCAGTCGAGTCTCAGAGTTTATCTCTTACAGTTACCCTCTGTTGCAGGAGGGGTCCTGAGGCTCCTGAGGGAGAAAAAATATCTCAGGAAAGAAGCAACCTCTAAGTATGAGCGTGGGGACATGTGCACAGGCACATCTGAGTGCATGTGCACGTGGTAGATGTGCCTCATGCTGAAACCTTCACATATAAAAAATGTAAAATGTGACATCTCATAATATTTTCATATTGGGTAACTACAGAGAATATTTTGGCAAGGGTGCTTAATCTAAAATGTTCAATTTTAATCAGCTTGAACTATGGTCTGTCTTTCTGCAAACTGAAAACCACCAATCAATTTTCCTTTATCTTTTTTTCTGTTTTTCTTACCCAAGGCGATGCCTTTTGTAAAAGGGTATTTATTTTTAATGGATTTTTTAATGAATTTTTCAGTCAAGCTATTAATAATGCCATTAATTATAGGCAGCTTGTATTAAAGTGCACGCCGGCCTCTTAATCCTGACCCCCAGCTATTGGCTCCCAGCTAATCCAGCCCGGCGCTTGGCAAGCGCTGCCGCCCGCATCCCGAGGATGCTCGGCAAAAGTCGGGACTAAAGGATAAGGAGCGATGGGGGCTTCGCCAGAGGGGATGGAGTTTAAAGCCAGCTGATGTGCTGGTGCAGGAGGGGGGATAATCCTGGAGATATTTGGGAGAACCTTTCCCGGCAAGGCTTTGCTGCGCCCGCAGCCCTGGCAGGTTCGATAACCCCCGGGAGCCGCCTTCACCTGCGGCCGCCCCAATCTGCTCAAAAGATCGGGCACGCAGAAGGCTCCGGCCACATAATAGATTCCCTTCCCTTCCCCAGGCTGCTCGTCTGACAGGATTGTTACGAAACTTGCTAATTATCGGCTGCTTGGAAGGTAATGAAAGGGCCCCATCCTGAGCGGTCGGAGGAGAGGAACTCCCGTGATTGGGAGCAGGACCAGATCCAGAGGGTTTCCAGCCTTTGTGCACTGATGCACATCCCTGCCTTTTGATTTCTGGGGTGATTGAAGATGTTGGCGAGATCTTAGAATTCATCATTTCATGCCTATGAAGTTTTAACCCTTTTCCCCCCCATTCTTTCCCCATTCTTCTTATTCCTGTAGTTTTGTTTGCTTTACCTTTTTGCTTTACAATTTCTAAGCACGTTGCAAAAATAAATTTAAAAAAATGAAACAAAAGATGCATTACACCCATTTTAACTGTTTGTAAAACAAAGGATGGTGCATTTCCCCCACTCCCATGGCTGCAGGGTGCAATTTTCATATCCAGGAGCTCAAGGAGGAAAAAATCTTATCTGCTGAAGATCAGGCACCCATAGAGATGTTAATCTGATATTTTAGGGTAATTCGAGCATTTAAATATGTGGTTTGGCCACTGGAATTGTTAATGGTTTTTGAAAGCCAACAACATGAGGGGCATGAGGCAGATCCTGACCAAAGAAAGTGAGAATTTGTAGCTGGGATGTTCTGGAGAGAAAATAAACTGAAGATTTTATGTTCTTTGGGTTTTGAAGTTTCCCCTAATTTTATCTTTGTTTTTGCAAGTATTACAGAAATGTGTCTTTCAGAATCACAGAATCAGTAATACTGGAAAAGACCTCTAAAGATCATAAGATCCAGCCATACCTCAGGAAGATTGGTCCCTGGTGTGTGTTTCAGGTTTCACTGCTCAACACAGGCTTTGGAAATATTGTCTGTGCATCCTGAGCCCAGCTTTCCCCATGCTCAACACCAATACCCACAAAGTCTTTCACTCTTTCTAATCATTGAGCAGCTTTTTTAAGTGCAGCCCCAAACCTGGTGCTTTTTATGGAAAAACATGGCTTGGGAAACACATGGCTCCTCTGATACCATCATCCTGCATTAATTCTTTGTCCTTGTTTACTTTCCAGTGGAGGAGCTTTGTGTCTCAGTGATTGCCTCTGGATTTAGGGATCAGCATTTAACAACATGGACACTTGTTAAGGTAAAATTTCAGCGACTGCACAAGGAGTTATAAATGGCAAGAGTTTGCTCTTAACACAATTTCTCTATTTTTTTCCTCTATTGTAAACAGACTACCTTGATTTAGTGGAATCATAGGAAAAATCAAAATAGTGTGAACATTTTCCCAGAGAAAAAACAAGCACTGGGTTTTGTAACTGCAATTCCTCAGTTTCCTAAAGGGCTCACAGCTTCTGCAGGTCTTTACTCACCAGTGCTGCTGTCACCATATCCTGTTAGAGAGTAAATGCCACATAAGGAATGGAGAGGAGAGAGGGGTGAAAACCACTGTGGATGGGGGCTGAATCTCCTATAAAAGGGCAATTAGATGAAAAATTAATTAAAAATATCAAGGCATTGTAAGTCTTTTTTTCCTAAGTTAAAATTTTAGGTTTAGTGTTTGTTGTTTTTTTGTTTTGTTTTCCAGTCTGTGTGAGGATATTAAGATTTGCTTAGTGGGAAAAGAACTGAAACAAATGTATGTCTTTTTAAAGAAAACCAAATGAATTATAGAAAGTACTTCAACAGCACTCCCTTTTCTTTCCTGTATTCCCAAATAAAAGAAATTTCAAGATAAATGCAACTAATAAGTCTTTGTTATTTTTATGTACTTTATTGTATTTCACACTCATTTCTTGTCAAAATTAGAACAACAGATACACAAGTGCAACAAACTAGGAAGGACCTCAGGGCGTTTTATGGAATTAGAGACTCATAGAAATGTTTAGGTTAGAAAAGATGTTTCACTTTTAGTCCAAGTGTTTACCCAGCTCTAGCACTGAACATTGTCCCCAAGTGCCACAAGTGCACATCCTTTAAATCCCTCCAGGGCTGGTGATTCCAGCTCACTGAAAACTCAATGGATCAATTTTCAAATCCAAGAGAACCACTTGGATATTTGGGATGGGGTCAGCCCTGTCCCCCTTCCCACAATTAGTCCATGCAGTGGTAGATGTGTTGGCACTACTGAGCTCATTGCTGTGTTTGTTCCCAATTTTAAGATGAATCAGGTTTTTTGAGGATTTTCCTGGAGGAAGTTTTGAAACTTCTGAGATTCACCTGTTGGTAGCATCCTCTCTGCTTACCAGTTTTCTGAGAGATCAGGGATTTCACAGTCCCAAATGAAAGGGATGTATCAGCCTGTTATTCTGAAGGTCAGATTGAAACTGAGTTTGATCAGACAAGGATGAATGAATAACCATGTGTTCTGGCAAGATAACTGTAAACATATCTAAGAGAAGTGAGTGAGATAGTCTCAGCAATGTTTCCTGAACCATGTGATTTTTTTTTTTTTTTTTTTTTTTTTTTTGCCATCAGAAGGTTATAAATTACTTGGAAATTTGTTGAGAGTTAAAAATGGCCCAGTTTGGCTCCAGCATTGGCTGACCTTCCACTAAATATACATATACACATACATTGTTTTTGATAAAAGTGAGGACTCTGTTGATTGTCAGAGGCTTTAAACTTCATTTTAATTTCCTCCCCCTCCCCTCTGCTGAAGGAGTATTTTTACCAATTTTTATGGATGTTTAAAAAGGATGGGAGAAGATAAAACTGATTCAAATTAATTTTGGGTATATTTCTGCATAATGTAACTGGAAAGCTTCTCCCACAAGATTTCTCTCAGTTTGGGATTTTTTAAATTCACACTAATTTAGTAATTTGTATAAGTGAGTGCCTAGTTTGGAGGGTAAAGGGAGTTACACTTGTGCTCAAGCTCTTGCTAAATTGGATCTTGATTAATTTTTGCACATCTATCTTATTCCTGGCTCAGCTCAGGAAAGCTGTCAGTCCCTCCCTGCAGTGGGAACCTGAAAGGCTTTCAGCACATTAGAGAGTTGGCTTTTCAGGTCAAGGCTGAGATCCAGTGAAAGGGAGGAGGAATTGCATTGTGCTTGCTTGACCTATGCAATATTTTATTTTTGGATAAACAGAGCACTGCAGCTTCCAGTTCTTTTCTGATCCATCAGGCTTCACAAAGGCTACATTCAGCAAATAGGGCACACGGCTTCAATATGTGCTCTGTTTCTCTTTCTATCCATGTCACTAGTTTCTTTTTGTAAGCCTCCTCCCAGACTATATAGGTTTAATTGTAGTTTTCATTTGATTCTTTTTACTTTTCCTTCCTTGCACAAGAAATGAAAAAAAAAAAAAAAAAAAAAAAAGAAAAAGAAGAATGATAGGTTTTGATTTTCCTCTACTTGCCTCAGTTTGGATTTATAACCTTAGACCAAAAATTGCCTTCTGACAGGAGCAGTTTAGCTGAAATCAAGCAGTGGATCATGTAAATCTATGTAACTATATTAATTTAAACAGACTTCTCAGATTTATACCAGCTGAGGAAGAGCTGGCTTAGAGGAAAAACTTTTAAGAGAAAATGTCCTCTAGCTGGGATAAGAAGTTTGGCTCCTAACAACCAATTAATTTTCTTTCTTAAAGTAAGAGGTGATGTAGTACAGTATCCTGAATTGTGGGATGCTTTCCCCCTGGTATTTTAATGGGAGCTAAGTTCCAGAATACTGGCTTACAGAAGGGAAATAGAGAAAGCACCATCCACACACTGCTCCTGGTTTCTCAAAAGAAAAAAAAAATAGACAAAGATAAAAAGATAAAACATTCAATATTTGCCAAAGAGATTTCTTCCTGTGAGTCATTTGTGGGATGAGTGGTGCAGCTGCTCATGTCATTCCTGAGGAGTTTTTGTCCACCCTGACTGATCTTTCCAGGACCAGGTCTAAAACCTCTTAGAGGAATAATCACCGAGGCTAAATATGGTGAGACTTTAAAATGTGGATAATTCCCACCTGTACATGTCCTAATGTTACAGAATCTGCAAGTAACCTCTAATGGGTCCTCAGAAAGGACAGTGGGGTGCTGCCTGTTTTCCTGGAATGAGCCATAATAGCAGCATCTAAGTGCTTCTTTTTTCTGTACTGATAAATTCTGACTGATTCTGGTGGTTTTGAGTTTTCATTTTAGCCCCAGATCAGAATATTGTAATGTTCTTTCCTTTGTAAGGAGATACATATTTTAGATACATTATTTAACTTATTATTAGCATTTACTGCATTCCTGCACATGCTTGAGAAGATTCCATCACACAAAGTTTCAAGATGGTGAAAAATAAAACCCAAATAAATTTTAGTTTTTTATTTTCCTGTGAGGTAGAGTTGCAGTCTCTACTAATCCTTTATGAAGAGTGAGAATCTCTGGTGTTTCACTCATGTGTGGAAGATTCAGGCCTTCTTTAGAGACACCTTAAATAGATAAAATTTGGCTCAAAATTTACATTTTGGTTTTGGTCTGCTGTTGCTCTGGACATTTTGTGGCACAGAATTCACATTTTTGAGGATGTGTCTTTTTTCTTTATAAGATATGGATACTTAAATCATAAAATCACAGAATGGTTTAGGTTGGATAGTTCCAAACTCAACATCCAAAAATGTTTGTTACATGCTAAGCATGAATTTTTTGGATGCATAAACCTATATAATTTTATTGCTATTTGTGAACATATTCAAGATTCCTTTCCATAGCTAATAATCATAATAATAATAATAATAATGGTAATACTCTATAAAGTATCCTGGGACAAGGAAGAAATGTCAAATGCTGGCACATTAACAGCAGATCCAGTCTCTGTTCTTCCACCAAGTCTGAAATAATTTGCAGGTTGAAATCATTTCACTTTCACAACAGATGGGAAAAATTCCTGATTCTTCCCTACAGAATGAAGTGTTGAAAGATGAAGAAGCTGTTGAAGAGATTAAAAACATCAGAATAATTTGTTAAGCATTTTGACACTGTGAGTGTCCAACCACAGTTGGGTCTTTCTGGTGCAGAAGATAAATGGCAGTGAATCAAAATCTCATAGTGACTCACGATTTGCTCTGCCTCTGACTTGAAATTACTCTTCCTAAGACTAAATTATCATGAAAAGGGGCTCAGCATAACAGAACATTTTCTCTCTTTGCCTTTTTCTTTTCCTTGCCCATTACTTTTCTTATTCTAATAAGGAGTTTAAAAATTGAGACCCAAATGACCAACAGAAACCACAAAGCAGAGTTTTCTAGCATTACTATACAGAATGGACCACACTATTAAACTCTTTTTCATTTCTTATGAAACTGCATAATGTTCACACCCTCTTGTGAGTGTGATGATGTGCCCTCTGTGCAAGGCAACCAAGTTAGAAGAACACCAGGGCCTCTCTAGGGATTATGGCACCACTAGAAATCAGGAACTGTATTCATTTGGAAGATCTCAGAAAACATGATTATAGGTTCTGTTTTATATATATTGAGATATTCCTTTTTCCAGGGAAACTACAGCCTCCTGCAGGACATGAGTAGCTCGTTATTGGAGCTTCTCTAATGGCAGGTTTTCCTGTGCCTACTCATTTTCCAATGTTTTTCCTCTGCAAACTACATGAAATCCCCTTATATGAGCAATGTTCTGACTCTGGAAGCAATCACATATTTTTGTAGCCAGAGGAAAAAAAGTACCCACATTTGATTGTTGAATCTAATTTTCTGTGTAAAACAGGTGATAAAATTTTACCTATTAACATCTGTTTTGAGCTAATTATCCATTTCTGGCTAAATCATATCCCTTGGTGAGCTAGTCTTTCTTTATGTGAAAATACCAAAAATGGAGGCATTCATGGCACCCTTTTGATGTTTATGTCATGTCTTGGCCATGATAAGCATTGGAGCTCTCTTCCTGTTTTTCCCTTGTCTAACTTCAGCATCTTCCTACCAGACTTCCCCAGTATTTTTCTCCATTACAATAAAGGTTTACTTAAAACCTTATAATTTATTTAAAAGACACAGATTTTAAATTAAAACCTTCCTGCAATCTTCTTTGCAGACCATTAAACAAAATGAGACTCTTAATTATCCCACTGTTAGACTTTTCTCTGAGCCACATCCAATGCAGAACATCCCTCTAAGAGACACAGTGTAAACGAGCAGTGCTGGACTGAGACCAGTCTGACCAATGCAGTGCACAAAAGCAGGACTTGTTCATTGATTGTCCACTTTTTTTTCCTGTGTTTCTTGCCCAAGGATTACTCAGTCTACCTGACTCAGCACAGTTTTAGAAATTCTCAGCCAGCTGCTTTTTCTTTTGTGAGAGCCCTTCTTCAGTTACCCAGATATAGGACACCTGGGAATGGTTCAAAGTTGCACCAGGGTAGTTTTAGACTGGGCATTAGGAAGCATTTCTTTACATAGAGGGTGATCAAACATGGAAAAGGCTTCCTGGAGAAGTTGCTGATGTTCCAGTCTGTCAGGGTTTAAGAGGTATTTGGACAATGCCCTTAACAACATATTTGAACTTTTGATCATCCCTGATCCCCAGGTGGACTTGATGATCATTATAGGTCCCTTCCAAGAATTCCACCTTTAAGGTGGCAGAAGGCCTGCACGGATGAACAAGGAGCTCCCAAAAAACCTCAAAATAAAAGCTCAGAAAACCTCAGAAGGAAGCATGCAAGAGCTGGAATCAGGGTGGGGTGACCCAGGACAAGTGACACTGTCCAAATGCAGGGACAAGAGTGTTAAAGCAAAAATCCATCTGGAGCTGAATTTCACAGGTGAAGTGCAGCAGGAAAAATTTCTGCAAGCACATATGGAGCAAAAGGAAGCCTAGTGGGAATTTTGGTTTGCTTTTGAATGGGGTTGTGGACCTGGTGACAAAGAAGACTAAACAAGATGAAGTACTCTATGCCTTCTCCATCTGTATTTACTAATCAGACTGCCTTTCATGAATCTCAGGGCCCAAGAGCAGGGGAAATTCCAGAACAAGGAAGACCCAGCTTTGGTCTCCTTTGGAGGAGGATCAGGTTTGGGAACATTTAGACTGACTGAAAATACACATGTCCATAGGAGATGATGGGATGCACCCCTGAGTGCTGAGGTATCTGGACAAGGTCATTGCAAGGACACTTTGAGTTTTCTTTGAAAGATGGCAGCAGTTCTGAAAGGTTCCTGAGGACTATTAGAAAGCAAATGTCACTTTATCTTTAAAAACATCAAGGAGAAGAATCCTAACACCTCCAAGATAAAAAAAAAAAAAAAAATATATAAGACTTAATAATTTCTCAAAAACTTCACTTTGAGTAGTCGAAAGCAACAACCAGAATCCCATTTAGCTTTCTGTTCTCAAGATAAACACATTTCCCTCCACATCTTTTCATATCTCTCTGCATGTTCCAGCTCTGTAACTGTGTTAGCAGTAGTTCTTGGACTTTCTCCAGTTTTCAGTCTCTCTCCCCCACAAAGAAGCACAGAATTGAGCAGACTATTCAGATGACTGGAAGCAGAATATTCAGACTATTCATGAGAGCCAAAGAGTGGGGAAGAGTGGGAAATAATCCCTTCTTTTGACCTGCTGGCTGCAGTCTTTTTGTAGCAGCCTGTACTTTTTAGAAGGCTGAAAGTAGAAGAGCTATACCTGCACAGGCCTGATATGGGTCAAATTCTATTTACTGTCCAAGGTGGAATAAACCACCTGGAATGGATCCATTTGGCTCCAGGGTGAGATACAAGGGATGTATCAGCTTATGGGTGTCAATGGTCTGTGGGCATATTTTTCATCTGTGGCAATTCTGCAGGTAATTTGTGCCAGCTTTAACTGATTTCTCTGGAAGGTAACATGATTCTCATTAGTTCAAATATGTCATGGGCTAAGAATGTGCACAGAATCTCCTACTGTGGCTCAGCTGACTCACAGCAACACTCTCCTCTGTGTCTGAGTCCTCAGTCCCAGTTTTCTATTTTTTTAAGTCCTGGCAAAGCAGAAGAGATGAAAGCAGCTCTCTCTGATATGTCATGAACATATCAGACACAAACCCTGGAAGAACTTCAGAGTTAAGTTTGGTTCTGAGCATCCTCCCTGGCCAGCTGCTTTGATGAACTGATCCAAAATCCTGACCTCAGCCACACAGGAAATGTGGATCCAGGTCTGAACTGGACTCTGCCTGTAAAGTGTAAATTCACATCTGTCTCAGCTATTAATAAATCATTGTCTGAATGAAGCTTGAACAGGTTTTCTCTGATCTCTGTTCATTGATATCTCCTGAAAAAGAACTTCTTCATTCTGAAAGGAACTTCTCTGTTTAATATCTTTATTCTTTTATGCAGCCATGAGAAACCTTCTATGGAAAGCCATACACTTTTCAATATGAAAATTTGGCTAACTCTTTTTGTAGTAAAAGAGGTGGGAAAAAAATTAATAATTTTGTTCCTTACTGTCCTAAAAAGCAAATGTAATATGCAGAGGGAAAACCTGCTTACACAGAGCACACATATTTCTGGGCATCTCCGTAGTGAGCAGAGGGAGGATGTTCAATTAGTCTCTTTACCACAAGCTCCCCAGTTAGTCTCCCTCTGGAAAATAGGTGAGAAATTCTTATATTCCTCTCAATATGTTAATCAGACAACTGGTATCACAGTTCTCTAACTGTGTAATACCAGTCCCCCTTGGCAGATATATTTTATTTGGATAATGATGTGAAATTTAAGATCTACGTTTCAATTGTAGAGAGCCATAGGCAGTTGTCAATTTTAGTGACAGACATGAACCTGGAGCTAAATTCCTGTGCACAAGCAAAAATTCCAACAGGCGTAGAGCAATTCTGGTCCCTTAATAGAAATACATTTTCTCCCATTGAGGGGCAGTATTTTTAAACTGTGTGTTGCTTCTCCTGGTGCTGCCAAATCCCAAATGTTCCCAGATGCTTCCTTTTATCTGGACAGTTTGGTGGCCTCAGCTACCAAAGGATTTCCTGTGAAATCTAAAGGTTATCTTCTTTTCCTGCCTAAAGCTGCCATTGCTCAGGTACCTAAGCACTGACACGTGAATCTCCTGCACTTTTTTCCCATTTTTAAATGCAATCCTGCCTTGTCATGAACTTTTGAATCCTATGTCTTCCTGCACAGAATAGAATCATAGAGCTGTTAAGGTTAGAGTAGATGAAGAAGAAGATCATCAAGTCCAACTTCTGAATTTTATGTATATAATGATTTTAAATGCACACTATACTCTCTATCTCCAATTCACTTCAAAATATCTTAATCCTAAGATAGCTTCTGTGTGCAGTGCAAAGGAGGGTTTTCTTTAGCTCTAGTTAAAAACTTGAAGAGTTGTCCTGAGTGGTTATTTAGACCTTTTTTTTTTTTTTTTTTTTTTTTTTTTTTTTTTTTTGTACAGGCAATAGCCAACAGAAAGTTTTTCCTTAAATACCAAATTTTAGGTATAAAATTTCAGGTTCTCTCTTTGAGATCTCATCCAACTCAAACCATTCTGAGATTCCATGATTTTTGTAATTTATTCTCCCATGTTATGCAGCTGTACACACAAACAAGGGTCTCCCAGACCTTCCTCTTCTCAAGGTTGAAATGAATCAGTCCAAGTCTCTCTGCAGTCCTCACTGAGAGAAAATTCCCTGGAACAGGGTGAGTCCTAAACTCTGGGCAAATTTCTTTTTTCCCATGCAGACTCACAGATCTCCAAGGTGGGGACAGATTTAGGTTTGCTCCGTGGCTGAGGAGCACCTTAGCAGATATTCTGGAAGCAGCCACACTTGTTTAGAGGTTAAGAGAAATAATTGTGTGATCAGAGGTAGGTGGTGACCATCAGCTCGGGATCTAGCAGTGCTTTGTTTCCAGTACAGCCACTGCCCACATTGGTGCTGGCTGGGTGTCACTTGTCACCAGAGCAGGGATTTGCATCTGAGCAAATCATCCAAACTGCCTCCAGAGAGGAGGGGAAAAGGTCCTTCTGGGATGCAGTTTGTCTCATCCCCAGGCACGTTTGTAAAGCAGGTCAGATGGGTCAAGCCCTGGAAATGTCTGCTCCTCTCTGTGACTGCAAAATTATTAAAGCAGACAGGGACCTGCTGGAGGAGGGGGGAACACGCTCAGCCCAGGTGAGGAGCCTCTGATTTCACCATTCCAAGACCCCAAGCACCAGAGATTGAGGCATGGCCAGAACAAACACATCCCTCTCCACAGTGGGTGAAACACTCAGTGCCCACAGCACAGGTAAATGCCAGCCCTGAGCACATTCCCCTCACTGGGTGCCGTGCTCAGGGCTGATTTTTGCTCTGGATCAGTGATGAGCCTGTGGAAGAATGCTGTTCACAATCTCCTTTGCTTCTGCAAAACCTCAAATTTTCTCTTCCTTTCTATAGGGTGACTGCCTAATTGGAGCCAAGCACCTCATCTACTGCAGGAGCCCTTCAAAACCTTCCTAGACCTGGGTATTTGCCAAAATACTTAAGTGCTGAAGATACAGGGTTAATATTCTTTAGAGCCAGACACCACTTTACATATCTGGCTGCCATAATGTGCATTTCACAATGAAATTTCCTCATTTTGGGCACAATCTTGTCATGCTAACATCTGCAGGGGTTTTGATATCACCACAAAAGTTGCAGAGAGGCATGTCACCATAACTCATATTTCTGTCACAAAAGCAGTTTCCCCACAAACAGCCCAGCATTTCAGAAGAATGAGACATAAATTCACAGAAAGGTTTCCATTTTCCCAAAGAATCAAGGAAACCATGTGCTTTAATCATATTTATGATTCCTTTAAACTAGATTAGTTGTTCCTGATGTTAACAAGACCATGGTGCTTTTTGTCACGTTGGAATTGTGATGAGATTTAGCACACCCGGATTTGAGAACAGAAGCTGACAGGTTTTTATTCACAATTGTTTTGATAGTAGTTTTTTTCTTTTTTATTTTTTTTTTCCTCCACCATTCTTTCTTCTTCAGATTCCATCTCTATTGATCTTTAATGGCTTCCAGATGGGATCACGTTTGGCCATTTTATAGGCTGAGCTCTGAAAGACTAAGCAAATATGGTGCAAGCAAACAGCCCATTAGCTAATAAAAAATAAAAAGGCACTGCAAATATACTAATAAAGTCTGTAATGTCATAATATATTAAGGAGATGACAACTGCACAGGAAATGGGCCTGGCCTGGCTGCATGGAATAATGAGGGAGTTTTAACAGCTTATGGTAGAGGTAACAGCTGCTGGGTAAGAGAGAAACGTTGCTTATATTTTATGTTGTAGATGAAACAATACAATAACCTTCCTGCTAAGGCCTTGACTGTCAGCTAATCCTGGAATTCCTTTGTGGGAGAAGGAATCTTCCCACCCTTCTGCTTTCTACAAGGTTGGGGATGCCAGCAGCAGGAATGAGCTGTTGAACACCACAATATTGTGCAGATTGTGCCACATAAGTTTATCCCAGCCACAGAGGAGTCCTGTCACTCTAGGCCCTTGTCCCAAGCTTTCCAGCTTTATTGGAACCCATTTAGGTGCTGGAAGGGGCTCTAAGTTCTCCCTGGAGCATCTCTACTCCAGACTGAAGAGCCTCTCAACCTTCTCAACCTGCCTCTATAGACTACGTGTTCTGACCCTGGGTTGTCACCAGAGAACCATTCCTGCATAAATTCTGCATAAATTCTGTGACAAGAACCCTGGAAAAGGGACTTTCAGTTTGAGCAGCACATGGATGCATCAGCCTGTGTGTGTGTGTGTGTGTGTGTGTGTGTTAGAATGAGCATGGGGCAGGGGGATGTCTGTTCCAGAGCTCTTGGTGTCTGCTTCCAAGTAGTGGCATGGCAAGTATGACACAGAACATTTTGGGTGCCTCTGCAGGTCTAGTACCTGATAGCACCAGAGTGCACTCGAGGTTGTAGTGGGAAACCTTTCCCAGTCCAGAACAGGTGTATGCTCAGAGAGCTGCCTGAGTGTTTCAGGCAGACCTGCCCTCAGCCTAAATCAAAGGTGTTGGATGTCCCCAGCTGTGACAGAACTGGGAGCAAAACTCACATTTTGCTCTTGCAGTTCTTTACTCATAAATCTCAAGTTTCTTTCCTTTGGAACAAGCAGCATTAAATTCCTGAGATATAGACTTAGATTACCTGACATTGAGGTCTTGTGTGTCTTTACAGTGTCAACCCTGAAGGCCAATATTTAAAAAAATAAAAACCCTGACTTTTTTTTGGCTGCATTCTGTTTTATTGCTTGGAAATAATAAATATTTGGTTTCCCTGTCACTCCTGATTGCAATCCTAATACGAATGTATACAACAGCACTGTGTTTCTATGTACAGAAAATGACAATAAGATTAAGAACATGGGCTTGATTGTAAAGGCACCATTAAATTTTGGCATCATCCACGTTGTGCACTCCACTCCTTCCCTTCACAAACAAATGGTGCCACCGTTTGTTTTCGGCTGCAGAAATCTTCATTAAAGTTGAGGAATTAAATATAGCACTTTAGCTAATTAATTATGGTTTGATCATTTTGACACCTCCAAATGACTCAGCCACATACCTGGAAGCTTTGTCAACTCAATTGCATCTTTATTTTTGTTGCCTTTAACCAACAATGAAGACTAATGCCACTCTTTCTAGTTTTCAATCACCTCTACAGAAGTGCTCCCCTGGCAATGTGCAGGGACAGACCTAATTAATCCCTCATCTGCCCTGCTCCGTGTCTATACATCACACTGGCAGTTGGAACTGCTGCTTGTTTTAAGGCTATTGCTGCAATGAAATGCTCATCTGTTTTTCAATAATTTTACCACAGGTGGTGATTTGTAATTAGAAAGGGCAGAATCTGAATTTTGATTTTTTTTTTTTTATTATTATAATTATTTTTTTATTATTGCTATTTGTTAGAAGTGAGGTAACAGTGGGAATAATGATGATGGTGATGATAATGACGATGATAATAATGATAATAATAATAATAATAATAATAATAATAATAATAATAATAATAATAACTGCTGCACAGCAGGGAGGGAGCATTAGCTTCTGGCACCATGAACAATAGTGGATTTTGAGCTCATTCAAAGAAAAGAACAAAGATTGGCACTGATGTGTCTGCACACAGGTTAAAGATCAGGACTTGGAGTAGTCAACATATTATTGCTGAACAGAGAGGAGTTTTGAAATCTCAGAACCCATGCAGAGCACTGAGAAGACCCCACTACAGAATCACAGAATAGTTTGGGTTGAAAGGAACCTTAAAATTCACCCACTTCCAACCCCCTGCCATGGGCAGGGACACCTTCCACTATCCCAGGTTGCTCCAAGCCCCATCCAGCCTGGCCTTGGACACTTCCAGGGATCCAGGGGCAGCCACAGCTTCCCTGGGCACCCTGTGCCAGGGTCTTCCCACCCTCACAGGGAACAATTTTAAGATTTAACCTAAATGTAACCTCCTTCAGGTTAAGGCCAATCCCCCTTGTCCTATCACTCCATACCCTGGTGGAAAGTCCCTCTCCAGCTCTCTCCAAAGCTCCCTATAGGTCATGGAAGGTTTCTGTAAGGTATCCCTGGAGCCTTCTCACTTTTCTACATTTTCCCCTACATTTTCTAGTCCCTTTTCTACCTTTTTTCCATCATCTGCTACTGCTCCCTGCATCAAAGAATCTCCTGGCTGATCAGCTGTGGGTGCACAGGTTCTTATTCTCTGACACCAGGTTTTGGAAGTGTGATTTACCTAACAGCAGGGTATGTGCCAAAATTCCTGGACTGCTTTAGAATAACATCACAGAATCAGGGAATAGCTTGGGTTGTAAGGATCTTAAAGAACATCTCATTCTAACTCTTCCCTGGACCATGCAAGTTATTCAGACTGAGATTTTGAGAGACCTTGGTGTGTGTTATGTCTAGCAGCATTTTCAGGAGAATACTGATTCTAATGCTCTTTTATTTCAGCTTATAGGAACTTGAGATCTTAGCAAATATTTCTGCCTTCAGTACTCTCCTGAGCCCAGAACATTACCTCATGTTCCTCTAACTTCCTTGTTGACTCCTTGTTTCCTTTGAAAACCACACAGTGATATAGGAAAAGGTTTGGCTCCTACTACTTTCTGAATTGGCCCATGGTGCCTTTTAATGAAGACTTCCCTCACATTTCAGGGTAAAGCTGAATTCATTCAGCTTTTCATAAGGCAATGAAATATGAATTAACTTAAGGAATATAAAGCCATAACTCTTATATTAGCACAGTCCCACGTGAGAGCTGGCTTGCAGGCCTTTCTTTAACTGTTTTGTGTGAGCTGGAACAGTTTCAAATGCACAGCCCTGTCCCACACCATCCTATTGTTTCAGGAACAGCAAAACTTTTAAGGGAGTAGAAAATCTGGGTGCAGTTCCAAGCTCCAAAACAGACATTAAATCTCTCTCTGCTGATTATGAGGGGTGTACCACCCTTCTGGGAGGTTTTACCCTGTTGTGGGGATAAAGGGCTGGGTGAAACTGAGTTTAAAGTCTCCTCTTTGTGGTGTCAGAGGTCTTTTCCAAACTTTGAGATTCTGTGTTTTGCTGCTAAGGAGAGGAGTAGGTTGGTTTGCTGCTTCTGCTGCCAGCAAGGATGGGATGTGCAAGAGAAATTAGTGAGTTTCCACTTATCAGACCCTCCATCTCAGCAGCCTCAATGAACCTGGTTTTCAACATGTGCACCCTAAGTAAAGTATTTCCCATGATGGTAGGCTCAGCACCTTCCTGGCTTTCTCAGACCTGGTTTATGCTGGCCTGTAGGGCTTATTTGGTGTTAGGAAGAGCTTCCAGCTGGTTTTCCAGGTAAGGTGGGTTCCTCACCTCTGTTCACAATCCCTATTTTTAATGTTCTCAGTTCAATCTCATCTGTTCTTCCTGATCTTCTCACTCGTGACCTCACAGTTCCCTGACCAAAATCCACCAGGACCTGAAGGACAAAATTGTGTGAGCCCTAAATGTTAGATCAACCTAAAAGTTTTGGGTTTGATTGTTTTGTTTGTTTCCTTGTTTCAATTTTGGCCTACTAAAGGAGAAATAGATTGAATGGGGAAAAAAATGAAGCCCAAGAGACAGGGCTGTACCTCCCCCTCCTCCCTGTCCCCAAACCAAATTCATGAACTGAGCACCCAGACAAGTCACAGGCTCTGGGAATTACCAGACAGACCCCATGTGTTTTTCTGGCTCAGCTTATTCCTGAATATTACTTTTCTCTTTCCGTTTTCCTCTCTGTCAGGGCACCTTGCCCATTTCCTAATGCTCTGAAAGCCCTTTCTACGTGGCCAGGCATTTTGTTTTAATTTTTTTTAATGAATGCAGCTCAGCGCCCACACATCCCCTTAACCATGGATTTGTACACTCAAGAGAAGACATGGAGAGATGTTGATGTCTTTGGCTGGCATTCATGCCCTCAGTACCTTTTTTTTAAAGTTTTTTTAATTTTTTGTTTTTTTTTTGTTTTGTTTTGTTTTGTTTTTTTTTTTTATTAATATACATGTTTTCTTGGCTGTTTGCACTGGAGCCCATCTGTTAGAATGGCACAGTTCCTGCTCACAAGTGGAATCAGACCCTGGCTGGAGGGGTGGGTTTTGGGTGCTGCTGGGATTTTAGGCAGCAGCAGCCCTGCAGGAAGGTGCTCCCCTGTGTCAGCACTGGCAGCAGCTGCCTCCCTCCACATCCATGCACCAGTTGACACCATGACACCAAAGGCCAGCAGGGCCAAATGGGTTTAGGGAGGAAAGCACAGGGCTGGGAGCTGCCAGGAAAACCACTGGTGTTGGAACAGCATCCCAGAAAGAACATGGGGTGCTTTAAAAAACCCACATGCATCCAATAACTGAAAAGGAAAACAACACTCATGTGAGACAGAGCAGGAGACAGCAATTCCTAGACAGTTTAAGGCGTCGGCTGAGATCTGAGGAGCTGATTTTTCTGTGTTTGAATAGACATCTGAGACAAATTGCCCAGGGTTGTGTTGGAGGAAGGGCTGTTTGCAGGCAGCACATGAGCCACCCTTAGTCACTAGGCAAAAGGGACCAGCAGCTCTGCTGAGACAGGTGATGCAGGAGGGCCTGGAGTGTAGGGATGACACCGGAATATTTCCTTTTCATTGGAAACAAAACCAAAAACCCCATCTTTTTTTTTTTTTTTTTTTTTTTTTTTTTTTCTTTCCTTTCCTTTCCTTTCCTTTCCTTTCCTTTCCTTTCCTTTCCTTTCCTTTCCTTTCCTTTCCTTTCCCTTTCCTTTCCTTTCCTTTCTTTCCTTTCCTTTCCCTTTCCTTTCCTTTTTCCCATTTCCTTTCCTTTCCTTTCCTTTTCCTTTCCTTTCCTTTCCTTTCCTTTCCTTTCCCTTTTTCCTCTCCAGAAACCCTTTGAAGAAGAGAAAAAATATTGGAATTGTTTTGTGTGAACATGGTGGTGCTGGGTAGATGGTCAGAGTTGGTGTTCTCAGAGATCTCTTCCAACATGAATTATCCTGTTATTCTACAATTAAAACATTTCTCCATTTGGTACCTTGTACTGCAGTAAGTGGAAATTCAGATGAAGTTCATAAAAGATGTGTGGCCTGGATACCTCAATAAACAGAGACTTAAAATTTAGTCCATCAGTTTATATTTCTTTTTGGGGACAGATTACAAAATTGGCTGTTTGTGGTAATTCTTAACACTGGTCTTTAGATTTCTTTAGAGAAGTTCAATGTCTATCTTTATCTGTTAGCCAAAAAAAAAAAAAAAAAAAAAAAAAAAAAAAAAAAAAAAAAAAAAACAACAACCTCAAAATGGGGAAGATGTAGAAGGTGTTATGAGAAGAAAATGGATAAATCAGAATTACCCACAGTGTGACCCTTCCTTCATAGTCCTGGAAAACAAGTGTACAGTGAGGGGGAAAAAAGGGGGAAAAGGAATGAGTCAAAAGATTCTTGATTAATGAAACCAGAAAAACACAAAGATTAAAGAGAAGGAAGTCCCACTTTTTTTAAGAAAGATAAGTGGACAAAAGTGCCTTTGGTAACTTGTGCCTGGTTTCTCTGGCTGGATAACAGGTATGTCCTGTGCTCTCTTTACAGGTGGGATTTCCTGTGACACCTGCATGGATCTTTGCCAGGGAAAAGTGCAGAACTGGGCCACAGCCAGCTCTCAAATGCAGATTATTTCAGATGAGACAGCCTGGCTCATTCTTTGGCTAAGGCAACAGAACAAAGGTTTTTCCCTTGCCATTAAAGATATTGATTAGCTTTCTGTCCACAATTTGCTGTGAGTTTTAAATTTCAAATTCTTCAGAAACAAACACAAAACTCTACATATTTTAAGAAGCAATTGGTCTGCTTACAAACACATTCAAGCTTCTCTTTTAGGGAATATGACTTAAAGTGCTTCAGGAGAGCAGTTAAGGACAAGTCCAGGTGGCTGGAGGGCAAAACTGGTGGCAAAAGTCTTTCAAGCACTGGGAATGAGATTATAAACAGCAGAAGAATGAAAACTCAAATCCAGGATTTCCCCAGTTTGAGGTGGGGTTTTTTTCAGACTTTCACAGAGATTTCTGGTTGCATTAATGAGAGAAGGAAGACCTCAGAATATTGTGAGAAGAGGGCAATAATTCTGTTGTTACACCAATACTGTGTGTGTGGTCTTCATTTGGTTAAATTTTGACTTTTCCCCTTATTTATTTTATTTAAATAAAGTGAAAAAAGTGCAAACAAAAATTACCTGTAACCTTGCAAAGGTGGTAACCATGTTAAAAATAAAACCTAATAATAATATGGATTTATCAACTTATAGCCAGTGGATACAGAGACCAAATAACTCCCTGGTCTCCAGACAGGGGTGGTGGCATCCACTCCCATGGTTGCTTTTCAGCTCAGGCTGTAATTATTTAAAATATGTCAGGAAATTTAATATCTGTTATTCTGGCTCCTTTTAGCTCATGAACTGTGAATTTGAACATGGTCTTCAGGGGAAAGAAATAAGAAAACCTAAATTTCTGCATGGTCTGTCCAATATCCTCTGCATCAGAAAGCAGGACCCCAATTTGCCTTTTGATTTAAACTTCAGCAGCTTCTCAGATGATTATGTAGCAACTTTATTTCAAGTTAATCATGGATATAAGAAATAATAATAATTTAAAAAATACCAGAGCTGCTCCTTACTGCAGCTTTTAAACTTTTCTGGCATTAAGGTTGATAAATATTCATCAAATATTTTGAGTTCAATATATGATTAATTGTTCTCATCCTAAACTGAGTCTCTGGGAAGCAGAGAAGCCTAAATTCTTCCCTCAATGGAGTGAAAGCATGGCTCCTCCATTAATTCAGGACACTGGTGGGACAATGAAGGAATTGCATGTTGGCAACTGGCATTTCCTCTAGCCTCTGGATAAAAGATTTGAGTTTTGTGCTTGCTGCCAATCCTTTAACAATCTTACACACCCTATAATCACCCAAAACATTTGGAATAAAAGGGGGAAAAAAGAACTGAAAAGGAAAAGAAAAATCCTGCGGGCTGCCTTAGCCAAATATCTTGGACTTGGGAGCTATTTGATCATTAGGCTAAGTATGGATAATCAGTGTAATGGTAAATAAAGAAATTATACACTGAAACTGAAAAATCACTTGGTAAAAGCCCAAAGAATTATTTCTTTTCTGGAAGCTAACCCAGTGAAAGGAAAATGCTATCTCCCCCTCAATGTGTATCTCTTCTTGAGGTATTTCACTGCTCTGTATGTCTGTATTTTTATAGCACTTCAGTACTGGGATTTCCCTATGAAATGTGGCTTCACAGTCTGCCAAAAATGTTGAGATGTACAGAGAAGCTGCATCTTCATCATGCAGAGCTAACAGACATTAAACTCAGCTCAGAGTTTTTAATATTACCTTATCACCCACATTTGATTTCCTCTGATTTTTTTTTTTAACCTAAGTTTTGTCTTTTAGATTGTAGAATAAAACTGAAAAGATATTTTCATTCAAGTTTGCATTGCTAGTATTTGTGCTGAGGATGCTGTGGGAGACTGAAGAGTGTTCATAAGAAACCAATTCACAAGAAGCCACTGGAAGGAGAAATGTTAACTGCAGAATTCCAACCACAGACATTTGTAGAAAACAAGAATCTGAGCCTGAAGTCTCTGAAATTGAGGCAGGAGGATGCAATGACAAGGTTTGACTGTTAACAGGCAGGCAGTGCAGAGAAGTTTTCAGACTTCACACCATCTCTCTTGGTTGATTCTCTACATTGGAGTTATAAGGCCCAAAAAATTCACAATCCAGAAATGAACAGAAAAAAGGAACAAAATTAATATGCATAATCATAAGATCATGGAATCATAGCATGTTTTTGTGGAAGGAGCCATTAAAGGTCATCTAACCCAACCCCCCTGGAATAAGCAGGGATATTTTCAACTAGATCTGGTTGCTCATAGCCTCAAAGGAGGTGTGGAGGAGATGGATAGAGATAGATGAGGGAAGGATGTTGGAGAAATATGGAGACAAATGAAGGAGACATGTGGAAGATGACATTACTTGAAACACACCTGGAGAGGTGCCCCTGGAGGAAGGTGCCCTGTGAAAGAGGAGCTGCAGCTCTGTAGGAATTGTGACCCATGGGTGACCTGTGCCAGGGCAGGAACAGACACCTGCCCATGACAGATCAAAAAAAAAAAAAAAAAAAAAAAAAATCTGATGCACTCAGAATCTAAACCCTTATATTTTTAAGTATGCTTGTTTGGATCAGGGTGCTGTGATCCAGGTATGTATGGAATGAGGAGATTCACATTGCCTTGAAGCACTGATGGTTGTGCAGGTTCTTAACCTTGGCTCCAGAAATACAGCAATCACACACCAGTGTGTGGCTCTGTGACAGATTAAAAAAAAGTCAATAATTCCAATGCATCCAACACCTAGATCCTCTTATTTTAAGTACCAAATCCACACAGTCCCTGATATTAGAAACAGACTACTCTAGTATCTTCTCAGTATTCCCCTGGATGTTCTATTCCATGTGATGTGACCATATTTCTGGTGATTTGCTCCAAGCTAATGACAGAGCTTTTTACACCACTGGAAGTTCACCTCAAATCAACCAGAAACTATCTTCAGTTCAAAACCTCATATAGCCTATTGTCTTGATAGTCTCTTTTTCTATCAAATCAAATATTTCCTACTTTTAATAGGCTATTGGGCCTTAAAGCACAACCTCTACCTCAGAAACACCACAATCTTTATACATCTGGAGACAATCCACATCTTTCTCACTGATTAGCTGCAGCTCTAAATCTTCAACCTGTTTCCCTCTCCCTTTTAATCCCAAAAAGATTAAACATGTTTTGCCCAATTTTAGATCACCTGAATTTGTCCTGGAAGAAAACAAAACAACAAATTCTGCTTTACTACAGGAAAACCGACTTCACAGCTCAAATTAATTTGTGGTATTTAAACTGTTATTTCATTTAAGTTGAGCAATTGTTAAATATTAATGCTAGGTGTACAAAGGAAGCACTCCTGGATGTTTTTCTGGTTTTGTGTCATTTATCTCACCTGAGAGCACAGACAGCAAATAATGTAACTAAAATCATAGAATCACAAAAACATTAAAGTTGGAAAAGACCTCTAAGGCCATCAAGTCCAACCAGTAACCCAACATTGTCAGGTCCACCAGCAAACCATGTCCCTCAACTCCATATCTATATATTTTTTGAGCACTTCCAGGAAAAGTGGGTCCATCATTTCCCTGGACAGCCTGTTCCAAAATTCAGTGCAAAGTCATGGTGGATGTGGTTCTATAACCTGTATTCACCTTGGATGTTTGGGGGAGATAAGAAGCAATATCCCCTTTCAAATATAATAATGTACTTTGCCTGTATGGTTGAATTATCTATAAAATTCTGAAGATGGAAGAGGAATAATGATGCTGAATCCCTCTGAAATCTTGAATACTCACCTATTCCATGGTTGCCTTCATGCTATACATGAAATTTGTGGAATCACAGTCATATTGTCCTCTTGATATCATGTGACTCCTTTATACAGAGCCATTTTTTCTAGTATGATGGGAAAAAAGTTCCACCTTTATTTCTAGTGATTCGGTTTTCTGGAGACACTTGTCAGTACATTGGGCACAAAAGGCAGCAACTCTGCCCCACAAACTAAGATCATAATTTGTACAAGAAATGTCCAACCACCAAAGTTTATTGAGACCTCTATGTCCACACTGAGGGCTGTCTTTTGACAGCCAGAAGTGGAAATATGTATTTATTTCTGGTAAAATAAACATGATATGACTCCATAAAGGGCAGTAATTAGTAATTATGTGCTAATCACTGCCTGATGTACAAAGAGACACATTCTTTTGCTTTAATAAAATTACTCTATGTAAGAAAAGGTGAAAAGGTCAAGCCCTGGATCTCATACTTCTTCCTCCACCTCTCATTTGTGCAGTTTCCACTGGTCCAAGAACCTACCAAGACCTGTTGCAGGATAAAATAGAAAATGAGGGTTGAAAAATGATGGAGATTTTCCAAGTAGTGAGATCTGTAGGAGTAATTGGAAATCCAGTGGCATCCTGCATGCAGTTAAATGTGAGTGGACAGAGGACTGAAGGACATTCCCATTGGTGCATAGAGAGAGCAATCCTGGCTTCTCAGGAGAGGACAGAGCACTGACCTCAGAGGCTTTTGCCATCTCTGATTTTGATAATCTTGAGCTCCACAGCTTAGAAATTAGGGGACATGTACTTAAATGATTTGTGAGGTTTGCACACCCAAGGAATGTTTTAGCTGTAGTGACATCTTGTAATGGGCTTGGCGCAGAAAAGGCAGAAAAAGCAAACCATCCTCTTGGCTTGGATTTGCCAGAAAAGTCTCTGCTTTCTCCTACTGATCAAAGTTGTCATTTCTCCTGTAGTTCCCAGTATGTGTCACTGGCAGAGAGGAGAGAGAAGGAAAAAAAAAAAAATAAAAATGAAAACCTCAAATCCTAAAAGTCGTCATAACAAACTTGCCGCTGAGTGAAGTTGCTGTTTGGCTGAGCGTGGTGACTGCTGTGCTGTGACAGATCCTGTCAGGGAGGCACTGCCCCAGCTTGCAGGTGTAAGCATGACCTATCAAACTGAATGGGAGCTGACAGAAGGGATTTCTGCAACGTGAAACAGAGAGCTGACATGAAAACACTGACGTGTGAGGGAGCGAATCACCGCGAGCACAACTGTCACAGATGATGTCCAGAGAAATGACAGCAGAATACTAACTTTACTTGATGTCAGTTTAGTTGTCCTTTGTGTTTGGAAGAGTAACTGCTAGGAAGGGAAAAAAAAAAATTAAAACACACAAGGGAGAAAAAAACAAAAAAAAAAGCAGCAAAAAATCCATGTGCACATCCACTTCAGCACAACATCCAAAGCGGTTTTTATATCTTCCCACAATATTACTAGCATAAACAATTTTATTTGCTGGATTTTTTTGGCATGCCTTCTTCTGGCTAGAATGATAGGTTTATATAAACTGTTTTAAGACTGATATTTTGTTTAGTCTACTGACAACACCTACAAAGACCTGCTGCAGCCACTTCTATCAGATAATTACTGCTAATTCTACAAGGATTAAATCAGTTACCCTTTCACAGCAAAAAGTGAATATTTTCAGTATTTTCTGAATATAAAAATTTGAACCGTTCCCTATGATATCAAAAGTTTGTGTCACATTGTTTTGCAGACTTACTGCATTGAAAAACACTTTGTTTTTCCTCCTGCTATGTTTTTCTGTAGTTCTTCAACTCTCTGGGCCAGGAAAAATCTCTTTCTCACACTTTTCAAAGTGCAATAAAATCTCATCTAGAACAGGAATCTCTAGTCTGTGTTTCATGGAAATAGCCTCACTGTAGAGTAGAAATGGTTTAAACGTGTTGAGATTACAATAAAAACATGAAATGTCTCATATTTTCATGGATTATTCAGCCTGACTGGGAGTGCTGATGTTGGACAAACTCTAAAGACTGCGTTGTTCAAGAGAAAGGAGGTGAGTCACGACCTCCCTGCTGCCTGTGCCTGTGCCAGGCTGGATGGCAGGACTGACATGAAGACAGTGAGATGTGAGAGCAGCCCTTGAAAGTAAAAAGGCTCCCACTTCTCCCATGGTTTCAACTAGAACACACCAAAAACCTTTCTCCAAGCCTGAGAGCAAAGTGGATTCTACAATCCTTCCCTTCTCTATAACCAAAGTGCCCCAAAGTAGATCCAATCCCATATTCTTATTTTTCTGAGCAAGCAGATATTGTCCAGGACAAATTACAGATGATGAATAAAATATAGACTGGAGAGAGCCCCAAATGGTAAATTTCTTATGCTGTTGCCTTAGTGATTTGATATGGTTTAAAAACCAACCAACCAACCAACCAACCAACCAACCAGACAAAAAATCCCCAAAATTCAAACAACTTGATTTAGGTCAAGTTCATAAAATAGAAGGGCAGAGTTTATCAAAATTGATATTTTCAAAAGAGCTCAGAATTTAAATTTCAAGGAGAGGTTGGATGGGTCTTGGAGCAACCTGGTCTAGTGGAAGGTGTTCCTGCCCATGGCAGGGGGTGGAATGAGCTGAACTTCAAGGTCCCTTTCAATCCAAACCATTCTGGGATTCTATGGATGGGGGTAACCAGAACATTTTCAGTCTGACCTTGGGTGAGTCCCTTTCTCTTCTTTTACCTTTTCTCCCTGGATCTCAGATGCTTTGTGGAGAGATTTGTTTTCTTTCTGAGTCAAATCCCAAGTCTACAGAAGTCTGTAGGAGTATTTCCATTGACATCTCAGGGCTCAGGACCAGCCCATCAGGAACTGTGCCACGCCTTGTTCAGATGTGGAAAAATTTGAAGCCTCCAAATGCTCCTACATTGTAAATAATAGTCAACATTTCATTAAATTAATTCAGCTGGTTATCAAATCAGATCATGGTTATAGATGATCAAAGTCTGAAACGTTTATAAGTACTGTCTTTATTTTCATTTGTTCCAGCTGAGGAGGAAAAAAGCCAAAATTCAGAAATATCTTAAAAGGTAGAATTGCCAAATCTTTTTCTTCCAGAAAATTAATACAATCTTATTAAAATTCCGTACATACACAGCTTGAAATATATTTTTTTTCAGGTGAATGACATACTGAGGCAAAACAGACAAAATCATTAAATTTGAAACTATTGAAACAGTGTCAAATTATTCTTGATGTACTGGATTTTGTTGCATTACTGTGCATCAACAGTACGTTAGAATTTAGTGAAACCCCCCATTTTCTGACAGAAAACGATTTTATCCAAAACCAATTGAGTCTTTTCTAACACCAATTAATTCTGATCATAGAACAAATCACATAATAAATGGTGCATGTGATCAAAGGTCTAACAAATTACTCATAAATGTTGAGATGATATGATAGATTTTTCTTTCTTTGGGAATCATATTCTGATATGGCACCAGCCACAATATGATAAAAGACTTGGAAGAAACAAACTACCTGTAAACATTTCCCATTCATTATCTTGAGTTTCTGCTACTGTGTGACAAATCATTAGTTGTAGTGTAAGGCAAGCTTTAAAAATGTAATTACTTAATCATGCAGTTAGTTCCCCATCAATCCTACCAGCACTTGTTCTTAACTAGCTTTAAAGAACAAAATTAGGAGTAATTTGTAAGCAAAAGTAATTGAGGGAAGGCTGATATTGCCAAGGTGTTGACAGCACTGCACATGGTGTTTTTTTCTTTTAATTCCCTGGCAAAGCAGTGGTCTGCAAACTTTGCTGAACAGAACTGTTGGTGGTGGAGCCTTAAAACATGTCCTGGTGTCCCAGGACTGAGGTCAGGAGTGGGAATTGTCCTCACTTTGTGTCACCAGCTTCATGGGCAGCAGAAAGGAGGCATGAGATGAAGAACAGATGGATCCATGAGACCTCTATATTAGAGCTGCAAATAATCCTTTTTGGATTTCAGAGATTGGAGTAACAGCATAGAGCCAGTAAAAGGAAAGGATATGTTGAGAGCAAGAAGAAACAGAGCTTGTAATCAGTGGGTGTTGTATTTAATAAAACTCCAGGGGATCTAAAATAGGGTGAAGTAAAAATGGGTGGTGAATGGAATTTTTAATGCTTCACTGGAGAGTGTAGATTAATCAAAGCTTGAACTACCAGAACGGGGGGAAAAAAAAAGTATTTTTAACCCTCTTTTCACCTGTGAAAATTCTGGAAAAATATTTGAAATTATTCAAGAGTCTGGCCTTGTCACTGACAAGGATGAAAATGTTTAGTGCCCTGATTTTAATCCACTTGTGAACTGCAGTGCCTGCATGGAGGAAAAAACAGTGTGGGCAGCAGGACCAGGGCAGGAATTGTCCTTCTGTGCTGGCCACTGGTGAGGCCACACCTGCAGTCCTGTGTGCAGTTCAGGGACCCTCAGTTCAGGAAAGACCTGGAGGGGCTGGAGCATGTCCAGGGCAGGGAACAGAGCTGGGGAAGGGGCTGGAGCCCCAGGAGAGGGAGCTGGGAAAGGGGCTCAGCCTGGAGAAAAGGAGGCTCAGGAGGGACCTTGTGGCTCTGCACAACTCCCTGACAGGAGGGGACAGCCGGGGGTCGGGCTCTGTTCCCAAGAATCAAGGGACAGGATAAGAGGAAAGGACCTCAGGCTGTGAAAATATAAAGCAGGCAGGAAAATTTTTGCAGGATTTCTTCTTCTTCTTCTTGGGAAATTTCCATGCAGGGTATTGCAAATGGAGTTAAACTGTTCAGGGAGATTCCTCTACACCTGTCAAGTATGCCATGGAGGAGAAAAAGACCTAGAACAGCCAAGTCAAATGGAAAAAATAAAAGTGGAGTTTTCCAAAGGAAACTCACCTACTTTTTATCAAACAGCTCATGAAAACTTATTTCAAGGTGTGTCTCTTTTGAAAATTGGTTACTTCTTTTAGGGAAATTTGGACCTAATTTGGGAGGAGGTGGTGTTGGATCAGTTTTCACTCTTTTGCAGCATCCAGCAAGGCATGATGAACTAAGGAAAGAACAGAATTAATGATCCATGTCCTCCCAATGCTTGCAGGGATACAGTGGAAGAGAGAGTATTTTCAGAAAAGAGAATCCTTCTGGTCAGGGGTGAGGCTGGAGAAGGATATTCAAAGGAATGTGATTTGAAGAAGAAAGTGGAAATGGCTGGTGAAGGTTAAAGTTCACTGCAGAAAGTGTCTCAATCCCAGCTTAACTGAAACTAATTAAGGGTGATTGCAGACCATTTCTTTTCAATAATTGTGCCTGTGGGTTTATTTAGGACATAATGTTGAATGATCTCTAAAGGCACAGTCCTTGTGACATCTGATATGATTGCAGCGTGTTTGTGTCAGCCACTTCTTGTCTCCACCAAGGGTTGGAGGATTTAATGAGAACCACACAATCAGCTCATCTCAACTTCTAAATTACTTGAAACTCTGGCTGTTAAAATCTTACATTTTTCCCATACTCTTGTCTTGACTATGAGTCACAAATAGGGAAAACAGAAGGAAAGTTACTTTGGTACGGCAAGGGGAATTTGGCTTCATAATGTAATATATATTTACATGAGATATTAGGAAGAAATTTTTCCTTGTGCAGGTGGTAAGGTCCTGGCACAGGTTGCCCAGAAAAGCTGTGGCTGCCCCTGGATCCCTGGAAGTGTCCAAGCCCAGGTTGGATGGGGCTTGGAGGAATCTGATCTGGTGGAAGAAGTCCCCGGGCACGGAAGGAGGGTTGGAACTCATTGATCTTTGAGGTCCTTTCCAACCTAAACCATTCTTGGGTTCCATGAAGTGCTGCACACTCACAGTTCCAACGTGGTGCTTTGCATTTCAGAGGCACGGAGGAAATCATCCCAAGCAATGCACTCAGGTAATTGAACTTCTTTTCCTTAGAGCATCGTGTGGATGGACCATTACTTTAATTCACTGTTTTAACCAGCAAGTATTGCAGCAACAGAAACAAGAGTGTTTGTCTCTAAGGAGGGGGGTTTTGTACTCAGCAACCTATAAGGCATTTAAGGAAAGAGGAGCCAACTTGTCACATCCAAAACCAAGGAAAAAGGCAAAGTGAACTCACCCAATAGAAACCATTTGCTCCTCATGAATTCTCACCCCAAACTTCACTTTCTAAACTCTAAGGATGGGTCTTGTTTAAGCACTACATAATATGATGGTACCCAGTATTTAATAAAAGCACTTTCATGGTGCCACAGATTCACTTGCTGAACATGTCATGAGGCAAAATTTTATAGGCATTGTAAAATCTTTTTACCACACACAGCTGCATTACCCAAAATGACTCAAATCTGCAGGGCATCTGAAACACACACTACAGCAATAATAGGCTTTGCTGCTTAAAAAGTGATTATGACTAATGCACAAAAACAATTATCAGCAAGCTTAATTGCAAAGGATTAAGCACAGTATATATATGTATATAACTATGCATATATACATTTAAATTTATATTCATATACATCACATTCCATATCTAGGATCTTACTAGGAAAGAGGATCTAACAGAAATAAAGATTCGGGGAATATGAGTATTTCTGAAGGAAAAAAAAAAATAATATAAAGCAAAAAACAGCCCCACAAAAGCCAGAAAGAGCTTGTTCAACAGAAGATATGGAAGTCAGCCAGAAAGCACAGACAGTGATCTGAGTGTTAAGGGTGAAGCTGGGTTTACTGAGAATGATTATACTGAATCCTGTTTGAGCTGAATGTTCATTGACAGCACTCTCATTTTGGGAGTGATCTGCAATGGATGCTCATGTCAAGACTGCAAAACATGAAAAAGAATAAATTGTATTTATTCCCTGCATACATATTCCCATCTCACAGGAGCATAAGTTTTAAAAGAGTTCATAAGTCAGAGGTACAACCTGTATCTTTATTTATTCCCATCCCTGGAAATGTCCAAGGCCAGGTTGGACAGGGCTCGGAACAAACTGGTCTATGAAGGTGGCCCTGCCCATGGCAGAAAATGAAATGAAATTAATTTTAAGATCCCTTCCACCCAAACTGTTCTATCTTATATGATTTCTAAAGTCTGAATTAACTTGTCATTCATGACTTTTTTATAGCTGCTTTATGAAAGAGCTTATATTTTTTTGCCTCAATAACCATATTTTCATGAACTTCCATTCTTAAATTATGTGCCCCTTGTACTGATATTTTTCCAGGCTGTCAAGGTTGCCTGGCAGTATGATCTGGAGAAAGGTGCTGTATTCCTACACTGGCTAAATCCAGGACAGCACGTAGCATCTCACACCTGGATACTGCCCAGCCCCAACAGATCGAGTCAACTCAGTGTGTGCATAAACTTTTAAACCAGCATCACAGGTACCAACAGCTTTATTACAATCATTGTTTGAAGAGGTTATTGTTATTTTTTCTGACCTTCCAGCTGTGATGGTCCTTAAAGAAGGAAGCAGTTGTGATTAAAGCAGAAACAATTAGGAAAAATGAGCTAAACCCTCAACTGTTGCCAGCTTCATTGACTTCAAGAAAATTAGGTCAACTGATGTCAATTGGGGGCCCCACCAGTTGAATTATCTCTTCCTTCTGCTTCAGGCTTTTGCTGTGACCTTCAGTAATTACACCATGCAGCAGGCACACAAGTGGAGGGACTAAGTTGTTTAAAATGAGGTAGATAAAACAGAAGAAAAAAAAACCCACAATGATTATTATTAGTATGAATTGCAGTAGGGCCCATAGGCTGGAAAAGGCAATATTTGTAGTGTGCAATCAAACATGGATAGGATGATGTCTGGGAACACTCTGTTCCACCAGCAAGGCTCTGTCAAGCAATCTTTTCACCCCTGGCTGTGGATCACTGTGTTAATAACTGTGTCAAAGCTTCCTTGATTGTGCTGCTACAGATGAGTCGTTTGATGCAGCTTTAGACTCTGAGGCTGCCTTTGAATTAGCAAACCTGCAGCAGCAGGTCAGTGGCACAGCGTATCTCCTCCCATTAAATCCTTAGTGCAGCTACTTGATTGTGTTTAGTTGTATTTTTACAGAAAGACTCACATGAATGGTTTGGGCAACAGCACTGGAGCACTTCCCTATCAGCAATTTGGATTTGAGGGTGATAGTGACTGTGTGTGTGGATATAAACATTGCTGTGCCAGGTGCTCTGACTCCCAGAATGGTCCCTGGCTCTGTTTGAGTATGCAACATATGAGCTGAAGAAAATCCAGTGTAGCTCTGTGGTATCTGTTTAATCTATACTCAGATACCTCCTATTGAAAACTGAGGTTCCTGAGTTTATGGTGAACAAAAATTATCTCTTGACAGAAAGGGGAGATACAGGTTGGATTTTAGGAAAACGTTTTTCATGGAAAGAGTGATAAAGTACTGCAATGGTCTGCCCAGGGAGGTGGTGGAGTCACCATCCCTGGATGTGTTTAAAAAAGACTGGATATAGCACTTGGTGCCATGGTCTAGTTGAGATGTTAGGGCGTGGGTTGAACTCCATGATCTTGAAGGTCTCTTCCAACCCAGTCATTCTGTGATTCTGTGAAGACCAGTAAAATACAGGCATTCGGCTTGGCTGCGCTGCAGGTATGGATCTAAGGATTGTTTTGGCTGGATTTAGTATTTTTTAAATAATCAGAATGCCAAAACTTTGAGTGCCATAGTGATGCTTCATTATTTATGTTTTATTAAAGATTGATTTCATTTAATCTAAAATTTAGGCATTTGGCATTATCTCTCAACAGCTGCTACAGTGGAAGAAGAGACAGACTTCTTCAGAAGAAAATTTGCCCCAACTCTCTTAGATGTTTCTCTCCAGATGGGACAAATTTCCTTCTGGATGTGCACATCCTCCTCTATCAACCATTAAGGGAGCCCAGATGAGTTGCTTGGAATGTATGTCTGGTGTTTTAATGATAAAACTAAGGAATGAATCATATTCATAGACCTGGGGTTTGCTAAAGGAGGTTAAAATTTCCAAGGCCCTACCAAAATTAAAGGGAATTAGGTGTTTAAAGCCAAAATTTGGGTCGATCAGGTCTGGCTCTCCTAGAACCATTCTTTTCTGATTTTTTTTTTTTTTTTTTTTTTTTCTTTCTTTTTTTTTTTTTTTTCCAGTTAGGCTCACTCCACATGGCATTCTGATTAGGTAGAACTATATCTTGAACTTTTGAAGGATATCTTAAATGTTGAAATTTGGTTGTTCAGAAACCAAAGGGAAAAATTTAAAAATTGATATATTTGTGTTTTTCACAGACTTTGAAATATATTTATGTGAGCTATTTCATATTCATGTTATATTTAAAAAATGATTTTTTTTTTTTTTACCAGTGATAAACTGGACCTTTCCTGTTAAAAATCTGGTGTCTTTTAAAAATTCAAAGTTTGAGAAAATGTCAGCAGAAAAACCTGATATTTTACTCAAAGACTGCTGTGTTTTGCATTTTTGATGGAAAAAAAAAAATCAGGAAAAAAATTTATTAGCTCTTTAGGAGAACATCTGTTTGTGATTGACTTAAGTCATTAGTCTGGTGTTTTTGTTCTGCTATTTTTTTTTCCCCTCTTGAGAACCAATCTTCAATCTTGTTTCTATCCTTTCTAATAAAAATCTCTGATTTTTCCCTATCTTTGAATAGACCAAAACTCTGCATTTTCACGAGGGGGAGAAAATAGCAGTGATTAAGTCGAGCTCTACACCTCTCAATAGAAAACAGATATTTTTTATGGAAAGCGGCCACAGCTGCACATAACAACATGCATTAGTGCATCTTGCAGGGAAATGAAATCGAACAGCAAGACACGATCATAAGCCTATCTTGGAGTGTAGTCAATTTGTCCAGTAAATATTGTGGCATTAACAGTTTTATTTGTTGATCATTTCTGATGTTAATGGTAATGGGCCCCTTTGGTATTGGGATATTTATGTCTGACAGCGTGGTGCAATTTACATTAATAAGACTCATTAATTTCAGATGGTTTCTACTATGGAGGAAGGAAATATTAGAAGTGTTTTGTGGGGGTTTTTTCAGCATTAGTCTCTCTCTCCATGCAGCACAGAGCCACTAAGCTACATGGCTGTACAACAATGAATGCTCCCTTGTTGTTGCTATTAATGATTTCCTTGCCTGCCAAAGTTGATGCTGCCTCTTGGAGGAACTATCTTGCTCCCACATTTTCTTAGACTTTCCTTCTTTTCTTTATTTTTTCTTTTTTCTATTCCCATCCCCCCTTCCCCTTTTTAAAGTTTTTTTTTTATTTTATTTTTTTCCTTTTGTGTTTTTTTTAAGTTGTTTGGTTCACTGGCTTTTTGGTGTCTGTAGTATTCATAATCTCAAGCAAAAGCAAGAAGCATTTCTATTTCCTTCCATTTCCTACATCCTTTTGGCTTCCATGATGATGAAAATCCTGGCCATCATTTAGAATCTGGATGCTAAAATTAATTACAACTTTGTGGGAGGATCTATAAGAGAAATGACAATTCCTTCCTTGAAAATGGTACGAATGACTCACTTCTTTCCTGTGTTCAATTTTTATAACAGGAAATAGAAAGCTAATTACTGGTTATTAAGGGCTTTCTAAATCTCCCTCTCTTTTATTAGTTGGACAATGAACAGTTACTTCGTATGAGATGGGAAAAGTGAAAGCAAATAATTTATTGGGACTGATTTCCATAATGGGTTTTCAGGCACAGATTCATGGCACTGGCAGCTGACATGACGGCCACTGTCCTGCCTTAGCTGCAAAATGGTTTTCATTCTTCGTGAAAATGGAAAATTCAGGATTTTAGCTCTTTAAAACTGACACAGACATACTGGACAAAAGTGCACTGACTCACACTGTCTAATTCTACAGTGTGAAGATTCTGGTTTCATTTGGGTTTGGGGTTGTTTTTTTTGTTTGTTTGTTTGTTTGGTTTTGGTTTGTTTTTTTTTTTGTTGTTGTTTTTGGTTTTGTTTTTGGTTTGGTTTGGTTTGGTTTGGTTTGGTTTGGTTTGGTTTGGTTTGGTTTGGTTTTTTTTTCAATATCTTATTTTATTTTGCAGTCTCTAAAAAACATAATTTTGAAAATGTCCTTTTTTTCAAGAAACCCAGTGTTGCTGCTTAGAGTGGCAAAAGGAAAAACAGCAACAAGGCAGCTTCTTTGCTTGGTGCAGAAAAGCAAGAAAGAGCAGTTTATTGAACAAAGTTATTGCTTTTTCTAATATAGTTTGTGTAAAACAAAATACAGACAATTCATTGGGCAGAGAAAGAGACACCTCTTGTCTCAGGCTTTTTCATGGATTCAGCAGGTGTTTATCTATTGTCATGATTCTTTCTCTCGTGTTTACAGTACAGACAGAGGCCCCAGCCTGGGAAAAGTTTTAGCTAGGCATGAGAAAGTTTCACAGCCTAAGAAAGGAACTCAGACCCTGTGAGAAAAGGCCTAGGCCTGCAGCAGTGTCCACAAACCAGAAAACATGATACTTTCCTAAGGAACTAATTAATAAGCAGTTAATTGTATAGGTAAAGCTGAGGAGTAGGACTTTGGAATTAAAATGTGAGAGTTTCGTGCTGGGGGGCGGAAGTAAACAACAGACAAACACTTAGGGTTTTAATCAGATCTGATTGAAAAAAAAGAGAGTTGGTGTTGTTCAGCCCCATCCTTGGAATGTCTGAGGCCAGGATCATACATTGGTTTGGGTTGAAAAGGACTTTAAAGGTGATCTCATTTCATCCTCTGCCATGGGCAGGGACACCTTCCACTATCCCAGGTTGCTCCAAGCTCCATCCAACCTGGCCTTGGACACCTCCAGGGATCCAGGGGCAGCCACAGCTTCTCTGGGCACCCTGTGCCAGGGCCTCCCTACCCTCAAATACTTCCTATACCTTTACATTCTCTCCAGGTGTTTCTAGCCACCTCCTTTTTCTATCAGTTCTTCTTTGATTGAATAAATAGATGAGCCCTGCACAGATTTCCCCTTTCTCAGAACTTGTTGTCAGTTTCATTATTTCTGTTCAAACGAACCTGAAGTGTAAATTCACGCTCTTCCCCTTCGCCTGACCGTGGGCAGATGCTGAACAGCAGTGGGAAAAATAACTGTCTCCCCAGTTCCCTGAAGCAAACCAAAATTGCTACCCCTGGAGCTGAGTGAGATTTCAGGGGCAAGCTGAGAAAGGCACATGATGATGCACTGATTAAACTTCCCTCTTTGTGTGTTCATGTCCTTTATTTGCATCAAAGACCAGAGTGGTTCTCTCTGTAATGCAAACTTCCCCTCTGTGGGTAATTTTAATTCTGCCACAAAAAAAAAATGCAATAAAACAGTAAAGGGAGATATAAAATAGAAATAACAATGCAATGGAACAAGTTTACTATGTCGAATTAATGTCCTTATGGTACCATCATATTAACGCTCAATTCATATTTACATGGTGACTACAGAGAAATATAGATAAGTTTTATTTTCTCCCAGTGTCCCTCCTTCCTTGGCAGCCATACAGTTGTCGTTCATATGAGCAGCTTGTGGGTGTCACCTACTAATTCCCCAAGATGCAACTTTATAAATGCACCAGGAACATCTAGGGGATGAGCAGATCAAGAGCTGAACTTCCAAGAAGGACTTGGGGTGTTGGGATGTTTGGAGGTGCTGGTGGGTGAGAGCTGGCCATGTCCCATCCCCCATTATGGGTAACAGGGAATGGGGGAGTTCTGCCCCTCTGCCCTGATCAGGTGAGACCATACCTGCAGAGCTGCCTCCAGATTTGGGGTCCCAGCACAGAAGGGCATGAACCTGACATGACCACTGAGATTATCAGAAGGATGGATCATCTCTGCTATGAGGAAATGCTGAGAGAATTTGGATTTGGATTTAGATTTGGAGAAGAGAGGAGAGGAGAGGAGAGGAGAGGAGAGGAGAGGAGAGGAGAGGAGAGGAGAGGAGAGGAGAGGAGAGGAGAGGAGAGGAGAGGAGAGGAGAGGAGAGGAGAGGAGAGGAGAGAGAAGAGAAGAGAAGAGAAGAGAAGAGAAGAGAAGAGAAGAGAAGAGAAGAGAGAAGAGAAGAGAAGAGAAGAGAAGAGAAGAGAAGAGAAGAGAAGAGAAGAGAAGAGAAGAGAAGAGAAGAGAAGAGAAGAGAAGAGAAGAGAAGAGAAGAGGAGAAGAGGGTTGGGGGTGATATGATTGTGCCCTTCCAGTGCCTGAACAAGCTGACAAGAAAGGTGAAGACAGTCTGTTTTCAAGGGCAGGTAGTGATAGGACAGAGGGGAAAGGCTCCAGACTGAGGGTAGGTTTAGACTGGATTTCAGAAGGAAATTCTTTACTCAGAGGGTAAGAGAGGGAGGCCCTGGCACAGAGTGCCCAGAGAAGCTGTGGCTGCCCCTGGATCCCTGGAAGTGTCCAAGGCCAGGTTGGACAGGGCTTGGAGTGACCTGGGATAGTGGAAGCTGTCCCTGCCCATGGCAGGGGGTGGAACAAGATGAACTTTATGTCCCTTCCAACCTAAAGCACTCTATGACTCTGTGATTCTAATAAACCACGGTCAATAACCCACTTTAACCAACCCAAGGGCATACCTTAAGATAATTTATCTATTTAGGGGCAGATTCACCACCTGTGAGAATTAAGACTTAATTCTGGCTGTCTTCTCCAACCAAATCTTACCAATACTTGAAAGTGATGTTGTGTTTAATGTGAATGAATAAGAATCAGAGATTTATATTTCATTTTTTAGGATGGGCATAGATGGGAATCATATTAGATTGCGCCCTAATATAAAATCTACAATTATTTATTTGTAATTTTGCCAAACTTGAGATATTTGACTAGAAAATTATGTGTCCAGAGTTTACATCCAGCTGCTTGCTTTTGTTTTGGTTTTAGCATTTTTCCACTTGAAGGGTAGTGAGTCTGATTTTTTTTTTCTTTAAATCTTTTGAAATGTTTCTATTAAAAGACCTTACTATTCAAAAGAACAAGAAGAAAGAATCATGAAGATATTATTAGTCCTGCTTGAGGAATCACTTTAAGCAAGATCAGGGATGTTGTTCGTGTGAAACAGTCCCAGATTAGGCCAAATTATGAGTTTTTGGAAACTCCTCAGTAATAAGACAGTGCAATTATCCAGTGGTTTATTCTGAACTCAGCATGATTCAGCCCCTCACGTCTCCTGGAAGACTGTAGATCCTTGTCTGCTTATCCCAGCTCCTTGGTCTCAGGGCTGGGCAGCCTGGGACTGGAAGTCTCTAAAGTACATGGAGACAAGGGAAAACCTTATGAGCAGCTTGGTAGGGGGCTTTTGATGTGGTGGCAGAGAGCTGCAGCCAACTCTTGCTGCTGGATACCTCTGTCAATGGGAGCTGAGGTTTGAATCCTGTGGGTAGATTTGTGCTGGCAGAGTGCAGATCAGAGCAAGGAAAAAGAAACTGCTGAGTCCATTAAAATATTATGTGATGGAGAAATAGGAGTCTGATTTAGTTGTTGTTTCTAGGTTTTAAACGTTAGGTGATCACCTGGACAGAGAAACAATTCATGTTGTTTTCGAGGATAACTAACTACAGTATGCTGTTGGAGCCAGTACAGAGGAGAACACAAAGATGCTCTGAGATGCCCTGGAGACAGGGTGAGATCTGGGAGTGACCAGTCTGGAGAAAACAAGGCCAAGGAGACAATTTAGTACCTCTTCCAGAGCCTAAAGGGGAGCTGGAGAGGGACTTGGGACAAGGGATGGAGGGACAGGACACAGGGAATGGCTTCCACTGGCAGGGATGGATGGGATATTGGGAAGGAATTGCTCCCTGGGAGGGTGGGGAGGCTCCTGGCACAGGGTGCCCAGAGAAGCTGTGGCTGCCCCTGGATCCCTGGAAGTGTCCAAGACCTGATTGAACAGATCTTGGAGCAGTGTGGTCTAATGGAAACTGTCCCTGCCCATGGCAGAGGGGGTGGAATGAGAGAATATACTGATAATAGCCCTTCCAACCCAAATCTTTCTCTGAATCTATGATTCTATGCTATCAGATCTTTAAAAGAAAATGAATTATCGTAAGGAGCAGTTTTATGTTGGCAACCTTGATCCTGGAACTGCTAAATTTCAAAATTTTCATATTTAGCATTCTGGGAAGATTCTTTTTTAGCTGACACTTTTTTATTAGCTGAAATGTGTGTCTATCACCATCCAAGAGAATCCATCAATTTCCCCCTGTATTTCTGAGTCTATCCATGCCCTGTTTCAAAGAAGAGGCACTTGAATACTGGGATTTTCACAGTGCCCTAAAAGCTGCAACCTGTTTTCTCCAAAAAAAAAAAAAAAAAAAAAAAAAACCAACTGGGGAAAAGGAAATAAATTAATTGTAACCACTCCCAGTTCCAATTATCAAGTTAAATATAAATACTGCTTTCTTCACCCAGTGACACAGACAGCTGCTTAGGAGCAGTAGCACAGAAATCACCTTCTGAAAGGTGCCCATGTCCTTGACAAGAGCACCAGTATATTTTCATGGGACAGCTGCATCTGCAGTTGTTCCTCCATATCTGAGCATATTCCCTAAGTGGATTTGCTGTTGGTTCTCTGCTGAAAACAAGGTTCCCATTCTCAACGGTGACACAGCTTGAAATAAATCTACGTTACTTAAAAAAAAAAAAAAAAAAAAGCCATCGTTAAGAGTAAATTAAAGCAGATACATGGGCTTTGATCAAGTTACAAGCAGGCAGAAGTGTTAATATACTGGAGCGTTTTCACAGCGGAAATGAATTACACCATGGGCCATGCAACTGTAAAGTCGAGCGGAAATTGTAACAAAAAAAAAATCAACGACTGAGTCTAAACTGTGAAGGATGTTGGCAAATGTCCAGGAAAAGGTATGGCTGGTGCCAAGCTTGCATAAAAGAATGGTTTAACAGTCACTCCAATTGCTATAACTGATGCTTTTTTTTTCTTTTTTTTTTCCTTTTTTTTTTCCTTTTAGCTGTTTTTCCTATTGTAACTAATCTCATTAAATAAGGCCCATTGTCTCTCTCCCTCAGACAACAGGCTCATTCACAGGAGCTGTGCCACGCACTGGGATCCTTCAGCAGGGTCTGAAAGGGACAACAGCACATCATAGAAAAGTAGGATGGATTGAGTGAGTTCCACCCTGAAAGCCTTCACAGCATGGCTGAAATTCAGCACCATTTGAAGACATCTATTGCCAAAGCTTGTGTGAAATCCTATCAATGTTTAAGATTATTGGGAGGTGGGAGAGAGAAGAGTTTTGGGCATGTCTGATGATTCCATAAACGGATGGCAGTGTGACAGAAGAGGGGATCAGCCAGCAGGATTAGTGTGGGGGTGACAGAAGGAAGGCAGAATTTAATGCAGAGAAAGGTCAAGTTTGAGGATCTAATACAATTCCCTCAATGGAAATGGGAAGTTTTGTATGAAGTAATTAAAGAATTCAAGCAACTCTAGTTATAAAATACCTCATCACTTATCCAGCCCTTCCCTTTATTACAGGAACACTTGGTTGAATGAATGTTGATCATGAAAATACTTCTCAGAAGGTAAAAGAAATAACCCAAAACTTAGTTCTAACAAGAACATGAGATGAATAAATTAATATCCTTATAACTATTACTATGTGTAACCCATGTTTGTAATTAAAATTCCGAGACAAATCTATTTATTTGGACTCATTCTGATACCCTGAAAGAAGAGACCAACCCCTACCTCTGTTCGACTCTCTCTTTAAGGTAGTTTAAATGTTCAGCTTAAACTCTTTGTACTTCCCCTGTAGGATCTTATAGAAAACTGATGGCTAATAGATGGCACTTTCTATTTAAAGGGAAAATAATTAAGAATTATTTTAAAATAAAATTTTAAAACTTAAAATTTCTTTATCTGACTGTGACCAATGCCTTTCAATTTTACTACAGAAAGTCAAGGTCTTTTGGACTTTTGACCATCACTGAGCAGCACATGCTGTAGTTGAGGAAAATTTCCCTGGTTAGGAAAAAAAGAAACCAGCATATGGGTAGAAAAACAAATGTATGAGCAGATAATCCTCTGATATTAATATTATCCTCAGTGCTATGATAGCCATAATGTCAACTTCCAGGTGAGTTTCCATTCAATGTTGCACCTATGGAGGACAATCAGTGGAATCCATGAGAATTAAGTAACTTGTATTCTGGACAAGGATGTGCTCCCTAAGGAAACGCAACACAAGTCAAAACTGAAACATCACAGAACCTGTAGCAATAGGAATAAAGCACAAATATTAAATAGATTAAAATTAACTGTCATGTTGCATCCCAGAGGCTTTATTCCTCAGCCTTGGCACTTCTCTCCATAGTGGTTTTCATTAGTGGTTGCAGTTAAGAATCTGTTCTTTCCATTTCTATTAATATTATAAGAAACAGAGGCATTGTGGGTGAATCAAACTCAACTGGAACATGAAGTAAATCTCTCAGCCACAGCCGATTTGGATCCCATTTTACACAGAGCTAATCTAGATTTAGACCTGCTGAATTAGACTAGATTGTCAGTCAAGTCAGTGAGAGCCAACTCAGATACTTATTATCAGGTATAAGAAGACTCTGGATGCTCATCTGGTGTGAGCCATTTATGTACAACACTGGAGTCAACAGAGCTATTTATATTTAATTATTTATACAGAGAGATAAAATTATTCATAATTTATACCTGCTGATCTGCATCTCCCATGGTTTTAGTGCTTCACATAAAAGTTTAGTACCTGGACAGTTGCTGTGTGATACATCTGCTCTGGTGGTTCAGTCACAGAGATGTTTCCACTAGCAGTAGTTTAAGATATTTGCAGAACCAGGAAAAATATTGCTGATTACTTTTAATATTTGGATCGTCCAATAGAGGGTTTGACTTTAATAAAAATACTTCTCATGTCTTGCCTGTGACATTGCATGGGTAGTGCACTGGTAAGTGGGAATGCACTGAAGAATTATTTGATAACATCATGGATCTCACCTGCATATTTGTGGACATGGATAAATTTTGAATTCTTTCATTAGAAAGTTGTGATTGTGAAAAGGTATGGCCTTACCACCTATCTGAAAATTCCTTACAGAAATTCTGATAATTTTCTTCCAGTTACTACATGTGCATTGCAAGGTAGATAATTTCCATGCATTTCAAATATTTACTGTGCTTTGCATTCATTTATAGAAAGAGTTTGTTGGAATTTTTTAAAAGGAGAAAGAGTTCTTCCAGTGTGAGATAAATAATGAGAGTTAAAACTTTATAGGAAGCAAAATCTTTGGAGAAATTTTGGTTACACATAACAAGGAGCAAAAAGAAGCCTTTCTTAGTAGTAATTCACCCCTGGGCACATTATTAGTACCAGATCTTATGTAGGCTCACACAATCAGAAGAGTCCATGGTGTTTTTCACTTTTCATCCACTGCTGCTGTTGGGCAGTACTACCATGAGCATGCTCCACTGGTTTTTGGTTAAAGTCAGGCTGCTTCAGAATCTCATCCCACCAAATCTGAGAATCACAGGATGGTTTGGGTTGGAAGGAACCTTATAGCTCATCTCATTTCAACTCCCTTCCACTATCCCATGTTGCTCCAAGCCCCACCCTTGGACATTTCCAGGGATGAGGCAGCCACAGCTTCTCTGGGCAACCTGTGCCAGAGCCTCACTACCCTCACAGGGAATAATTTCTTCCTAATATCCAATCTGCTTCAGCTTAAGGCCATTCCCTCTTGCCCTGTCACTGCTTGCCCCTGCAAAAAGCCCTTTTACAGCCATCTTGAAACTTCTCTTGATGTCCTGGGAGGTGCTGTAACATATCCCCAAACTCCTCTCTTTCCTCATCCATCACCAAAGTGAAGAGCATGGTTTGGGTAACAGGATAATTGTTTCATTTAAGAAGTTCTTAGACCTTCCCACAGCTTATTTACAGGCAGCTTTTCTATTCCTTATCCATAGTTCAAATACATTTCCCCCTCCTTTTACTGGTACAAGTGTTTATGAATTTCTGACATTGCCTATTCCACCCACGTGCCAATAGGATATGATGGTATTTGGGACAGGAAGAGTGGGATGAGCTTCAGCTAACTCCATCAGCCACAGAAATAGGTTTTCAAATCTCAGCCATTTACCACATTTCCTTTTAACTTCTTTAAAGCATCAGCTCTGCTCTGAAGGTGTTGGTTTCAAGCATCACATTTTTAATCACTCACTGGTTTTTCCACACTCCCCCACTCTTGTCAGTGGCACTGAGGCAGATTTTGGAGGGCAGTTCAGCTGTGTCAGGGTACAACCTTCCTTCAGGATTCATTGTGGCATTCTTCCCATCCTACTGACTGAATTAACTCACTCTTAGACTGAAACTGGGATCCAAAATACTCATGTGGGCATAAATATCATTGATGTCTGGAGTTAGGGGAGTTGAGTCACTGCTCTGTGATTATGTTGGATGTAGTTGTCTAAATGTGGAGTCACTATACTGCTCAGATTTAATTTCATTTTAATTAAATTTTGATTACTTTAATACATACTTTTCAAATTGTGTCTGTCACCAATGGCCCCCAACTTTCACTGCAGTTAAAATAAATGGTTTCTAAGTGTAATACATTTGCAATTCTCAACCTGTCTTCCAGAATAAAACTCCAAACCCAGAAGAAAATCTGATCTCTGCAAACCTCATGGAGAAAAATATCCCCTTATTATTGAACTTAATGCTCTGTTCTGGTTCACTCTTATTATAAACTGTTGTTGATTATCTAATTCTTCTGGGCATATGAGCAATGCCAGAATGTCGGTTTTACATTAAAAGGATGTAGTTTAAAAAACAAAACAAAACCCTAAATACAGAAATAAAATATGTGTTTAATTAGGGCTTTAATCTTTCCTGAGCTCATTAAAAAAAAAAAAAAAAAAATGTGGGGAATGGATGCCCATAGGGTCTGATAATATTTTCCTAGAGTGAAAACTGCTCCTACAATATATATTAGTAAACATCCATTTGTGTTAGTAATTAACTTCAGTATTTTGGTATCCATTTATTTCTCCTGATTTCATGTTCCGGTCCAGATCATTGTTAAATGAGCAGCACCATAATAGCCTTGATAGAACTGCTTGGACACTTGTTTTTCAGTTAAAGCTGAGCCATAGCTGATCCCTATTTGCCCCACAGCTGGGCTTGCAGATCAATGCAGAACTTTGCTTTTGGGCAGATGAGCTGGACAGAGAAAAATCCTATAAAAAATCCATATATTTTGAAGCTAGTGAACCCAAATTTAAGAATATTAAATTTCTCCAGGAAATAAAAATCGTTTTCATTAGGCTGCAATAACATTAAAAAAATATGTAATGAAGAACAGGGGGGGAAAAGGACAAATAAAAGAACCATTTCAGGGAAAAAATGTTCCTAATACACAGAAAAAAGGCTTCTAGTATATAAATATGTAACTACAAACTGATAAGCACAAGAGGCATGAGGAAGCAAGTGAAATTCCTTCCTCCATTAAAGAAGCCTGATCGAAAATATCTGATGAAACCATAAATAAATAATCCCAGCACATAAATCTGGAAGAAAGAGGAAAATATATTGAAGGAGTAAGGATCACTGTGAAATTTCCAAAATCCAGAGGTATTTTTCAGTCATAGGTGTTGAAAGTGTTTCAGTGACAGGTGGTAAAGGTATCTCAAAGACAGGTGAGGAACAGAGTGATGGAAATAAATATAAATAAGTGGTTCATAGGAAACTGAAAATACTTTACTGGTCCTGTGAAGGACCAAAATAAAATATAAAATATAAAATTAAAATTAAAATGTTCATATTGTTCATATTGAGCATACCTGCACATCTGCATATGCCTATATCCCTTATCTACAGATTTGTGGTGTGCGTATTAAATGAGAAATGCAGAATTGTGTGTGTGTTGTTTTATATAATTCAACTCTTTTTTTTTTTTTTCTCAGTCCTTTTCTAAAAAAAATATTTCCTATAGAGGACTTACTATCAAAAAATATTTGCAAAATTGCAAAAAAAATTAAATATCTCACTAACATAAAAATGTTAGAGCTGATCAGAACACTTCCATCCACTTTCATCCAAAATGAGCAGGGAATACTTCAAAACGATCCTGTCCAGTCAAAAATTTTTGTTTCAATTACTACTTTCTTTTAACTTGAGGTAAAGGTGTTGCAAGGATCTCTTTTGAGCATGCAGCATCATGGGTTTTTGTGTGTGAACTCTCAGCTTATTCCTGGTCTTTTTTTTGATGACTGCCAGGCAGATTTGTCCAAAACCTTGGCAGAGAGCAAGCCAACAACTAAAGTCTATGTCAGACTCTGGAAAAATGTCTCAGTCTGTGCTCTGGCTCCTGTTAACTGCAATAGATAGAAAAGGGTAATGCTAATTTGCTGGGTAATATTGGCCAAGCCAATTAGGTTTTCAAACCTTTGTGCCTGAAGTTAAGCATATAAATTATTTTTAAGGTATTTAAATAAAATTGGCTAGATTTTTTGAGAATCTTTTCAGTCAATTTGCTTTAGACTTCATTAAAACTTTAGATGATCAGCATAACAGCATCATCCATGTCTGGGTTAAACTGAGACTTTTCCTTTTTATATTTTAAATCCCAATTTGGATTAGGAACTCAATTCTGAATTATGTCCTGAGCTTATTTCTAAACTTGCCAAGAGCAAAATTATTATAAAGAATCCCAGACGGAAATCTTGTTCAGGACAGGGACTTAATCCATATAGGAAAACAAGAATTATCCTGCATATTTTAACATGGAAATTTCAGCATGTGTTTTCATTTGAAAGCAAAAGTTTTTCACTTTTTTTTCTCAGGGCAAAATAAGATGCACTTCCTTTTTCTAATGCTTCGTATGCTTATCTGGGAAGTGGGCACCAGATGCACAATTTAGCTTTTAGTGAGTAAACTGGGATATCCCAGCTAACTTTGGTTACTGGTATAATTAGTGAACTATTGGTATAATTGGTATTGGTGTTATTACTGGGATATTGATATCATAACCTGAATACATTTTGACTGGCAAATTTGACCACAGAACTCTTTGCTAGACTTGGGGACTCATTCCAAAGTATGTAGCACGACACATGATACATTTCTGTGGGAACTTTCTCTTAAATAACTGATCTTTTCCAAACACAGTTTTATTCAGATTTCTAGGATCTTGGAATTGGTATTTTATGACCTATTAGGTTAATTGCTTGGGATCATCCACACTCTTTGAAAGATCTGTCTTCAACAGGAATGGGTTTTGCCTGTCAATTTGCCAAACAGACACAGGGAGATCAAGTTTATCCAACTGCTGCAAGGTTGTAATGTAATCCCATTTATATGTACATACCACACATAGCAAAATGGAACCTCAGCTCCTTATTAGAGTCCCTGAGTGCTGTGATAAAGTGAAAAGGATCAAAAAGACAAGAGAAATGTATAACTGGATTATCAGAGTAACCACAGCTTCCCCTGAGACGGAAATTTTAGTGCTTTAGACACTGTCTGTAGATACGGTAGTAAGTGGTCACTGCCCCTAAAAATCACAGAATCATGGAATGGTTTGGGTAGGAAGGCACCTTAAAGACCATCTAGTTCCAACTGTCTGCCTTGGGCAGGGACACCTTTATCCTGGTTCTGGCCAGGAGAGGGTTTTTCTGCAGTAGGCAGGAAGGAGGAGGTGATGACCAGGACTTGGAGGTGATTCTTTACCTCCTCACATCATTTTCTGGGAGTTGGACACAAGCATACAGCCAGGAGTAGTGTGGGAGAAGTCAGGTATTTTCTGTTATTGCGGGGTTCCTCAGGGTTGAGCAGTGACCTTTCCTTTATTGTGCCCTCTGTCCTCACAGTATTGTGGCTGTTACTGCTCCTTTTCTTACCTTGTTGCTGTTTCCAGTAAATTGTTCTTACCTCAACCCACTGTCTTCACCTCTGTGCCTCCACTTCTCTCCAGCCCTCTGCAGTGGAAGAGGAGAGGGAGGTGAGTGAGTACCACATGGTGAGAACACTGAATCAGAGTATATCCTTCCTAAACCCCAACACCTTCCACTATCCCAGGCTGCTCCAAGCCCCATCCAGCCTGGCTCTGGACACTTTCAGGAATCCAGGGGCAGTCACAGCTTCTCACATGAACCTATGCCAGGGCCTCCCCACCCTCACAGAGTGAGAATTCCTTCCTAAATACAACAGAAAATAATACAAGAACACATAACCTCTACAGTAGACGGCTTGTGGAACAATTTGCCAAGAATGCAAATAAATTCATCTTGAAGTGCAATCTGAAACTAAGAAATAGCAGAGCCTCTCTGAAACTGAGAAAGCTTTGAAAGTGTTTGAAGCTCTGGAAGTGTTTCAACTGAATGAGAAGTGATGGGCTTTGTGCAAGAACTTGAAGGTTCAAGGTGTGGGGCTCATCTTGCATCTTACTGAAAAGCTGTGCACATAACACCAAATTTTCCTATAGCCTGTAAAGGCAACTCCTCTTTGCCTAACAACAGTATCTCAGATGGATAGGATGGATCACTTCCAACAGAATGTCCTTTTTGGTCAACATTTTGGTGAGCAGCAACAGAGGAGATGAATTCTCCCTCATGATCATCTTTATGGAGCCTTGAACCATGGAGATGATGGATCTGCTTGGCCCCTGACAGCAGAACTGGTAATTGTGGTGGGATCTGTGCAGCAGCAAGGTTTACTCCATTTCACTGGTTAGAAGACAAGCCCTCATAAAATGAGGCAGAATAATTTAATTTTAACTTTTTAACATAGCTATGATTTTGTCAATGCTTTTCTTAATCAAGGATGGAATTTAAAAGTAATCTGGAAGTTGGAGAAAAATCTTGGAAGCATTGTTATTACTATTTATATCGCTGTTTAGTTAGCAGTAGTGGGAGGTATTAATATCATCCTCCACATTATTAGAGTGAAATAAATGTTGGGAAACATTGGTCATGACAAAATGAAAACAAAAAAGTAAAAAGAAGAGAAAAATGTCATCTCTCCTGCTTTTATAATAACAACATCTATAAACTAGCCCAAAGAATAAGAAGTATCATGTTAGAAATAAACATGGATATAAAAATAGTAGCAAGAACAACCACCAAATCTGCTCTTCAGACAGAAAACAAGGTAATTAACTCTGTTCCCATCCTGATGGTCTCATTTGAATTTATGCAATTTCTTTTATTTTCCCCTTTGTTTGTTCTATTCTCCTTTACCCGTGTGCTTTTATAATTCCTGTTGTTTATTCATGGCGGAGCTGGTTGGAGCTTTCAATCAGAAAAAGGAAAAAAAAAAAAAGAAGCCAGAATAGAAAAAAAAAAAAAAAAAACCAAAACAACTGCACTATCCTCCAACTGGCCAACGTGGAGGTTGGAGACCACACGGGGATCAAAGCGATATGAGGACAACAGGGGTTTCATTAAAATGTTCTCCTCACTGCCTGAGGAAAGAGCAGTGAGGACAGAGCGAGAGGGGGAGGGGGGAAGGGAAATCATCTGGCCCAAACAAGTTTAACTAAAAAAAAAATCCAAGCAAACCACCTGTGGTCTCCTTGGAAACTGGCTTGCAACCCCTCCAGCCACCTTTTAATGAAACCCCAGAGCCCCTTTATTAATTTATTAAAGAATCTATTTTCTGAAGATTCATAAACCGCGCATAACTCATATTCCAACACATCTCTGCTATGCTAATAGCGCGTGCTGCCATGAATAATTAATTCTTTAATTAGTAATAATTAGAGGTTGTTGTATAGGTCAAACCATTGGGCTGACAGCATGCTACTGTCAAAATGTCATTTGAATTAACAGGACTGTGGCCCTTTCTACACAGAATGATTCGTTGTTTGGGGTCGGTTGTCCCCTCCCCTCCAAATTTTATTGTTTTAAGCGTGAGTTGCTTTAGAAGATGGGGAACACATGAAAGGAAATGTTTAATAGCATTTACAGCACAAAAGAAAAGGCTGCACACCTCCAGCAGATGCTTATAATGGTGGATCTTGGTCTGGGCATTGTTTGTTACCTTTGTGGGGAAAAAAAAAGGATAAAAGCAGTTGCACTGACATTCTGGACTAAGCCAAATCATGACTTTTTGCTCAAAGTCACAAATTTTTGGTCAAAATCACTGTTCACTCTCCATATTCCTGCAAGGCTGCATTTGTAAGTTTAGTTCTTCTACTCAATGGGTGACCAGAAGAATTTAATCCTTGGAACTGATACACCAAGATGTAGGTTCAATTCCTTGTCTGTTTATAGCCTGAAGGAATCTGAACCATTTTCCCCCACTTTTTCAAGTGGCTATAGAAGTCACTGGTACAGACAGGCTTGAAAACTGAGTTTAGTTCTGCTCTGCACTATGGGGAACAAACTTTCCCCACCAACAAAAAGGTAACAACTCACCCTATGAGTTAAGCCACTTCATTGGAAAGAAGACAGTTAAGAAGAAAAGGGGAAACACCAAATTTATGAGAGAAATATGCTGAAAGTACTGATTCTGCCTCTATTTTTTTCACTCCTTGGTGCATCAACTTCTGGAGAAGTTGCAGCTCAAACCAAGGCTGCAAATTTCCCAGAAGGGTTCTTCCCTTGGGACATGAACTGCACCAGAATTTCTCCTTTTAGGAAAAAGTGAGAGGGCTTATCTGAACTTTGGAACAGGCTCTCCAGGGAAGTGGCAGGCTCACCATCCTTGGAAGTGCTCAAAATTGGCATTTTGTGATATGGTTTAATGAGCATGGTGGAGTTTGAGCAAAAGTTGTATTTGATCATATTGGAGGTCTTTCCCAACCTTAATGATTCTGTGAAATGCTGGGTTGGCTGGACCTTCAATCTGACCTAACACAGACATTCTGATATAAAGGACAATTCCTATATGTAGAATTTGATGCACGTAAACATCCTTATCTGAATTCTTTGTGTCTTTTTTGGGGGAGGCAGCAGATATCTTCAAATGCAGTGGGGTTATTACCAACTTTGCACCACTGAAGTGAAGTGCTGGGAGAAGGTAAATGCTCAAATGAATGACGAGAATCTGTCCCAATTTGAAGGCGGAAAGAGAAGACAGAAAATAACTGCAGTGGTAGTGCAAGATAGAGAAAATGTGCATCACACATGGTGGGGTAAACCACCTGGGCAGAGACCCACACTATCACAGTTTCCCTGAGCTTAGTTCAGCTCAAACTTCACATCACTGCTGTGCCCGACAGACTCACACACAAAGCTCTGGTGGAGCAAGGGATTTGAATCATGCATTTCATTCCACTTGAAAGACCCCAACCTGAATGGGTCGGTGCTGCTGCAGTCATCACAGAAATGCAAACACACAGCCTTAATCCAAACTAAAGTGAATGAAATGAAGTCAACTCACAGTAGAATGGATTGGAGCCCAAGAGCCCACTTTTTTCCATTCCTGCTCTGACTAAAAAACACACATTCTTTCTTTCTAGGAACAACCAGCAGCCTTTTTATTCCCCTCTTCCTTGCCTGCTAAAAGAAAAATTAATAAGTGGAGGCTAAGCAAATGCAAAAAGGGCTTGAGAATGTTTTCCAGTTGAAAGGATGTTAGAAACAACCTTTTCCATAAAGAGGGAAAAAAGATAGAAAAATATGACAAGATAATAAACCCATAATAATAATATGCAGTGGAGTGAAGTGGCAGCTATTTTGCTGCTAGTCAAGAAATTATGTTAGCAGAAATCCTTTTGTATCATTACATATTGATGTTTAAAAAAATATGAAACAAAAAGAAAACCACCAGAGACTGTACATGAAGGTTGTTTTCTGTTGACAGTACAACAAGGTCAAGAAGGAGTTTACATGAAAGCTCTTTGAAATCTATATCAAGGGTCTGGTTTGTAAAGCAGAGCAAGTATGGTAGTGTTGGTGTTGAACATTGTTGTAGATCTGCTGCTTGCAATATAGGGGACAATTTATGCTCTCCTTCCAAAAAAGTACAAAGGTTTATTGGTGTGCAAATGACTGAAATTAATATGTTAATCAGAATTTCAAAGTCAACAGCTTGTGCTGTGCTGGGCAAAATACCCCCAGTGAAGAGTAATAGCAATAGTAGAGTATTGACACCAGTGTTTAAAATGGGACAGAACTCGAACATTTGTCACCAGAGGAAGCATGATCAGAACCATGGTCATTGAACACAGTTATTTGCCCAAAGATAGACAGCAGTTGCTTTCCTGGTAGAACATAGAATCACTGAGGTGGAAACAGCCTTCAAGATCATCAATTCCAATCCTAAGACCATTCACCCCCATGCCCACTAAACCATATCACTCTACTCATTTGTTGGACATTCCCAGAGGTGGTGACACCTCCATGAGCAGCCTGTTCCAATGCTTGACCAGTCTTTCAGTGAGGAAAAGTTTTCTGATATCCAGCCTGAACCTCTGCTGGCACACCTTTAGACCATTTCCCTTTGTGCTTTCCTGAGTGGCCAGGGAGAAGAGGTCAAACCAAACCTCCCCATAACCTCATACTTGTTTCTAGTCTAGAAAATACTCATTGATTAATCCACATGTCCTTTTTTCCCCATCCAGGGGCCAGGACATACAAGGGAATGGTTAACTGTATGTTCTCACACAGTTTATTTTTTAACCCTTGTGTGCTTTTCCTGGCAGAAGACCCAGCCTTTTGTTCTCTCTACCCACTCCTGTAATTCTTGTATTAGGTCTTGTAATTGTCCCAAACAAAAGTCCACAGCCACACATGGCTTTGTGGAGCTACCATGAACTCTGTGAACCACAATCTGTCTCTTCTGTTCCTCCTTCTGTCCAAAGAACTTCCAGTTTTCTGTTCTCTCACAACCAGCTGCACACCATTTCTTCTTAGGAGTTTTTCCACTGTCTCTTAATCTCTTTTTGTAAGACAGAATTGTTCTGCCTTTTTTTTTTTTTTTCCACCTGTTTTTCTGCCTATTACTTTCCACAGTTCTCTTTTTCAGAAAACTTGTTTTTCAACTCACTCTTCCAACAAAGAAACTCTTTTTTCACCTTGTTTTTATACTCTTACAGACATCTGCTCAGTCTCTTGCACTCTTCTTTTTAAGTGGTTATCAAAACATCCTGAATTGCCAAAATGTTTGATCTCTTAGACCATGCCCTGTCTCATGTCATCTTTGTTTCCAGGAGTCTCCTTCTGCCCAGACCTTCTTAGCTAACAGCAAAGGCAGAGGAGAGCCATGGGGATATTCAAAGGGCTGGAGCAGTTTTGCTCTGGAGAGATTGAGAGAGCTGGAGGTGTTCAGCCTGGAGAAGTGACAGCTTCAGTGCCAAAAAGTGCTCCAAGAATGCTGGAGAGGAACACTGGAAAAGGGCATGCACTGATAGGAAAGGGGGTAATGACTTTAAGATGAAGGAGGGTAGTTTAGATTGGATATTAGAGGGAAATTACTCCCTGTGAGGTTGGTGAGGCCCTGGCACAGGGTGCCCAGAGAAGCTGTGGCTGCCCCTGGTTTCCTGGAAGAGTCCTGGACAGGGCTTGGAGCAACCTGGGATAGTGGAAGGTGTCTTGGCCCATGGCAGGGAGCTGGAACAGGATGATCGTTCAGGTCCCTTCCAACCCAAACAATTCTGTGATTCTATGATTCTATGAACTTTATGGACAAAATACTTCCTACCTTTAATCTAGTGTGAATATGTGTAAAACAAGACCCATATGCTGCATCTTCTGCTTGCCTCTGTTGTCAGTGACTCTGTGTTAGTTTGGGTCAGGGTTACGTTGAGTGAAACCAGTTTATCTTCCTTTCCCTAAATATATGGCCATTTTCCTCAAATTTCTGTTTTCACTAAGATTCTCTTTATTCCCTTATATAACCTTATGATGATAAATTTCATTTTATGAAGTCCTCTAGACAAAAATTGCTTGTTCTTGGTGTCTGTGGTCCCAATCAGCCGGTTAGAACTGTCTCTTATCTGTGCTCAGCTTCTCCCACGTGGCACCTCCCAGCTCATTTTACCCTTCTACTGACAGTTTTATATGCCATGTCACAATTCTAATGCACTAACTTTCAGGCATTATTTATTTATTCAGATCTTTTTGTTTTGGTCAATATCTCTGCAGATAAACTATCACCGTGTATAACACAACACAAATAATGCAGCAGGCTTCACTTGGAAGGATTTGTGCTCATGCAAAGATTTACATGTTGTGTTCCTGCACAAATCTGTAGGTCCTGCTATAACCACCAAGCCTATCACAGAATCAAATAATGGTTTGGGTTGGAAGGAACCTTAAAGCTCATCCAGTTCCAACTCCTTGCCATGGGCAATTGAAGCAGTCACTTTTAGTGACCTTGAGTCAGCAGATTCTGCCAGGTTTTTCTGTGAGAAATGGCAAAACCAAGAATACAAACCAAACTTTTGGGGACAGTGCCAACAAATGCTATGAAGAGTATGTCTGGCCAAGGATCTCAAGCAGAGTTGGCTCTGACTTCAAGTCCAAGGTGTTGGCTTGGCCAAGACTTGGCCTTTAACTTGTCATGAGAATATCACAACAATGACTCTTTTGACTCTTTTCCTTAACTTCCTATCCATGGCTAGCAGAAGATCCTTACCCCCGGTTCTAAATTATTTTAGTTATTTCTTTCTTCTTCTTTTTTTTTTTTTTTTTTTCTTTTTTTTCTTTTTTCCCCTTCCTTTCTTCTTTCTTCTTTCTTCTTTCTTCTTTCTTCTTTCTTTCTTCTTCCTTCTTCCTTCTTTCTTCTTTCTTTTCTTCTTTCTTCTTTCTTCTTTCTTCTTTTCTTTCTTCTTTCTCCTTTCTTCTTCTTTCTTTCTTCTTTCTTCTTTCTTCTTTCTTCTTTCTTCTTTCTTCTTCTTTCTTCTTTCTCTTTTCTCCTTTCTTCTTTCTTCTTCTTTCTTCTTTCTTCTTTTTCTTCTTTCTTTTCTTCTTTCTTCTTCTTTCTCCTCCATTCTTTCACTTTTTCCAAAAGAAGGACTGCAATAATTCAGGCATTTCATAAAGTATACTAGTCCCTAACACAGATCAGGAAGGCCTAGGATCCAAAATTCTCAGTTCCTGCCTGAATTCTAAAATTGTTTTGGTTTTGTGCTTATAAATAAATGGACCTTCATCCTAGGCACAGGATCTGTCCTGCTTAGTGCAGTATCCCTTTGGCCCTGACATTTCCCCTTTCTGGTTATTATCAGAGCTATTATAGATATGCAGGTTGATTAAAACATAAAACATTTCCCTGAGGTGCCCATTTTATTTTTAGCTCAGAGGGGACTCAGTAGCCTTGCAGAGCTTCTGTGTGACTTCTGTGGATTCCTCCCATGTTTCAGGCCTTCAGGGACAAGACAGCAGCACTGGGACATTCCTGAGCATCTCAGATTTTTAGGACATCTGGTCATTCCTTCCCAAAGCTGTGAATGAGCAAGACTTGCCAGGAATTTAATAAAAGTTTTCTTGACATTTCTCTCTTGAACAGAAATTCCTAAATGGTCTCTATGATTGGCAGCAACACACAGAAAGTCTGCATTGAGGTTGAGCCATAACTATGTCATTCCCATTCATTTTTCCCAAAATGCAGAGCAGAAGTACAGGAACATTGTGAAGATACTTAAAAGCCTCTGTATTTGGCCATGCCAAAGATTTCCCACGTGGGAAACACAAAAAAGTAGAAATTTCTCAAAAAAGGAAACATTTGAATACATTCACAATTTTATTTAAAGAGTCGTTTCCATGCAAATGAAACGCTGGTTTGGTTTGATGGGAACTTAATGGGTATTGTCCCACTGAGAGTACTGGATGTGGGACTGCAGTGATCCTTCTACTCTGATTTTGGGTTCCAGAGGGAAAAGGTAATGACAAAAATCTCAGCTTCAAGCTGAAGAGTAAAAAAAAAATCAGCTTGAAGAGTGTATCTGTATGTCTTAGATATTTTTTCTGTCTGTATCACTGGGTTTTTATTCCATAAAGAGTATGTAGATGACATGTAAATGTTATGTAAATTGGGTCCATAGCCCATTAAAGCACAATATTATAATCACTAATACCCCATAGGCATGGACAGATCAACCAACCACATTTTATTTGATCTTTGTCAGAGGCACTGAGACCTTTTATGCAATATTTTGTGTACATGCCTTTATTGTGAATATCATCAGTTCAAAATGTGCCTATTTGGGATACATAGATGCTGTTGATGTTCATTGCAGCAAAGTTCAGCAAGGATATTGTTACCAATAATACAATTTACAGAGTGACCAAAATGAAGGAATCCTGCCTTCCATGGAGAAATTTCATCTGAAGTGATCACCTAATCAGTAGACTAGAACAGCCTCAAATTGGATACAACACTTAGTCTTCAACACCTGCTACTTCCACTATCCAAATGAACAGAAAACAAGGCTATACAAAAGACGACTGGAGGCCTGTTTGGCCCTTGCCTTGGAAAAATATATTCCTTACTAATTGGCACAACACTGTTAATAAATATTCACTGGTTTACACAGCCCTCCTGTTTACTTAATGAAATGGTAGTTGAGGGGTTAATGGGTTAATTGAGGAAAGGAAATGATTCTCCAAATGCATCAAAATCAGATAAGTGATTTAGCCTAATTAATAATTTACATGTCAACATTTTCTGGGTGCCACGCACACTTTGGGAATATAAATAATAAAAAGTAAAAACTAGGTAAATTCACAGCAAATTGAAGGCAGCAGTTGAAAAGAATGTGAAATTCTGTGCATTGCAACTTCTTACTTAAGGTTTTACAGAATTGTTCTTGTAATAATTGTTCTTATTCAATGATGTATGTAAGGTGGTAAACCATGGAATCACAGAATGGTTTGGGTTGGAAAGCACCTTGAAATCAGCCTGTTCTAAGCCCTTCCCATGGGCAGGGACTCCTTCCACTATCCCAGGTTGCTCCAAGCCCTGTCCAACCTGGCCCTGAACACTTCCAGGTATAAGGAAGTTTGCAACCTTGTCTTGGACACTTGTTTAAAGGTGGTGAGCAAACAGATTGTCATCAGTCAGAGTAAATACTAAATACTGAGCAGAATATTTCTGCAATTAGTTCTGGAATATTAATATTATCTTAATATTAGGATCCAAGCTCATCATATTAAAGATCCAGACTCCATGAGCAGGGAATTGTCAAGCAGCATTCTTGGATATATGAAAATTATATATGAACTAGAAACCAGACACACAGGATTAGAGGTCTGGGGTGTCAAGAATAAGTGACAAGATTAAATTAGAGAGGCACTACTACCTCAATCCATGCAAACCTGATCTTAAACAGAAAGTTGAGATGAATCTCTCTTCTCCTGCATGAAGCCATGCTGGATTTTCATTCCATTTCATATTATGCACAGCATAATAAACTACTTCTATAAAGTTTACATGCATTTGTGAAAGTAGACCCATATTTTTAGTTCTCATTTGGAAATAATTGACCCTTAATCAATGTGACAATGTTTCTGGGTTAAATTTGGAATCTTTAATTGTTCAGTTTCTAGATTTCAAAGAAAATTAAGAGAAGATAACTCTTAACATTTATGGATACATACCAGATCTTGAAATCTCTGTTAGATATAATATAATCCTTTTTTTTAGGCAAATTTGTTAATATTCATCTGTAAGGTTTTCTACAGAACACAACAATTATTCCAGGCTGGGATAACCATGTCTTAGTGATGGAAGCAGCAATTGCTTCATATACCCTGAAACAATTAGATGGGATATGGGAGGCACAAAAAAATATTAATAATTGACTGTTTACAGTTAAAAATGTTGGAGATATAAGTTCTTTCCAAAGAGAAGACAAAAGTGTGGATTTATATTGAGAGATAAGATAAGTCTTTGTCTTAGAATCCGCTATTTTGAGAACTTTATCACGTTTGCTATGAAGCATCTTCTTGGTTAAGGGAGTATCAGGCATTCTGTTTGTTTGAATGATGGGAGGATAGAAGATGCATTTCACTATCCTTAAACCATCCCTGACACCACCAGATGAATGTCAGGTCTAGTCAGGAGAAAACAGAAATGATAGGCATTCCTCTGCCTCCTTGAGCAACTTACTCTATTGGAAATGACATTTACCCCTCATGAATGGGTCCTGTACAAAGGCTTTTGTACCACAGATGTGACACAAACTTCTTTGGAACTCTCCAGAAGGGCACATGCAGCAGAGTGGATTTCATCTTGCAAAAAAACTCCCATAATTTTGCTTCAGTAAAGCAACTCAGGTGTTCGACTTAAAGGATTTCTATTATATCAATAATAAATTCTCCAATTGATGAAAGTATCCCTATACATGTACAAATTCCAGACTGTTTCATCCCACCATATGATGAGATCAACTTTGGAACTGCCTAAACTGACATTATACGGATTTTCTGATTAAAATAAGACACCTGAATTTTGCATTTGTAATGGTGAAAAAAAAATTAAAGTAGTTACAATCCTTGACATGCAGGACATTTGCAACACCAGTTAATGAATTAATTATTTATTTTCCTGTTTATCTCATCTTTGTCTGCCTTCCTGCTTCTTCTATTCATCTATCTATTAATCTTCTAACCAAATATGAAGCATAGCTGAAAACACAAAGCTCTCGTTCAGGGTTTTGTATATCCAAAGAACCTTAGAGTTCTCCTAGTACTAACATTCCTCTGGCACACAACTTATAAAACTTTCCTTCCTTTTCTATAGACTTTGACTATGTGCCCTTGTCAGGACATGTGAGGTCACTGATATTGTCAAAGATGATCTTTGTCAGTTATTGAAATGAGAACTAATTTGACCTAATCTAAGCTGACAGACAAAATAGTTCATTGGTAAAAGAAGCCAGTTCCAGAAGCTGGTCTAAAGAAGAGAAAGAGCAAAAAATGTGGATTTGGATTTGCTCTCTCAGTTCAGGTTCTGAAAAGTAGACTTTTAAGAGCTTAGCAAAATGCATCTACCTAGATACTGGTGAGAAGACTGTGATATCATACTTGCACTGCATTTACACTTTATATGTGGCTTGTTGTGGCTTGTTCTTTTACAATGTTACACAGTTAATTTCCCTGCAAGAAGATTATGATTAGTGACATCATTGTAGGACTCATGAGACACTGACATTATGACCAGGGAATTATTCTGAAAAATCTATAACCCAGCAAATTTAGTTCTACCAGGATAGAAAATTACTGCTGGGTGATCACATAAATCAGGAATTCTTGATTCTTATTGTGTCAGGAAAAAAAAAAAAAAAAAAAAAAGTTGATTTTCTTGGAAGTGATAAGGCTGGTCGACTTTTCTGCAGGTGCTAAACTTTCCTGAGCAGAGGTCTGTGCTCTCTGCACCCAGTCTCAGTTCTCCTGCTTCTGTGAGTAAACTAGAGATGAACTTTAGTGCTTGTGGGATTAAGGCCAGGAAAGACAGGCAGTGCAAGGAAGATTAATGGGAGTCTGCATGCCATTAAAATTAATCACTTAAAATTAAAGATCCCCTATCTCCTGCTGCCCCTCGAATGCAGTTGATATGACAGTGTCATAACTGATCTATCCAGCTTGTGTTTAGCTCTTGAAAGATAAATTGAGATATTCCATTTCTGTGCAGCCTCAGCATGATCTGAACCCAGCAGATTTCACATGTATGTGCACATTCCTTCTATACAGCTCTGACTTATAAAAAGGAAAGGAAAAAAAGAAAAGATAAAATAATATTAAACACTAGACCCTAATATTTAGCAAGTGACTGCCTTTCCCAAGGAACCTATAAAGCTTTCTGAAAGTGACATCTCTTAAGCATTTGCTTCACCCATCAGTGAAAAGCAGTCACCTAAGGCTGCTTAGACTGCTCTGAACATTTTCCTTTAAACAGCTTTGAATGGAAATTGGCTCTTTGTTCAGAGCAAGAATGTTTATGGAAAATATTCATCTTATTGAATAATAATAAAAAAAATGTTGTTTTCCACTGTCAAAACAAGCCTGTTTTGTTGTTTTTGCTTTGCTTGGGTTTGTTTTCTGTCTCAAAACAGACAACTCTTGGGAGTACACTTGGAGGTAAAAATGCTTTTAAAAAGTTCTATGGAAAAAAGGATTTTTTTTTTTTTGTAAATTGCTGAAATTCTTGTGTTAATTACTGATACCAAGCCTTCATGCCTTAATTTGATAGATAAACTACAATTCATCTATGCATGAGGAGCATTTAAGTACCTCAAACACCAAATATATTCTCCAATCCTGTAATGGAAGTCACAGGTTCTTCAGGTGTTCAGGATTAAATTCAATAATTAAACAGAATTCAACAGTTCAATAATTAAAATAATTAGTGAAAAGTATTGAAAAGTCAGAGAACTGTATAAAGTCAGAAAAATGTGGGCTGGCCACAAAACTAGGGCTGGCCAAGCAGTGGATTTTTTGAGTTTGCTGATATATGTATGAAGAAAATGTTTGAGGAAAATAATATATCAAGAAAATAAAATGGAAATGTGATCTTTACATTGAGTTGAACGAACTGAACTGTTTTACTTAAATAAAGAAACTACAATTTCACTTCTGAAAAATTATATTAATTTTAAACTTGCAAAAATATTTGTATATTATTTTGAATTGAAGATTCTTCTAAGATAGAAAAAAATACAGTAATATATTTTCAGTTTATAGATTTTCCTTACATATGTGCAGCATGGCAAAAAATAAAAGTATGAGAAATTTCAATAATCACTGACATTAAGGTTTTTCTAAGAAGCCTTGATTCAAAACTTCTAGTCAAAGATCCACCTCAAAAAATCCTGAGAATTATTGTACCATAAATATATGATAACATATATAATCCATTATTATATATTTTATAGACAGAAATCTTCCTAAGACTGTTTGACGTGTTAACCAAAAATTATTTACCTTACCTCAGAACTTAAACTAATACTGGGGTTTCTTTGAAGTGCTGTTGTTTTTCTGGCACCTTGGCCTAAAACAAAAAGGTCAGGAAAGCAGCCTTAGGTGCTAAAAACCAACCAAATTGTTTTTGCTCTGGGAATAGGAGCAGTTCCAGGTGCTCCTGTGTATCAACAGAAGCCACTTCTTTTTCTGTTCTAATGTTTCAGTGACTGTGATAATGAAGTTTGCCTCTAATATTGGCAAACAGAGATTGGAGCAGGTAAAAAAGATGCATCAATGCCTTTCACTTTTCTTGATTCAAGACACAGTGCAAAAATCTGTCTGTTTTCCCAATATGTCTGAATTTGTATGGATATATTTACAGTTTTATTTGACACAGTTTCTTCTCCAGGCAGGCTCCTGTATTATGCATCAGATCCATTCTCTGTACTGTTTTATGGTGTGTAATTTTCCCTTACAGTACAAGTCAGATTGCAACAGTGATATATTAAATAAAAAATTAGATACACTTCTACTGCCTCACTTTTCTTTTTTTTTCCTCCTTCATCCATGATACTGGCTACATCAAGTCAGTGTTTAAAATAAAATTACTCAAATCACTGGTGAATAAGACACTCTGCATGCTGTGGGTTCTGTCTTGGCCATGAAGGATGAAGATGTTTTGTAAAGAGCTAATGCCTGCCACACTCCTGAGTTATGGGTCACTAAAGATGCTGAACACTCACCTGAGGGATAAAGCTATCCCTCACCTAATATATTTTCCAAAAGTGCAGTGTGCTCATAATTTCTGGATGTCTGTAAACTCAAGAGCTGTTACTACTGCTCTAGTTTGGTTCAGGGCTTCTATTCAAACCCATGTTTTGTGAAATCTCCCTCTCTCTCACCTCTTGCAATTAATGTACAAGTTAAAAAGATATTAAAAAAAAAAAAAAAAAAAAAAAAGTCAGCAAAATATAAGCCCTGTTTAACCCTATAAAACCAGTGCTTTCAAGTCACTTTTCTTTGGGGGAGGAGTGAAAATGGACACTCCTGTCATGGTCTGAAGATCAAAACCCTTGGGATATTGGAGATCCAAGCCTGAGAGTACAGCTGCTGAAACGTGTTGTCTCACATGTACTGAGCCCTGCTGCCAGCACCTTCTACCCACCACTGCCACTTTTTTACATTGAGCATCCAGTCTCAATTCACTGTGCAGTAAAACAATCTCCAAGTTTACATACATATAATCCAATTCACGTGTAGGACTAGTGTGCAGTCTCAAAATGGCTGCAACTCTGCTCATCAAGGGCTGCCTTCTTTCTCAGTGCTGATTTGTGTTACTAATTCCATAACTTCTTCAATAAATTCCTGTCATGGGACAAATCCCCACATGCCTTTGTGTTCTAGCCCAGACAGTGGAAACCCACCAGATTCTGGGTAAAGAACTCATTGAGACACAAGAATTGGACATGACCCAAATCAACCTAATAGTTCAGTTTGTGTTGATGGTTGATTGCATCATGCAGCATCCAGAAGTTACTTCCAATCTAAATTATCTTTTATATTTATGAATAATACTCTATGGCTTGCATTAAGCTGATAACACACATTTATGTTTTAGTATGTTGGGGGGATTTTGTGTTCAACAGCAACAGCAAAACTTCTTCTCAGGTAAGAATTTATAACAAAAAGCTCAGAGGCAGGAACTGGAGAACTGCTAGAGAAAAGATTAAGAAAGTCCCAAAGGACATGAGACCAGAAATCAGGAGGGGCTCACTAAAGCTAAGAAAGTAGCAGGGGCACAGAGCTGAGAGAAGCTTGATGTCTCTTCTAGGCTGGAGGATTTGGAATGTCTTACAGAAAATCACAGCCTGTTCTTAAGTAGTGTCACAACAATAGGAATGGCTGCTCAGGTGGGGCTGGGACCTGCCTGAGCTGGGATTACGTGCCATGATGCTGTAGAGACATGAATGGATCATAATATGATAATAAATATACAGCTACATCTACACTGGGAAGCAAAAAAAGGGCTAATCTATGAACGTGGGAAAAGATCTGGGTTATTCGTGTTAAAATGGTGGTTTGGTGCCTGTTCTGGTTTTGGTCCATGTAACTGACCTTCTTCTAAACCATTCTCTTTCAGAATTAACACAAGAAAGGGCCTTTTTTTCAGTGGGTACATGTATGTGATCATCTTCTTCTGGAGTTTAAAAGAAAATAATTATGTGGGTAAAAGGCAGCAAATGCACTCAAAGAACTGATCCTGGCACTGGTTAAGCTGCATTTAACTGGTCATTAAAACACCCAATAAGTTTCATTGAGTCTCAGAGAGGAACACGGACTGAGATCCAGAGATGGAGAAGGCATATGATTTCAGTGCCTGCTTTATTTCCTCTTCCATCTTTTAGAAAGTACTTTTGAAATTGCATAAAGACATAGCATAAAGACCCAGTAAGAATAATTTTTTAACTCCTGTTACAACTATTAATGGATCACTGATCCTCAGAATGGATGGTTTGGGGAGCTTAAAGTATTCAAAAGAAACTTTACCCTCACTGTAGTGACCAGGGGACTATTTCTCGATTGTAGGAACTGATATCAAGGGAAAATTGCTTTATTCATTCAGACAGATGATGACCATATATAAAGACCATAATTACTCTACATATGTATTATTTACATTTCCAAAAGTGAGATGAACAACTCTTACACTCTCTGGATTTGATGAGAGCTGTGTTTTAACTACTCATAGATGCCAGTAGAAGACAATCACATAGAGAATATTTTCAGCTCCCAGGAATATGAACTTCAGCAGAATCTGGGAAGCTGAAACCTATAAAACATCTGGGACAATGAAATCAGGTCATTTGATTGTCTGCTTTGTCTTTATCAAGCTCTTCAGGTAGGTCTGCAATGGACTGGAATAAAACTGGACACTGTGTTTAGATGGAGTCAGCAGTTTTTGAAGTAAAATGAGCCAATCCATTTAGATGAATCACAGACAGACCAGTAAAGTCAGGGAAGTGGCAGATTTAATCTGGAGTTGAGTCTCATGCCTTCAGGAAAACAGAGGACTTGAGAAAACCTGTGCTGTGCAGGATTGCTGTCATGGGATTTTGCAAAGGTCAAAAAGATCAGCACAGATGCATCTTCATTAAGGGCTGGCTTTAAGGGGAAAAAGATCTGGGATTAAGAGGTCCATAGGGTAAGATACATTCCTTGTCACCCCATGGGACAGAGGGGTGGTGGCAAGGGGTCCCCCTTGGCTCATGTCTATAGGAAGACTGGTCTGCCCTATTTAAATTTTCTGGGTTTGTCCTGCTGCCTGAGGGTGTGGGACAAACGGCCAGCTGGAATCCAGTGTAACATTCCATTCTCCATCCAGGGTGACATTCCTTTCTCCATCCAGTGTGACATTCCTTTCTCCATCCAGTGTGACATTCCTTTCTCCATCCAGTGTGGCATTCCCTTCTCCATCTTGGGTGACATTCCCTTCTCTATCCAGAGTAGCATTCCCTTCTCCATCCAGTGTGACATTCCCTTCTCCATCTTGGGTGGCATTCCCTTCTCCATCCAGGGTGACATTCTCTTCTCCATCTAGAGTAGCATTCCCTTCTCCATCCAGAGTAGCATTCCCTTCTCCATCCTGGGTGACATTCCCTTCTCCATCCAGAGTAGCATTCCCTTCTCCATCCTGGGTGACATTCCCTTCTCCATCCAGTGTGCCACACCTGTGTTGCTCCCCAGGAACCAGCAGGGCAGGTGATTTCCCTGAATGATGCTGGCATGCTGGGCACTGCTCCTGACCTGCACCACCTCTTCCTTTCACAGAACAACACCTGGAGGTGCCAACACCTCCAGACCACCTCTCAGCAGGACTCTGCACTTCCCAGGAATGGAGAGGTGCTGTGCAGGACCATGTAGCTGAAATCCATCCCTTTGAGCCACCAAAACTGGAGCATGAGCTCCATCAAAATGTGCTCTCAGACCAGCAATCTGTGGCAATACCAGAGCAGGGCTGTTCTCACTGCCTGTTACTCTGCTGCACACTGAGGCTTCCCCAGGTGCATCCCCCCCAGCTAAGGTGTGGGACCCTGCTGAATGCCAGATCCTTTTGTTGCAGATTATGGTGTTAGCTGAGCTGTCAGAGAGCTACCAGCACATATGCAGAGCACAGGGATTAATCCAATTAAACCTCCACTGACTTTTCCACATTCCTCGTGGTGCAGCCTGTGCCTCTTCTCAGGTAGGTGTTAGAGCGTGGGGAAAGTTAATCAAATGCTGTTTCTGGGATGGAAACCCATCAGAAATCATGACATAATGAGAGGGAGAGAAGGAGGGAGTGATTAGCTAAGCTTTAACCCGCTATAAGTGCCCTGATCCTTGACCTTTTGATGTCAGTCTTAATTATAAGGATGGACTTAGAAGAAAAAACCACCAACATAAAGGTAAAAGTGTTGAAGTATTGCACTCCCTGACTCTGAGCTTACAAATAATAAAGATTTCAGATTTTTTTCTGACATCTGAAAAAGACCACTAAAGAATTTGTATGATTTATACAATGAAAGATAATATGAATAACAGCTTTAACGACAAAAAAAAAAAAAAAAAAAATCTGGGAATTAAAACTAACAAATATGCTCAGATTGAAATTTATGTAGTCACATAGTGACACAGATGGTAAATTTTACTGATATATATTTTTCCCTGGTGGAGAACACACAGTGGCAATCCAGCATGACAGATTGTATCCTAGGCTAAAACTGTGTCAGACACACAGAAATCAGAAGATGCTATCATATAATTTGCACTGGGGCCAGCCTCAATCTTGTTAGTGTTCTTTGTTCAGCTGCACTGAGTTGTTTTTAACTGGGTTTCCCTTCTGCAAAATAATTCTTGTAGATTTTCTATTATTAAGTGTTTTTTTCAAGCCATGGTATCCCTAATATTTAGCTATTAATATTATTGTTGTTGTTATGTAACACATAATAATACTAATTATTATAAATATTACTGATAACATACAGTGGATGACTTCAGCCTGTTCTGCAGCCAGATCTGAGGTTAAATACAAAGATTTAAGTCACCATTGAATGTGCAGAGCTAGATATGAGATTAATTTCTGCTAGTTCAGCCTTTTAGGCTAAATTAGACTCTCTAATTAGGCTCCTGTTATTGAAAAGGTAAAAGAAATGTTTCTCCAGAGACTTTTTTGCCTTATCTCTTTCAGAAATTTATTTTAGGATGGGGAAACAACCTTGTGAGGGTGTTCACCTCATCTCCAAAAGACTGACTCAAGTGAAATTCCTAAAATTTTAATTGCTAAAGTTAGAAAGGATTAATACCTTCTGAGGAAATTAATACCTTTTGTTTTCATGCACTACTTGTACTTGTATCTGGATTTTATGGATATGTAGAAATTGGTATCAACAGTTATCATTCTGCAAAAACTTGTATATGGTTTTTAATTCATGTGATGTTCATGGTCCTTTGAAAGCTAAATATTTCTCAGTGGGTCTCAACAAAACCACAGAACTAGACATTTTCCCCATGAAATCTTCAAATCTTAAGTTCAAGTTTGCTATGTACCCTTTCCTTTTCCTCTGTTTTAGGGGAAGCATGGGAAAGAACTGATGGTTGAGGGACTTTCTCACATTATACAAGCATTCAAAAAGAATTGTTTCTAAAGTATCCTGGCATTTTCTTTCTGTGATCTCTGTATGCTGAGCAAAGATTCAGAAAATGTGAGATACATGTGGGGTTTTTTAGCAGTTCCAGGGACAGTGACTCCAATGCTTCCATGGACTGCCTGGTGAGTATTCATTGATTTATAGATATTTTGGAACATTGAATCATATTATCACAGAATGGCTTGGGTTGGAAGGGACATTAAAGATTACCCAGTTCCAACCTCTGGGACACCTTCCACTATCCCACATTATTCCAAGCCCTGTCCAACCTGGCCTTGGACACTTCCAGGGATGGGGACTCCACAATCTCTCTGGGCAAAACTGATCCCTTTATAGCTCAAAGAGTGCTTCAAAGAGAGTTGTAAAATTAAAAGCCTGATTAAACACAGGGATAAAATTGTTGTGATTTTAGAAACTAGAAAAAAGGCCAAAGATTTTGCAGATGGACATGACTTATTTATAGAGGGCTGAGGGCTCTGTGATTTAGCAGGAAGTGCTACCCAAAATCCCTGGAGTGGTGTACAGGTGATTTCAGACTGTAAACAACAACAAAATGCTTTTCAATGATCATAATTAACTATCAAATCCACTCACCCTGGAATAGAGGGGACTGTGTATTCCTTGAAGTGCTTAAATCAGAACAATTTGCAGGTTAAAAGGTACAGCATAGCTCAGAAAAGTTATGGGCCAGGAATAAGAATAAAATTATAATGTCTTTAGAAAAGATGATTGTAATGGTCCCTTCTGGCCCTAAAAATATAAGAATATATGAAGGTATTTATTTATTTATATCCAGAATACCTGGGGGAAGGGAAAAGTGAAGATACCAAAGACACATTTGTGTAATGACTTAAAAGTAGAGCTGTTTTTCCTGCTCTGATATTTTGACTGAACTGATTTAATTCTGTACTTGTATATGATTGCTATAAATTAGCAGTGGGAAGCAGGAGCATTTATTATTAATAGTGATAGTAAAATAATAATGATAACATATTTTGCTTCCAATATCTATCTGCTCTATCCACTTCTCTTCTCCTACTTCTTCTCCTGTGAGCACAAGAGTTTCTTGGAACACCTGGATCTTTTCATTTGACTGTGTTTTAATGTTGTTTCTAGTCAAACATGGCAAACCAAGGGACTCAAGCCCTTCTTTCAAATGCTGCCCATTTTCCCATCATTCTCTTAAGCATCCTTTCAGTGGGAGGTAGTTTGCTTAAGGAAAGATTTCAGTCTTAGTGTTTTAAATACTTGTGATATATATTTACATTTATAAATACACTTCAAAATGTTTTAAAACTGATGCATATTTGTATCGGAGAGCAGAACTTGAATTTCTGAAAATTGTTATTTCTTTCTATCTCTCCATTTGTACATACAAGAGAGTTGGAAGGCAGACACAAGCAGGATCTCAAACCCTTGAAGCAATGTTAAACCTTTTGATTACAAAGCCTGTTAAAGAGCAAGGCAGTTTAGCCAGAACCTAGAGCTGTGCTTATCTAGCCATAAAAATAAGTGTGATTTTATTTAGGCTGATGGAGTATGTCCAAAGGAAGTATTATTCCTTATAAAGACACTGGCTGATGCAGTGAACACAACTTCCCACAGCATCTTTGTGGCTGTTCAGTGCTTCTAGTCCAGCTCCACATACAAAAAAGATTAAATTAATCCAAGTCCATGTTGATGCCATCCTGGAAGTGTTCAAGGCCAGGCTGGATGGGGCTTGGAGCAACCTGGCCTAGAGGAAAGTGTCTCTGCCTGTGGCAGAATAGTTGGAAATAGATGAATTTTAAGGCCCTTTCCAACAAAAATAATTTTATGATTTTATGATTCCACAGTCTTCTCTCCCCTATTCCAGTGTGTGCAGACCTGGTCTCTCTTCTTCAACTGAAAAAAGGTTGAATAAATGTTGTTAAAAATTCATATTCTTGTCTTGGATTAGTTTTCAGTCAGACCAGTTAATCCCACATTTGGATTACCTGAGAACCATCCAATCCCATAGTTATTCTGAAGACATATGATAAAACACTGCTTTTACTGATGTCTTACCACATTAAAAAAAAAAAAAAAAGTTTCCTTATGCAAATCCCTCTTTCCTATTAACCTTGGGCTATGACCAGGCACAGAGGATGCTGGATAATGTGGATCAAAACTATAGCAGCTGTGCTAAGTGGATCAATAGAGGTGGAAAGGGGCAAAGGCACTCAGCTGATGGTGAGCTTTTTTAGGACAGATATAGCCAGGCTGGCTTAGGCTGCCCTGGAAGTGCAGGCTCAGCCCATGCTGGTGCCCACAGACTGCAGGCAGCAGCTGGCTCATGTAAGAACAGTTTAAAATGCAAGTTTGCAGCTGTCTGCACCTTTCTACACAGGTGTCACACCTTTCCCCACTTGCATGTGCCTGAGGGAGGTCAAGTCACTGTTCCTGGTGAAGAACTGATGTTCAGGTTCTCCTGGTTCCTCCTGGCTTAACTTCCAAACATTCAGTTCCAGATGTCATAATTGTGGAATCATAGAATAGTTTCAGCTGGAAGGGACATTAAAGATCATCTCATTCCAGCCCTCCTGACCAGGGACACCTTCCACTATCCCAGGCTGCTCCAAGCCCCATCCAACCTGGCCTTGGACACTTCCAGGGATCCAGGGGCAGCCACAGCTTCTCTGTGCAACCTGTGCCAAGGTGTCCCCACCCTTATAGGGAAGAATTTCTTCCTGAAATCCAATTTAAACCTACTTTGTCATTTTGAAACCATTCCACCTTGTCCTCTTAGTCTAGGGCCTTATAAATAGTCTCTCTCAATTTTCCTGGTTTCCTTTAGGTTATCCTTGCAAGAAAGCTGAAAATATAAGGATTCATAAAGATGTAGAACAGATTTTTAAAATAGTGGGCACCAATACTGTGAATTACAAGGAAAAAAATCATTAAAAAAAAAAAATCAAGTAGGCAGCAACATGTAAATCTTGCCTAAAAGAGCAACTGCTCACCCATGTTGAAGCAGCGTGACTTCCACAAGGTGCTGGGAAGGAAAAGTGGCTGGAATTGCTAAGGGAATGTCACAAGCTTCCCCCTGGTGAATGTACATGTGTGTATGTGTGTGTGTGTATGTGTGCCTGTGTTTAGCATCACAAAACTGGATCCCAAGAAAGATTGGAAAAGAGCTTTAAGATCATCAGGTCCAGGAGTGGGTTTGTGCATACCTGCATGGGCTTAGTGCCAATAAACAAAGCAGCACTGTGGCACAGAGGCACACACTGGAAACTGGCAGGCTTTGGGGCTGGTCAGATGGTCCGTGGCACTTTGCCAATCCATGGTAGCTTGTACTGGCCCAGACAATTCCCAGGCACAGCTCAGGAGCCAGCGTGCACCAGGCTCTGTCCCCGGTGGGCAGGTTGGAATTGGCTGTTTTATTTTGGAGGGGAGGCTGTTTAATGCTAAGGAAATGTCTGGATTGTGCCAGCTGGCCTCGGGGATGGAGAGTGATCCTGACACTTCCTTTGCTGACGAGCAGAGATGTAGCCAAAATGTCTGGCAGGAGATTTGTCTTGGTCTCACTTCTGCAGGCTTGCCTGGCAGTAAACACACAAGTTCCTTTCTGCTCTGCTGTGGCTCAGCAGTGAGGAACAAAAATACTGAATTTTATTGACACAAGGATGAGGAGAGAGCTGTGCCTTCACCATGATGGGAAGAAATGAGACAGAGAGCTTGAAAAGATCCCATCAGCATCCACTAATGATAGTCCTGTTCCTAATATGGCCTAAGATTTTCTATCTACAGAGAGGTTTTCTTGAGGATTTGGCTTCATCTTTTTCTGCCCATGGCCACCTGAATGAGAGACTGATTTCAGATGGGAGAAATGATGGAAAAGGGTGGAGGGAAGAAATTTCCTTTCAGGTTTTCTTCTCTCTCTAATTAAATACAGACTTCTGTTTCTTCAAGTTCAATATATAGTATCCATTTAAAAATAATAATAATTAAAGATTCTACTTATCATTTTATCTCACAGAAGGCTCACAAGGAGTTGTTCTATAGCCTGAGGCTAAAACTAGCCCAGATATTAGCTGAACCAAACAGGGCTGTCATTGCGAGCCAGTCTGCACCCCTGCAATGTTTAAAGAAAAAAAAAAAAAAGTTAAATTAATGAAAAGAGATGAACACTAGGAAAGCATCTGAACTGTACAGAAAACAGGGATTGCAGAGGAAGTCAGGGATGAATACCTGTATTTAGTCATCTGCTAAGGTGGACTTGGATTATGGGCTCTGAGGGAAGGAGCTCAGTGGTTTATCCAGCTTTCCTATAGTACCTGGTTACATGACCTTGACTCCCCAGGTACCAAGAAAAAGAAGGTCTTGCATTGAAAACATTGCTTTATAAATGTCCTTTAGCTATTGCATCTGGCTTTCCTCTGTGACTCTACAGGGAAATAGAAGCTGGCTGCCTGAATAATAGGTGAAATTAATTCTTCTTTTTGGGCGCACGCTCCACAGCGATTATACAAGTTAATTCCAGGCAGCACTGAAAGCTGCTTTGTGCAGCCCAGGTTTGTAACCAGCCAGGAGGGGAGCAGGGAGGGGAATTGTCCCCAAGCAGCCTGGCAGGAGCAGAGCTGTCAGTGCTGTGCCTTTCCCTGGACCCTGCACCACAAAGGGTGCAGAAGCACCACGGCACGTCCAGGGCACCGCTGACTTTCGGCTCAGTGGAGGGGACAACACACACACCTGGGGACTGGGGAACATCTGCTGGAAGAAGTCACTTGAAAAATAACCTTGCAATGGCCTGGGAGAAACATCTGTGCAGCAAATGACATACCACCAGCAATGGAGGGATGGGAAGGCAGAAGTTAGGGAAAGCATAAAGAATCATCTTGTGTCAATAATGCAGGGAGCTGGTGACAGCACAGGGGGAATTTAGGTCAGCACAAACTTCTCTGGCTCTACAGCTTTTGTGGACAGGAGCTGGTGCAGCTGTCTGATTGAAATGGGCAGCTGTTTTACCACTGACCAAAGTGAACATGAGGGAGTCAAACTTTCCCCCTTTTCCCCATTCTCCACACTGAAACTCCTTCTCTGTTTTGTTGTTTATTTCTTACAGGAGTTTGCTCACATATGTTTCCTACTCTGTACATAAATAGCAGGGATAGGGAAGGATATGAGTACTTTAGACCAGATGAATTTTGTATCTTTATAAGAGAAGTGGAATCTAAGACACATTTTGCCCAGAACAAAACTTGCCAATATACAGAATAGGGAAAAAATCCCAAACCACTCATGCCTTCACATTAACTCTTATTTTATCCATTATTTTGAACAACAGTGTCATTCAGGCAGTGCAAAGATTCAAATGAAACATCTTCTGACAAGATGGCATTGCTCTGGGTGAAATTCCACAGGCTACATGTTCGGGAAAGTCAAATTAGGTGGTTACTGTTGGTTGCCTGTGCCTCCAGATTTGAAGAGCAGGAAACAATTTCATTTGTCTGAATTAACAGAAGTCAAAATCACAGCAGGGAATGTGTTAGCAGTTTAGCAGTGCCTATGATTGAGGGTTGAAATGTACCCTGGACCTGTTTAGTTCAGTTTAATGACAGCCAGAGCATCTTAAAGAGTTTTATTGGCATCCAGCTGTAGTTGAAGTTGAGACAGGAGCTGGTTCCTTTCTGCTCAGCTTCCACATCCAGCTGGTGTGGGCTCAAAGCTGACACATGCTCAAGTAAAAGCAGGTGAAGAGGGAGATCAGTGGGACAACATCTCAAATGTGAAAGATTATTTTTGTTCTTTGGCCTCTGGTCTTGAAGACACACAATATAAACAGGCTGGGAGAGTCAATATATTCACAATATTTCAGCCACAGAGAAGGCAGTAACATTTCCCTGAAATGTGAAATGGGAAGGTTCAGGGAAGTGAACTTATGGCAAGAGTTTGAATCACAAGGATTATATGATACAGATCTAAGGAGTAAAAAGATTAAGTTATCTTTAAGGTCCTTTCCAACTCAAGCCATTCTATGATTCTAAATGATTTCAAGGAAGGAGAACAGGTCTAAAGTATGGTGAGTATTAAAACAGTGGAAGAGAAATCAAACGCAATTTGGGCAATACAGGTTTGGAGGTAAAAACAACAAAAACAACACTAACAGTAAAAACAACAACAGCCACAAAACCAGCAAAAACAACAAACAAAAACAAAACAAAACAAAACAAAACAAAACAAAACAAAACAAAAAACAAGCAAAATTAATAATTACTCTGGAGTTTGTGTCTTTTATCCACGTGTCAACACTTGGAAGATGTTGGAGAAAGAACCTTGAATTAGATTAAGTTTTCATTATATTTGTTTTAGGGATATATTTCTCAAGACAGCAGAACAACTATCCCATTCACCTGAATTCTTTCCTGACAAAATTTCTTTGACAGCTGCCTTTGGGTTGTTTTCTGGATGGACAATGGGAAGGATGGGAGAGGGGCAAAGGAAAAGAGTGAGAGACTAGGAGCAGGAGACTGAGAAATCTCCTTTAGCTGCACATGAATTTTGAGAACATGGTGTTTCTACAAATGAACAGATGCAATATAGTTAAAGAGAGATCTTTAACCTTCAGAGCAAGAACCTGCATTAAGTGAAGTGGAAAAACAGAACAGAAGGAATAAAACAAAATTAACAGGCTTCAGAGGACTTCTGTCACTCATCACAGTGCTGTGAAAAGGAGACTGAAGTCAAGAAGTCAAAAGCCTAAGGCATGTTTTTGCTAATTTTATGTCTCCTTATTTTCCTTTCTTCTTCTTGACCAACTCATTATGGCTTCACAAATCAACTTACCAAGTGATTGGCACCAAAGAAATGTATGTGTAAAAAGGAAAATTTTGGTTTTGCTGTGTACTTGGGGTCTTACTATTTAAAAAAAAAATATATTGAAATGACACTGTTATAATGAACTTCTTCAGTTCACTGTTCTCATAACAACTACTTTATGACAGTATGGGAATAATTAATTTAATTTGATACAACTCTTGAAGTAGGAGGCAATATTTATTTTGTGTTATTGAAGGAATAGGACTCAAATTAGTGACCTCTTTATCTTTGTGGCTGTCACCAAAGCACAGATTCTGTAATATCTCTGTTCTCCTACCAGAACTTTGCTAACTCCACATCAATAAAATTTTCATTGTCTCATTGTTTCTTTCTTTTTTTTTACTCATGAGTCAACTTCAGATTCTCTGCACTTTATTTAAAGTAATCCATCTTTTCATTTGTGTTTCTCTACATTTTCTACTTATCCTGAGACAGGGAAACCAGGATTAAATGACATTTAGCCATCCCTGGAGGTATACCTTATTTCATAGAGTCACAGGATCACTGTGAAGTTGAGAAGGACACTTAAAGCTCATCTTATTCCAAACTCTGCCATGAGCAGCGACACTTCCCACTATTGCAGATTGCTCCAAGCCCTGTCCAGCCCGGCCTTGAACACTACCAGAGATGTGCCCATCCCTTTAGCTATTTGGCACCCTTTGTGCTCAAAAGGAGTGTCACAAAGTCACAGGACCACAGAAACAGCATTTGGGATGCTGAAATTTCCAGGTCAAATGCTGGTCCACATTGGGTGTTCAGTGTGCTGTCAACACATAAAGCTGTGTCAGGAGAGGAGTAGGAACATTTTCTTCACCCAGAGAGTGCTTGGGCACTGAACAGGTTCCCCAGGGGAGTGGTCACAACCTCAAACCTGCCAGAGATTAAGAAATGTTTGGACAAAGCTCTCAGGCACATGGTAGGTTTGTTGGGATGTCCTGTGCAGGGCCAGGAGCTGGCCTTTGATGATCCTTCTGGGCCCCCTCCAGCTTAGGATATTCTCTGACTCTCTGATATAATTTAGATGAGAGGGGGGAGTATCCTTGATACAGACTATGAGGAAAATATAAAAATACAAAAATAAGAATTTGGCTTTGCTCTGGTCTCTGTGATAAACAAAACGGACATCTTTCCACTTTGACAGATTTCACACGGTTTGCATAAATGAAAGGATCTGGGCCTTTTGAAATGAAAAGGAGATTTGTGCAGCATGCCAGCATGCTGCTGATGAGGGCTCATCCAAAATGCACCATGACCACGTCTCGCCCTCGGTTCCTCTGTCACTCGTGTAGCAACCTGTGTCTGCACGGCAGGAAAGGCTGTTTGAACAGATCGTCCTGGGGACCTGACACCGAACCCGAGAGCCTGGGCAGCACTTTGTGTTTCTGGCTCTGTTTATCACTCTACAGGTCTTGATTATTCTAATGGAACTCTTCAGAAACACATTGTTCATACCCCCGAGGAGTTTGCTGTGCGCACAAACATTCTCAATCTACTGTATAAACAAATGTGTTATTCAGCAGACAGTGTCAGTTCTGCTGCTGATAACTGGGAAAGGGGCTGACAACAGCACAGAGAATATTACCTCCACCTCTAAGTAGTTTGTACAGTTTGTTGGGATTCATTCTCCATCATTTCAGTGGGATCTGGAGCTCTCATTGCTCTCTGCTCTGGGTTCCTCCGTGGATTTTTGCATAAAATAAAAACTTAAACGAGCATTGTAAAACTTCCTTTTTTTTCCATGATCTACAGCTTCCTCACAAGGGGGAGAGTAGGGGTAGGAACTGATCTCCTCTCTGGTTCCCAGTGACAGGGGAGGGGCTTGAAGTTGTGTCAGGGGATGTTCAGGTTGAATATTGGGAAAAAGATTCTTCACCCAGAGGGTGGTTGGGCACTGCAACAGGCTTCCCAGGAAGTGTCACAGCACAAAGCCTGGCAGGTTTCCAGAAGCATTTCTGGAGCATTTCAGGCACATGATGGGATGCCCAAGGTTGTCCTGTGCAGGGCCAAGATTTGGACTTGATGATCCTTGTGGGTCCCATCCAAATCAGGTTATTCTACTATTTTATGATTTTATCTCATATGAGCAAACACCTGTTCACCTTGTTGGTAAAAAGTGTGAGTTATGAGACCCACACCTTGGGAATACATCAAACATAGAAGCTTCTCTCTCAGAAGCACCCAAGATGCAAGAAGGTAAGAGCTGTCAAATAGTGGAGATCTTTTTTCACTGAAACTGTGGTGATGTTGGCCTTCTCTGCTCCAGTTACCCTCTGCTGATTCCCAGAGGTCTTTTGTTAGGGTACAGCTTTTAGAAGTAGACCTTCTCTGATGCTTAAAGTGTTTAAATGTTGAATCCCATGTGATGTGAATGAATGTGTGGGGAGAGGGGAAAGGGAAGGAGATAAAAAGGAAAGGAAGTAAAGAAGATAGATTCTCCTGTCAGTTGTAAAGTATTACACAAGGATGACTGAAATGATTCAAAAATAAATGGCTACATTTGATAGGCTAAATATGGTTGAAAATATGTTTGAAATTGCATTCTAGTCCATAGAATTGGGAGCCAGTGGAGATTATCAAAGGCATTTGGAGGCTGAAATCAATTTGACTTAACAATTGCATATTGGTTTGTAGTTTCTCACCCTTCTCAGTGCAATGTGAACATCTCTCTATCACTATAAAGCTTTTTTGGAAATACCAAGGTTACATCTCCTTCATTCTTTCCTTTGAACCAGGTGGATAGAATTTGAGGACACCTGTAATCAAATCAAAATTACAATTTTTTACAAGAAAGTAGAAAACTCATTCTTGTTGATCCAGCATTAAACAAAGGTACAAAGTCACTCTGTTCAACAATAATGACTAAACTTCAACACTGCTCAGTTGTTTCAAGCAAATCCAGTCTACACCAACAGACACAGATTCCCATCATTCCACTTTAACTATTTTGTGGATACCCCACAACAGACTAAACTGATCTCAGAGATCCATATTTTGAGTCCTTACTTCTGATTTTTTTAATATGTCCTTTCTATTTTTTCTCCCAATATTATATTCCTTACATGTGCACTTGTTCTTCTCTAAATGAAGAGATGTCACAAAGTGACCAAAGGGGCAGCACAAAAGTATAGGATTGTCATTACTTGCTCTTTCCTGCCTTCTTTGGCTCACACAGACAACAATTCTACCAGGAAAGATTTATAAATATGGAAGAAAAATAGAGAAATTAAACAAATTGTTCAACTAGTAGCACTTCTTTTCTTGTTGCAGCTTCATCTCAAGTCAGTGTAGTCAGGACGTCCTTCTGATTGTTTTGTTTTTCTTTTTATTGACTATTTCATTTGGGTTTTAGGTGTGCATGCCAAGCTTCATATTAATATTTAATACATCTCTGGAGTTGTGGTTTAGATTTGTGGGAGAAATTTCTCCCACCATGGCAAGAAGATCTAGATATTGATCCCTCTGTGAATACCATCAGCAGTGAAGCCTTCTCAGAATTTTAGGCAGAAAAGACAAGAACTGAGATCAGGCCAAAGCTGGAGGGAAATACAGAGTTGGGACAGACCCTGGGAAAGTCCTCAGATGTAAACAAACAGGTCCTGAGGAAAGGCAAGCAGGGCCAGTGGCCAAAATGCAGTGAGGACCTGGTTCCCAGCAGAGGTTTTGCCTTGCCAGGGCCCTGGCAATGAGACAATCGTGGTTCTGGCCATGCCATGGCCTGCAGCAGTCTGCTCTGCTGGCCCCATCTGCCTTGGAGCAGGGCTAGTGCTCATCATGGGAAAATGAATGCACAAAATCCACCCCAATTTATTATCATTCCCTGCTCTCTGGCAATGCTAGGATTCCAGCACTGGTGCAACTGAAAGTCTCTGAGCCCTGCTCAGTGCTCAGACTCTGAGAGGCTGAACAGAGCAGCTCTGCACAGAAATGTCCATAATGAAGTTTAGAGGTGGGGTAGGAGCAATCCTTCACTGACAGGAAAATGAGCACATAAAATAAATTAGAATTTCAAAATAGTCAAAGGTGACATAGAAAAAAGGATTCTTAGAAATCTCTGAGGTAGATTCCAAGAAGAAAGGGACTACAGGGCCACATTTTAATGGTCAATCAGTGCTCACTTTGCCCTGAGTTCATTGTCCTTTCCTTCAAACCAAGATTCAAATAAATACATTTATATTTTCACCATAAATGTGTTAACAGCTTTACACTGTCTTTGCCTGGCTTGTTAAAACCACTGTCTTCTTATTACACTCTCATAAATTTGAAGGCCAGAATAGCCATTATTTCAGTACAGTTTGTGTTTTCCCCTCCTGCAAGAGACAGGATTTAAGCAGTGATCCCTCTAACTTGTGGCTGAACTAGGGAGTCTCTTTAAGAAAGACATCTAATCCTGATTTAAAGACTTCTTTAAAGACTACTTAACAACTCATCAAGCTTGTCTGGGGTTACTTCTTTGGTTTATAGAAGTAATGAAGCGAGTCCCCCATCCTCCCCTCCTGGAGATACTTCTTAATGGAAAGTAAAAATGCCACAATTACGACACACCATGTGTGGGACATAAAACCTCACTCTCACTCCAGTATCTGTATTGTATTTAATAAAGTACCAACAGAGCAGCAATAATGTACACTGGGAATCAGGCATCATAAATAAAAGGAGAAAAATGTAATAATGGGTAGTTGGAGAAAAATATGAAAGCAGCTGTAAGAACAGAAACAGACAAGGGAAAAATAAAAAAATAATAAAAAAAAAGAAAAATAATCAAAAACCCTCATAGCCAGGAATGGAAATAATGTATTTTAAAGTGGGTGCACTTTTGGAGGATTCTTTATGAAGAGAGGAACACATACAGAGGCAAGCATGTACACACACACACACACACACACACTTGCCAGATCTTACCAGATGATGTAGTTGAGGCTGGCTGAACTTAATTAACTTGGATGAGTGCTTTTAGATTTTAACCTTCCTTGTTTATTTGCTTTCACTGTGCTGCAGTAAAGACTTTCAGACATGAAGGGAAGGAAGAAAAGGAGGGGCGAAATGACTCTTGAAGAAAATAATAAGCAGCTTCATGTTTGTCCAGTCTGGTTTTGTTGGTTTGTTCGTTTGTTTGTTTGTTTGTTTGTTTGTTTGTTTTTAGGGGTGCAGGATAACTACTCAGTGTGTGCAAACCAGCACATCTCTGATACTGATTTATACCACCTGATATCTGGCTCTGGGAAGCTTTTCCTTTATGAATTTCAAAAATAATTAATAAATCCTCTATCCCACAACCTGGTCTTTCTTGCTAGAAGCATCACTACAGGGGCCTGTCTGTCTGGCACTGAATCAGCCTGACTCAGTTTATCACTTCCATACTTCTCCTAGTTCCCAAAATAAGCTGTTTATATCCAAGTCCATAAGTGGGAATGGCCCCTGGCTCTTGGTACCTCTCAGAACATGGCTGGGAACTACTTTGTCTGGGCTAAAGGCTTGGCTATCTATCAATGGAGAAATTTGGAAGAATGAACTCCAAAGACAAGTTCTGCGCCCTGACTCTGGCAATTCCCAAATTAAGTCATTGCCTAAGCTCTAGAAATAAAAATTTATATACTGACAGTGCAGGTCCTTCATGTCTGAATCTAGGTATACCAGGACCTTTAGCTCTACTAAATCATGGAAACATAAAATGTATTGGCTTTGAATGGACCTTTAGAGACAACAGGATCATAGAATCATAAAATCAATATCAAAGTAAAATGGAACAGTTTTAGATTTGAGAGAGATTTTCCTTGGTCTCTAACAAATTCAGGTTTTGACATAGTTTCCAGCATGATCTGGAAGGCTGCCCCTGACACAACTTGTTTCCAAGTCTTTAAACATTTTGTTGCTCATTGCAGAGGATTGTAATGGGAGGGATCTTTCCAAGGGAGCTGATGGATTCTTCTTAATAGAGGGTTTGTTTACTGAAGTCTGGGGGTTTCTGTAGAGATAATAATCTGTATTTGGGAAAGAGAAAAATCAGTCTGGTTAATTTGGGGAGGATGTGTGAGCAGAGCTTAACCCTGATGAAAATAATTGAGGTCCAAGGTACAAAGTCCAAGGTGCAGCTGAGGTGGATGCTGGTTCCTGCCTGTTCCCAAGGGATTCCTACTGCTCCTCTCCTGCCTGTCAGAAACAGAACTGGGCTGGCTGAATAGCAACAGGCTGGCAATGCCTGCCAAAGAAAATTAAAACAGCAACAGGAAGCACAGAGGGCTGCAAATGTTGGTCCATCTGTAATGTCAGACCTTTGTTCTGGCCTTTTGCTCCTGGCTGAGAACCTCAGCTCACTGCTCCCAAGGAAGGTGGGTTAGTCCATCACATGGACAAATTTGCCATGGGGAGGGGAGAGCTCACTCCTGACCTCGGTGTGGATGAGCAGGAATCACCACGGGTGAGGACTCACCGTGACAGTGATCACTGACAGCCCTGGTGACAAATGCAGTTCAGATCTGATGTGCAAAAATGACCTTTTCTCACTCAGCACAGCAGCTCCTTGTGCCTTATTGCTGCTCCAGACTTCAGAAACACTAAGAAGCAGCCAGAAGGGAGATTTATTTGTTCCAGCCCCATTGAAATACCATTCTTTTCCTTTCAGATCAAGTGTATACTGAAGTTCTTCATTACTGTGGTGAAATTTTTCAATGCAAGTAGCAGAGCCCAAAAAGATGCAGGTGGTCCCACCTGGCTTCTTAGGTGCTGCTGTCAAGGCAGCTGGTGTCAGGGACCAAAATGTGAAATGCAGGGTTCAGTGATTAGGAAGGAAGGAAGGAAAGAAAGAAGGAAAGAAGGAAAGAAGGAAAGAAAGAAGGAAAGAAAGAAGGAAAGAAGGAAATGCAGGCCTAAGTGTCTGTGCTTTTTCTTTAATTTTATGGAGAAAATGATAATGTCACTGAAAACTTGGAAAATTTCAAGGCTTCTCAAGCTAACCATGGTGACTCAAGACAATCTGGGGTGACTCCATAGGAAGCCAGTAGAAATGAGGAGGTGCCAATGGCTGCTCAAGGTCACAGAACTGTGGAACCACAGAATGGTTTGGGTTGGAGGGGACCTTAGAGCTCATCTCACCGTGCCATGGGCAGGAGCACCTTCCACTAGACCAGGTGGCACCAAGCCCCATCCAGCCTGGCTTTCAATACTGACCTCTTGGAAACATGTTTAATGTAAAAGAACTGGCTACTTAAAACAAACTAAAGAAAGGAAAAAAGATTGTGATAAAAGTATCTGTTACTGGCACTTGGTAAACTCTTGTTGGTGAAAGACCAAAGACCTGGGACCACCTGAGCCTGAAGTTGTTTCAACTACCAGATCTCATACACAAGGTACTACCTGCTCTCTGAAATGTTTTATCTTATATCAATTCTTAGATAAGAAACAGAAACAGTGTGTGGGCTGGAGATGAAAACACCAGGTGTCCACTAACAATCTTAAAGGTCCTTTCCAACACAAACCATTCTGTTATTCTAAGATTTTTTTTTTTCAGCAATTGGTTTGTAAGCCTATAGGAATCCAGTAGTGGAAATTGGACTCTCACAAGGTTTCTACTTATATTAACTATTTAATTGATCCAGGAAGAGAATTGCAATAACATGCAATAAATTATTACTAATTGAATTGCTGCATTTTCAGGTCCAAAGACTTATGAACCAGACCTGTGACTCACCCCAGAACTATGTACAATTTTTGCAGCACTGTACAGCACTAGGCCTCTTTTCCCAAAATACAGACTGATCTTTAGCTCATGAGCTGCTTGCAGGGTGGTATCAGCCAGCTGTCACTGGAGGATCAGATGATTTTAATGGCAACTGGCATGTCTATTCAGCGAGCTGAGCTCATCCCTGCCAAATCAGATGGAGTCTATTTCAAACAAAAAAAGGAAATCAGGAGAAGCCAAGTGAAATAACAAAACTGCTGCCGACTTGAACAATCCAGCAATTCACCACCTCAATGAGGTCCTTGTGAATGTGAGGAAGCCACAGAACATGGCTGGGTCTGCAAAAGCTTTCCTCATCTCTTGTACCAAGGAATTTATTGAAGCTCAGTCCTTGCTTTCCAAAGATCCAGGTCTGAGCATCAGAGCCTGTGACTGTAACAGTGCAGTAACATCCTGGCTGGCAGGAACGTTGGGTCTGTGGCTTGTCAGTCAAAATGCATCCTGCATCCTGCTGGACTTGTTTTCCATGTGTGCCCCAGGGCAGCCAGCATTAGCTCTACCACTCCCCCAAGGACATGCATAACTTAAGGTGTGTGAGCAGTCCCATGGATTTCAGTGGGACTGCAAATGTGTTTACACATCTTAGCAACTCCTTCATTAACGCACAAAAAAACGTATTATATTTCTGTCAAAAGGCAATTTGAAGTTCACTTTTCAAATGCCAAAGGCCTGTGCTTTTACCAAGAACAACATTTAGCTTTTCCAGCTTCTGTTCCTCAGGGCCAGAAAACTTGCACAAAGGAGGAAAATCACCCCAAATGGGCTTTTCTTGTACCACGAGGAGGAAAGCAAAAAATCATTAGATAAAAAGGTGGTCTACATTCATGGTTAAATATTGGATGTGTAATTGAAATGAGAGAGTCAAGTTGAATGCAAAGCAATTACCAGCACTTAATATTAGTCAGACTAATAAAGCAGCAATTAAACCTCATTATACTGCCATAAAATTGGTATGTAATAGATTGATAGCACCAAATGTTCATACCAATGTTTGATGGCATATCATAGGCAAGGTGAAGTGCTTCATTTAATCGGCAGATCAAAATAATTCCCTGAGATAGATTTAACCTTATTGCATTTCTTGGCTTTACATGACATCCATGACAGCACAAACAAATAAATAAACACAATGAAAGAAGAAGAAAAAAAAAAAAAAAAAAAAGCCTACAGACCAGCTTGCTTTATGGCAAATACTCTCTATTCCATAGTATAATATTCCTTCTCCCAGGAGATTCACAGTTATTTGAGAATCTTCTTGCCAGCAGCACAATTTGGATCTTGCACAGCAGTGCTGCTTCATTGTTCACTCCTTGAATTGAATATGAGGCACTGAAGGAAGCCAACATGTAAATGTTTTGCTGCCTGTTTACATGGAATTCAGCACCTTGGAGTATATTAAGTCCAGTGATTAAAAGAAATTGCTGTTGGAAACCAAAAGGATAAGCAGTGAGGGAACCATTAATAAAAATCTTCTAAACTCCTCCAAAATCATATCTGAACACCTTTATTTTGGCAATAGCTTCATATTTAATCATTATATTCAATGTGTCCGTGGGTCCAGCATGTTAAGTTTACTATTTTTAAAATATTTTTATTAAGTATTATTTAGGTCGGTTCATGTGATGAATATATTTTTTTAAAGTTTAAAATATTGCTTGGTGGTTTTCTTCATGGTTAACATTTAAAAGGGGAAGAAGTTATCTGAAAGACAAAAGTATCCTGGCTTACAAAAAGATCCTGTAGACAAGTAGGATTTTAAATCCTGATCTCCTGTACAGCTGGACAGCACATAGTAAGCATTTTCCATAAGGAAAAAAAAAATCTGTTTTAAAAAGTCAAAAAGTGATACCAACAAAAAATTTTCTTTTGACAATCGGGGTTGTCCCAAATATTTTAAATTATCCAGTTATGGAATGAAAAGAGATAAGAGGTTTATAACCCATCCCTCAGTTTAGTGGTTTAGTTAGTAAATTTTCCTCCACAAACCAAAAATCACAGAGTAAGAAAATGGACCACTTTTAATCAAGCTTTGAGTTTCCAACTAATTCTGTGAGAAAGCCATCACTGGCAAAGCCCTGTTGCTCTTAAGAACCTTTCTCTTTCCCTTGTCTGTGCTGTCCTTTGGTTCATGCTGAACAATCGTGGTTTGAACTTGTTCTGGGTCCCTGCAGAGCAGTGATCTCAGGACAGATTCTTTGCTCCCTCATCCCACAGAGGTGAAATTCCTTATTTTCAAATTCCTGCAGATTCCCAATGCCAGTTCTGAAGGAATGTGTGTGCTACATCACTGCATGGTGAAGTGAAATGGCTCTGAGCTCACTCTGACATCTTGTCCTTGGTTCAGCACCAGTGGAATGGAAATTGAAGAACATGGTGGAGGAATGGGACACTGCACATACCTGTGAGACTCTGACATTTCCATTGCAAAATGGGGAAAATATTATATGGAAATAAAAAGAAGAAATTCCTTGATGTACTTACTTACACACCATTTTCCCAGCCCATTTTAGGTAAGAAACAAATGCTTGATGCTTATTAAAACCTGGTACTTAAATCTCTTTGAAGAGTGCTGGCAGCACAGATCTCATACTTCCATCTAGGCAACACATGTCCTACTGCTCTAAGGTGAGATTCTTAAAAGCAGAATTTAGCATTTCCATCCATATTTGTCTTCCCCAACCTGTGGACAGTTTTAGAAATTATGCCCACCCAATTTAAATGGAACTGACAGAAATATTGCCTCTTTCAGAAGTCAGACCTCCTTTATATTAATAATATTTATTGTTTAAATATTACTATCAGAGCTGGATTTTTGGCACCTGTACTTGAAGATCTTGATCCTTGTTTTGTGAAATGTCCTTTAGATTAAAGCTTCAGCATTTAATTATACCTCATGATAATATATCAGTTTTTCTGGTGCATATTTTTATAGTCTCCTTCCCTTATGCACCTCAGTGTAAAACCTATAGTAATTTATAAAATATGAAAATGCAATATATTAATATGGGAATTTTCCAAACACTTTATCCAAAGCATCCAAGTTTTGACTCCTTTTTTCTGAGCTGCTCCCTGTGAAAGCTGTTGCTGCTGCTCTAAATCAATAGGGTCATTACAGCCAGTGTGTGTTTTGGATCCTAAATATCACTGCTGGTTTGGTATGCAGCACCTTAAACACACTGCTACTTGTTCCATCTTTATCAATATCTCCAGTTCAAACAGTGCTGTTCTTTAAGGAGAAGTCTTTCATTGGATTTATTTAGTCTAAAATGGACTAAAAATTTATGCAGAGACACGGAAACTGTCTTTGAAGAGGTAAAGGATTGCTGCAAAGGAGGGGAATGAACTGCTCTTTATGTAGCAGGTGGTTGGAACCAGATCTTTAAGGTCCATTCTAACCCAAAACACTCCATGATTCTGTGATATTTTCTGAGGAGTGGAAAATTAAGAGACTTAAAGTCAAGCCAGGGAGGATCATGAGAGGTCTCAGATAAAATATGCTGACTGCAGACCTGAAACAGATTGTCCCGAGGGGCTGTTGAAGCTTAACAAGTTTTTAAGAACAAGTCAGATAAGCATCTAACAGGAATCACTTAACTGTAGCTGATCCTGTTTGGGGGCAAGAGAATGATCTAAGCAAGGTGCTGAAATTTCCTCCTACCTTGATTTCTCTGAAATTACATATTTTAAGAAGAAAGTCTTTCTCCACTAGAAAGGAATCACTGACAGGCTGATAAAAGTGATTCTTAGTGCTGTTGGCAAGCAGGTCTAACCTTCCCACACCCCAGGATTTAATATGGCCTTTTAGTTGAAGAAGGGTTTGGTGGGAGGCTAATGGTGTTTTGGCTAAGGTTTCTGAAAGGATAAAAGTGTTTAGGAAACAGCAAGAATTGCTTTCTTCAGTGGATTTAACATTCTATTAGAGAACTGAGCCAGGATTGAAATAATTTTCAAATTATTTTTAAATATGGTGAGGTAAATAACGTTAGAAAATTAGGATAATGTTTCAAAACATGCCATTCAAGTTGTTAAGGCAGTCAGTATTGATTTGGTCTTAAAACAGCTTTAAAATAAGCACAACAAATAGCTCTCCAGCATGCTCAGTCCCCTTTTTGACTAACTCAGACCTCACAGCCCTCTCTTAGGAGGCTGAGGTCCACTGGGATAACTTCTCTCCTGAAATACCCACAAGACATCCCTGTGTGATGATTACAGATCCATCTCCTTAGCAAAGACAGGCATGCTCTGTGAGCATCCCCAGCACTAAGCAGGGTTATCCCAGCTGTGTGCCCAGACCAGGCATCCATGAGGATGCAGAGCACAAATTCCTTCAGCTGGTGCCTCCAGGGAGGTGGGAAAGGAAGGTGGGGACTGCTGTCCCAGTGTCAGACCTCTCTGTAAGCAGGAACTGCAACCTTCTGCCCCCTCATCCCTCCCTCTGTGGTGGCAGCAGCTTTCCAGGCTGGCCAAAGGGGATCTGGATTGTGGGGTTTGCTTATTTCCAGCAGCCCAGAATATTCCTGTCAATAAGCAACAAAACCAAACAGGTATGATCCTTCTAGTTTTAGGGAATAGTGGAGGTGGTGGGAATAATTGTCCCTATTCTTTATGTGTAGATAATCTGTAAAGCTAGGTTGGGGCTTTTACATCTCTATATGGTGTCCCTTTGAATTATTTGAGAGGGATTTCTGATGAGGGGGTGGAGTGACAAGAGAAATGTCTTCAAACTGGCATACAACAGGTTTAGATTGGATATTGGGAAAAAATTCTTCCCTGAGTAGGTGATGAGGCCCTGGCACACATTGCCCAGAGAAGCTGTGGCTGCCCCTGGATCTCTGGAAGTGTGCAAGGCCAGGGGCTTGGGGCAATCTGGTCTGGTTGAACATGTCCCTGTCCATGGTCTAGGGGGTGGACATGGTCTTTAAGGTCCCTTCCCATCCAAATCTTCTTGCCTCTTTGATCTGATATCAACCAGTTCAGCAACTCCAACACCAGCTAAGGACACCCATGGATTTTCAGTAGTTCTTGTGCTTCTGGTGGCTTAAGTGGTGCTTATGTATTGTGAGAGAGGAGGAACCAAGTGCTCTTGAACAGAAGCAGTAACAATGCCCAGTTCCTTTGAACTGAAAATCATCCCAGTGATGTCTGTGATTGAAATGAAGGAGGACATTCCAGCCCATGTTAAGAAAATGCAGCAGACTCACTTGGAATAAATTTGTAAGCGCTGTAAATCTTCTCTGGATGATGTCCAAAGAGAGAAAGCTGCATTAGTGCAGCCAAGATGTAAAGCAGTCACAGCAAAGTGATCTGACATCCTCCTCAGAGAGGCAGGAAGGCAACCTGATTGCATTCCCAAGGTGGAGAAAAGGAGCTGATCTGGATTCTAAAGATAGTCAGGACACTCTAAACACACAGAAATATTTTTTCATTGGAATAGACATATAAAAAAAATTTACAGGGCAAGAAAGAGACAGGAATAACCAGGGAAGCAACAGCTAAAATCCTTATCCTATGGCTCTTTTTCTGCCAGTAATAACACTCATTAATGAAGCATTAATTATCTATCTGAATTAAGCAACCTTGAGTCATTGTACAAATTATACCAATGTAAGTCCAAGTCTGATTATTCAGATCTACTTTCACAATATTAGTGACCAATTTGGATCTCCATTTTGGTTTCCCATGTGAAAGTTTCTTTTAAGGAAATATTGTGTTTGCATGTTCAGATGACCTTGATTTTCTTCTATGTAAAAGTCTGACACTTCTTCTTTACAAAGATTGCTCCTAAAAAAGTCACCCCTGTATATAAAAAAATTTAAGCAAAATATTTTTTCTATTATTGTGTTTGCATATACAAGATTATCTCATTTTTTGCTCTATATTTTTTTTCTTTCTGTTTTTTTTTTTGTTTTTTTTTTTTTTTTTTTTGTTTTTTTGTTTTTTTGTTTTTTTTTTTTTTTTTTTTTGTTTTTGGTTTTTTTGTTTGTTTTTTTTTCCCCTTTGGTCAATTGTTCAAGATTTCTTTGCACGTGGGAGAATAAACAGAAATGAGGGAGAGGAAAGAAATGGAGAAAACACTGAAAGGCTTCAGCTTGTTTTCACCCAACATTTAAAATTTTCAGATAGCTCAGGAAAAGAATTCAAAATTATGTCAATGTACAGAAATTACAAAAATCATTAAATGGGTGCTTTTAAATCAATTCTACTTGTAGGATTAAAATCTGAGTGCCTTGGGGGACACAGTACAAGCAGTATTTGTGGACTGGCTGGAAATATGAAACAAGCAGACATGTCCTGAGCTGAATCCATTCCTATAAGATTTCCAGCCTAGGGCAGCATTCCTTGAAGGATATACATATATCTGCTTAACTATACAGATGATGCTCCATCCCACTGAAGCCAACAGGAGTATTTACTCTTCATCAAGTTAAGCATTTACATAAATCTCTGGGATAATGCAGTTTAATCAAAGACTCAAGTGCTTGGATAAATCTTAGGTTATTCAAAGTAAACTTCAAAGCTTTTTATGTTCACTTAGTATCAATTATTACCCAAACAAATCAAATGGACTGTATTATATGTGAGGTTTTAAATTCGTAAATGTAACAGTACAGTGGTTTTTTCTATTCATCTGCATCTTTTTTACCTCGCTGAGAAAGGATTCCTTATTAAAGCTGGTTGAAAAAAAAAAAAAAAAGCCAGAAAATGCCTGGAACAAAGTAACTGTAACTGTAAAATGTCCTTAAAGGCCAATTAGAAATTGCAATACTGGGAGTTTTATTACAACTAACTCCTCCTTAATTATCAATCAATGGATTCTGTTGGAAAAAAAATTCTCAAATTCACAGCTGGGAAAATGATGCTAATTATTTTCTGTTAATTAAGGCTGTGCTGGGATTCAGACTTGCCATCCTTCAAATACAGGATTGACATATCAATGCTAACATAATGCTTAAGGTCTTTTCTGAAGGCTTTATTTCTAATGATAATAAATTGGTGTCACGTTATTTTAAGTGTCTTAAGCTATCGTGCTGCTACCCAACCTTGATATATATTGAAAAGCATATATCTATCCTGCTATTCATACCAAGTTCTGATCTGAAAGTTGAATATTCATCATTTTGCACTGTAGCTGTTCTATTATGAGGGTGAAGGTGTATTAAATCTCTTGGAACTAAAAGAGTAAGGCAAAAATATTGAATGGTGGCAGGATTCCCTAAATAGCAAAATTAGAGAGAGTTGAACACTTGAAATTCTAAACACTTTATATTCAGTCACAGAGTCCCTGACCTTCACAGACCAGAATCTCTACTCCAGCCTCTGGTCCTCCTTCATTGTGAAAGTTCTCTAAATTAAAGGCTGTAAATTCATTCTTTTTTATTTTGTGGAAAACACAGTCAAACTTAATTTTTTTAGGAAATCTCTTGCTTGTTGGATGTTTGATCCTCATGTTCTACTGCATATCTTATAGCTAAGACTGATGAAAATTGGAAATAAGAGAGTGGAAACAGATAAGTAGAGGAGGAAACCATCAAAAATTAATATTCTGCCAGACTTGATGTGGTGTATATAAGAAATAAAGCTCATTAACTCAAACACTACATGCTTGGCTCAAGGTTTAGACAAGCCTTAAAGACCTGTTACTAGTTTGAGGCAAAATGGGCAGGAGGCTGATGCTTTGTTTTGGGTTTTGATCAGGATGAGAAATTCTTCAGTCTGTTTCTAAAACCCAGATGTCAGACAAACAGCTCTGAAAAAACACAGTCCTCTGCAAGATTCTTGGGAAACACAATATTCAGCAATTAAAGATTTCTGGGGAAGGTTGTAGAGGTGCTGTAAGTGACAGAGAAGGACAGTCTGGTTTCCCTGTGGGATTTACCATCCTTGTGACCACACAGAAATGTTTGCTGTGGGATTTAGACTGCAGAGCCTGAGCCTGTTTGAGAGATGCCATAAAAAGGATTTGATCACACAACTGCTGTTGGACAATTCAGATGAAACAAGGGACCAGGTGAGTGGCACCCACTGAAACTTGCTATGCACTGGTCTGAAGTGTGACCTCCACCTTCCTTCCTAACAAGCAGAGAGAAACTGGAAAATACCTCTACAATTTTTTTCTCACTGGAAAATAACATCTAAAGTCAAAGGTGTTTCTCAAAGGTCGTGATGTGCTACCTCTCCTCAAGGACCAAAACTTGATTCTGTCTCTCTCTGACTTGATATTCACTTTTAAGGTGTCCTTAATTGGCAGTTCCAATATTTCCAGTCTGTATGCCTATTGAAACTCATAATTTCTTCCAAGTTCAGGACTGGAGAGAATGCAGCATCCAACCAATGCAGAAGTTTGGTCTTGATGATCTTGGAGATCTTTTCCACTCCTAATGATTCTATGCTTCTATGTTTCCCACCTCATCTATTTTTGTAACCTGGAACATTAATCTTGTACTTTGCTGAGGGTGTTTCTGGTGGGTGAAGGTTGACAAGGCTGTTAAGGGTTTCTTACCCTTAACAGAAACAAGGCTATTTCTGTGAACCTAAACTCTACTGAAATCTTCTCCAGCTCTTTCTGAAACAGAGTCTACTCAATGCCCTAACTGGTCCTATTTGATCCTGTTCTCCTACAAGTATGAACTTCCACTTCAAAGGTGTATTTTTGTAGCACAAATGCACAAATGCAAATCAAAAAAATACATAAAGGTGAGTTAGGACAATAGATTTAACTCAACTTTGCCACATCTTGAAAAAACACAAAATCTAGAGAGAGTGTATCTTTACATCTATCTGATCCTTATCTACCCCTAAATAAAAAATATTTTACCTATGCTTAGTGATTACAAAGCTTTCTCTCAGCTTTTGTAATTCATTTGTGCCTTCTAGCAGTCATGAGTCATGGGTCTTTTACACTTGTCAAGCACACCTAATCCCTACCCTTCATGGCCCAGAAATCCTAAAGATGGCTGAACATGTAATTGCCTTGAAGTGTAAAATATTTCCCACATTATTTATTATAGTATTGCCTGCTAGCACCTCTATAGTTAAGGTTGTGTCAGCATTTTTATTATAAGCCCCTATTTTCAGCTGTTAAAAAGTGCTTCAGGCTGGAACCAGGAATGCAAATGATTTTATTCTTTTTACTGTTTTTTAAAGTAAAATTACCTTGGACGTTTTTAAGTTATTCCATCTGTAGTCAACAGCACACCCACACATGTCTACTTACAGCTGTACATGCAAGTGTATAAGGAAGATCTAGCATGGTAAAAGTGTATAAATGTAGATATTGTCAAAATAACTCCCATAACTGTTCATTTATGTTTTCATCTCTTGCTCATGCAAATTATATATGTGTGGGAGCAATTTTAGTCATAGCACAAGCTTTGCTTTGAGTTGAGCAGTGTTCTTTATCCAATGATGTCTATAGATGGCAATAATAAAATATTTATTTGGTTTTTACATCTTATATTTTATTTCTATGTGAATCAAACTGTCTTCTGGAATAATTTCAACAAAAGTATTTGTGTCTGTTCTTGGATCATGAGCAAGACTAGGGACTACACCCAGGTGTTAATCCACCAAGTCCATGTGATTTAGTCCAACGTAAAAGATGATTCATCCTTTCATACCTGTCTTTCACATAGATCCAAGAATAGGATGTAAACACCTTTTGAGACCTTGCTAAGCACTCATCTGCCTGTGAGCTTAGACCACACTGCTCTTTTCCACACCAAGGTTGCATTGCATGAATAGAATTAACATCAGCTTTGTCAATTTACATCTCTCATAGATTGATTTGCTGTACCTGGTGGAAAATTCTCACTTAGAGGAGCTACATACAAATACCTTATTATGCAGCCTCTGTACAGGAAGGATCATGCAATACATGATCTAGATTCTGTGAAATTTGGAGTTCTATTTTGTCTTTATTGCTATTATTGTTAGTGCTAGCAAAAATAATTTTTGAGGATCCCTTTCAACACAGGATATTTTATCATCCTATTCTAATATGACTTAACTTTGAAAAAATAAAAATGCTTCCTCCCTCTCTTGAGTTTAGGTCTTTTAACTACTTGTGTTCTGCATGTTTTTCTCAATATTTAAAAATAAATTAAGAAAATAAGGAGATTAAATTTTTGTTCATTGTTGCTGGTGTTTGACAAGGTGTTTCTAGAACAAATGTTAACATTAGTCCTCTTGCCATCCAACTGAACACATGCCTTCATTCTGAAAGTGGAACTTTTCATGTTACTTCATCCACAATTCATGTGCTGCTCTAACCCTCAAAACATACAACTCCATCTTAAAGTTTTTGTTTGTAATTATACCTTGCAACCTTAGTGCAGTTTACCTGTCTTTCCCCACACATTTCAGAACTGCTACCACTTCTGTCAGATAAAAATTAAAAAGATGTTTTTTGTTGGAGTTTTTTTGGGAGATTTGCTGGCTCATTGGTTGGATTCTTTTGGTTGTGAGTGTTGTTGTTGTTGTTGTTGTTGTTGTTGTTGTTGTTGTTGTTGTTGTTGTTGTTGTTGTTGGGAGAGCTTTTTTGAACCATTCTGGACCCATCTTTGAAACAAATCTTTATTAAAGACATAACAGTTCATGAAAGCTGTCCATAGCACAAGGATTCCCATGATCTTGATTAAAAACCTGCTGAGACTATGCTTTTAATTTAATTTAATTGTGAGATTTTAGGTTTGTTCCTCATTGTGTGCAAGGATACACTCTGAAAAAAAGTGGAAGTCGACACAAACTGTTTCCTAATTCTCAGTCTAGAATAGCTGGTTTTTATGCAGAATTTCCAAGACCATTCTCAGTTTAAAACATATTCTCTCAAACTATTTTCAAGCTGCAACTTGAGCCACTGTTAGTATGTTCTAAATAGAACTGATCCAAAAGAAAGAGACACACAATTTTCAGCTGTGCTAAAACTCTTCAAAAGATGCATAAAGGAAAAATAAATCAATGGCAGAATTCCTTAGTAAAGTTATTCTTATACATCTGTTGATGATTTATGAATATGTTTATGAAAGACTATTGAGATAATATGCCTTCTACTGCATGACTTCTATCTGATACTATGTTATGAATAAAGTTTTCAATCCCCTTGTTAAATCCATTTAGAATTTTAACTCCTATCATTCTTAGGAAGAGGTGTTTGTAAAACTTAATCTTTAGATTATTAGAAATATTCCTCTAAAGAAAAATGTGGAATTTTTCTGGTCAAATGAAGATACATCATTGTCTTCATATGAAGCCTAAATTCACCCTGATCTTTCTTATTATTCAATTAGAAGAAACAGTTGTCTTAAAGTCTGTTCCATTTATCTTTAGTATTTTATCTTAGAATCTAATAGGGCCTAGATATACCTGTCAAATTATATTGATTATTTGTGGAGCCAAGGGCAATGTAATCATCTGCATTAAGAGATATTTACATTAAACTCTTTTTCTGGATGTTATAAATATCTACATATATAGTGGCCAAACCTTGCAAATCCTTAGACAAGTGGTTTTGTCCTCATAGACAAAGACCTCAAAGACATAGACATAGAAGAAATCCAGCTTAGATACAGAAATTCCATATTTTTTCTTTGTTTATGGTATTCCTTGATTTTTCCCTTGATGTCACATAGGATTTTAAGGGAAAGGACTCAGTTTATATAGAGACAGAGGCTGCACAAATGTCACACAGGAAAAATGCAATCTGGTCCTTATCCACACTAGCAAAAAGAAGAGAAAATGGGTGAACATGGTCATGAAAGCAGAATTTTAAAGAATACCTGGGAGAAAACTGGTATTGCTTATTGATCACCAAAAAGATACAGCTTTCATCCACCAAGGACTCCCCATGGACATCAATTTATGCTTGTGTTGCTCCAAACTTCCCTCCTCCCAGATTCAAGCAGTAATTCATGTATGATTCATGTACAACTTGTGATTCAAAGCTTTCTTTGCTTTGAGAAGGAGCAAATTCTTCCATATTTATTAAGGCTGATATTGGGAAGGGAGCAGTATCTATCTCTGGCTCATGTTAGAGTATTTTGGATTGGGATTTATCTTTTCTTGGTTTAGCTATCTGACATTCAGTCATTTTAGTACCATCTACAGAAGGCTATCCTGAGAAACAGCCAGACAAGTCTGAAAGGAGATTCATTCCCCCTCATTTAGACAGAAAAACAAATAATTATCTCAGCTAATACATTCCAGTGAAATTGTAGCCATTGAGTTTGAGTTTATCATCTAAAAGATGACTGGTTCAAAAACAATGCCTTTAGAAGAAATATATTGCTTATTTCAACACGAAATAAAATCACAACATAAGACCAAAAAAGAAAATAAACCCTTGAAACCAGCGAAGATTTAAACATGTCTGTTGTATCTAAATCCCTACAGAGCATGATTTTATCCCAACCAAAAAATACTTTAGCATTTCCCACACATCAGTAAGAGTTTATATTTTAGACTAAACAGATTCAGAGACTGTCCTGAGTTGGAAGGGACCCCAAAGCTCACTTAGTCTATATTCAAGGTGTTTGCCCTCCTCCTCAGCCCTTGTGATTATTGACAAAACTGGGCCAATTCACTCAGATTCTGGAGCTGGGGCACACAGTTCTCACCTTGTTTTGGAAACTATCTCCAAAATCACAGTCCTTGCTTTACAGGTAACTCCTGTGATTATTAAACTCTTCCTAATTCAAGTCCACTGTTCAGCTGAGTAACTGAACAAGCAATTTCACTTGGGACACACAGGTCTCCAGCTCCAAACACTACCTTGTGCAGTTTTATTTTGTTCTCTGAAGATTTGTTTGATATAGAAGATGATATTTTATAAGATGACCTATAACCCTGGCCAGTCTGTAATAGTTTTAATATCTTTTCTTTGCCTTACCTGTTGTGTCTGCAGGAACTCTGTGTCTGCAAGACAAAATGAAAGAATGCTTTGTGGAAATAATCATCAAAAGCATCCGTGTTCCCAAGTCCCTTTTCCATTGCCCAGCCTGATGGAAGAAATAGCTAAAATTATGGGATGACTTACCTATTTCTTTTCACTAACTACAGAAGAAAATAATACACAGTCTACCACTGCGTAATATTTTGGTTTTGAGGTTGAGCCAGGATAAATCTCAGACTTTGTATTTTTTATTATCTATTTGAGACTGTAACAGGTCATTCCACATCTGTCACACCACACTTTCTGTGGTTGGTTCTATATTTTTTTCTCTTTCAGCTTAGTACATTTGAGAATTTTACTGTATAATTTTTTACTTTACCAAGGAGAAGATAATTAAAGCTTATCATCAGTGATTTCTTTTTACATGGCCTTTAAAAGGTTATCCAATAGGTGAAAATTTTGTGAAACCATACTGGTGACATTTTATCATTATTATTATATCCTTCTGATCACATCAACAACACATCAAAACTCATTGTTGCAATATCTAAGAGCTTCCATGTGATAGGATAGAGGGATTTAAGAAAGGAGAAATAATAATATTCATCATTATCATCAACATCATCATCATCATCATCATCATCATCATCATCATCATCATCATCTGTTTCTAATAACTACATGGAAAAAATGTCTTCCCAAGTTTGAAACCTTAAAAGAAAATTAAATTAGCAATTGTTGTTATATCAGTATTTGCAAAAAACCTTGGGGATGGCAAGGAAACAAACCTCCCTCTGATTTTTTTTCTTTTTTTTACAACAGAAATAAAATCTCAGTATTCCTCAGACTTCTGGGTTTAGTTTAGAATTCTAGACTCTCTGGAGAAAGTATGATTGAAACTCATGTTCAGTGATGGATCTCAAAGTAGCAGGCAGATTTGTACCTTTGTGGGTACGAATCTCTTCAACAGGGCTGGAAAAAGGTGTTGCTGATACACATAAGAAGCTACAATAGAAAAAAACTTACAAAATTAAAGCTGCAAAAGGATTTTCTAAATTATGGAATAGAATGTGTCATGTGTGATTAATTTTCTTTTGCAATTTGCAGCCCTGTGGTAATAAGATCTAATCCAAAGCTCTTGCATTCAGCAGGGCTGTTTCCAGTAACTCCAAATTTCAGACATATAATTTGTTGTCTAAGCTCTACTTTGGAAAGTGCTTTTTATGAACTCACTTTATTTTTTTTTTACAAGCACAACAATCAGAATTTAGAATGTAGATTCAGAACTCCCTCTGCACCTGAACTTCATATCCCTGAAATCTGGTGCTGGAGTCCTGACCTTGCTAACAAACAATAGGAATTTTGCTACTGGCTTGAATTAAATCAAGATTTTACTCTAGAAGACTGAGACCTAAGACTCATTTCTTGGATCAAACAAGAACACTAGCCCCAAACATTTATCTTTGATGAGAAAGTGCAATTTCAAGGCAGTTTGGGCTTTGAAATCTAGACTTCGAACTTATTTCAAAGATGAGTTCACATGATGCAGCGGCTTTGTAATCTGGGAATTTCATGCTTAAAAAAAAAAAAAAATAGCTGGGAGCAGAATTAGTATGTACAGCATAATAATAGTCCAGTTCAATTGCTATTTAGTTTGGAATGGTTGCTTTGAGAGCTTGTTGGAAAAGGGTAAAAAATGTGATTAGAAGAAATATTTACTATGCAAACTTTGCATGCCAATAGAGAAATTATAGAGAGACTATTGTTAGGTTTGACGCTGTAATTTTAATTGAAGCATAAAGATGATCAAGTGCAAAGACCATTTACAGTTAATTATTTTGACATTGCTTGATTTTTCCTATGAACCAAGAAGAGAAGAATCAAACAACATTATACCACAAGAGTCTAAACCTTAGGTGGTGCAAATCAACTTAACTCCTTCACTTTAAACAATCAAGCCCCTTTGCCTCAGCTGGTGGCTTGGCCTCACATATCTTTGTTACAGTTTGAATCAGCTTTACTGGAGGGAAAAAACATAAGTTTCATGTCAACATGATCTAGCAAAGAACTTGCTATGCAACAGAATCTATTTTTAACTGTCCGGGGTAAATTCTTACAGATTGCACAAGGAATTTAAAAGCTGTTTTTCACATCAGAAATGGTTTCATTACTTAGAATTTTTATAATTTTTTGAACATGAAAAGCAAAACAACATTTGTGCTGGGAAGTAAATTGCATTGTAATCACACTTACAGGCTCCTGGTGAGACCAGCATTCCATGGTGGTAAACATATAACTGGAATTGATCTCACATAGTTATTACCATCTAGAACTACATGACCTAGTCTGTTTTTTTCACCAGCTAAACTCTATCAAAAAACTTCTCATATCTCTTAAAATGGGAGAAGTTGGTCTGTAGATATGTGTTTCAAATAAAGGTAGTCTGAGAGAAGCTTGTATGAAACACCTTTAGGATTCCAGCTCATTTCACCTGGAGTCCCATATTCACTTTATCAGCTCAGAAAATACCAGCTAAAACATATTGAAAAGAGGAATGTGGCTGAAAGCTGACACATAGCTGCACAGAGATAGAAAGATCCATTTGTAAAGGATCCTTCAGTTCCTATGTCCTCTTTAACTTAAAAAAAACTTGTGGTCTTATGATAAATTACTCCAAAGAGATCTTATCCTTCTTAACAGTGAGGACAGAACTCAAGCTGTAAAACTATTTTGTTTCTCTTCTAGGATTCAAGTTTCAGGCTTGATATTAAGCTTCTAAACTGGTGTGTGGTAACATAAGCAACTAAGATAGGAAATGATGAGTAACCTTGTTCATGAATGAACAAACATCTCTGCCTGAGAATTTCTATCATGAAAAGCATTGCTTCCCCAAAATCTCTTCATTGAATCTTTTATTGAACCCTTTTTTAAAGCTCATTAATAGCTTGAAATTGGAATGAACTATAGTTAAAGTGATAGTTAAAACTGCTTTTGTCATTTTCATACAGCTCCTGGTATAATCAATAACCTACATACAAAGGTTTCAGGATTCTTTGTGTCAATTTGTATTTGCAGGTTTCAGCTCCTTCTGTTCATTCCTTGCTGCTGCCTGTGTTTTCTTCCTTCATAACAGTGTAAGACATATTCTGGCCTCATGGTGCTTGAAAGATGAGTCAAATTAATACGTTTCCAGGATTCATGGGGAACTGATTAGTTGTAAGGTAACACACTGCCATTGTGATTAAGAATCC